>CM062373.1:38957251-39471373 GCA_031216125.1 Dalbergia cochinchinensis
TATTGAGTTAAAGAATTTATTCTTTAAAAAGTCTTGAAGACAGGAGCTTAAAAAGATGTAAATATCAATTCTCTTCTCCCTCTCTTTGGTCTTATTGTATTACACGCTCCATTTCTGTATTCTCTTCTCCTCTGCTGGTCTCAGTGTAGGACTATGCATTCAGATTTCTTGTATTCTCTTTTCACTCTCTTTGGTCCTATGCGGATTTACATGCTCAGGTTTTAACTTGTATCATATTTATATTTCAAGTTTCTTACATCATGTATTTAGTGTTCAAGTCATCACCTTCGTCTTAAAGATAAAGAAAGTAGATTGCATATGTATTTATAATTCCAGAAGCTATCACCATATGAAGATAAGATTGAAATAGAGTTTGCATAGCATGTTTATGAATTTCTGGATGTTATTCGCTAAATCTCTAGAAATCAAGACTTACTCCTTTTATCTTAAGTGAGAATTTTAATTGTGAAGATCCTCCCAAATTTGTGAAAAGAACTGGTTTTCTAAATGAGTTTCAAACACAGATTTTATGGGGAAGGCTGGTCTTTATATGCACTAAAAATATGATTCTATCTGTGCATGAGGTTCATGATTCAGCCACTGATCTGAGTTTAGTATCTGTGTGTGATAATGATTTGATATGCTGGTGAAGTTGTAGATAATTATAGTTTATTGTGGAGAGAATGATTCATGGTGGTTTAGTAACTAATTAGTTCTATAAGTGATGATTCTATGTAGAGACAGATAGCTTATTAAGTACATGATATCATTGAATGATTTGTAGCTTGCATATTATAGTGCTGTGGCGCATAATAATGAGAATGCTTATACATGAAGTATTCTTTATTATCATAGGCTACCTTTCTTTACTTGCATGAAAGGTTCTGCTGGGAAAGACTTGGTATTTAAGCTATGTCCATTGTCGAACTCCGGACCTCATATTTCTGCGGGAATTCTCCCATATGCATGCTGCGTCAGCTGATATATATTATTCTAACTTAAGACTATAAATGAGAAGGAAATGTTATGATGTTTATGTAATTGCTATCAAGACAATGATATAACATGCAAAGATTTAATGAGTGACTAAAACTTACTAAGAAAATGATCGCTTTGGAACCATCGCATTGTATAGGTGGTGAAAAGGTGATTTTTGCCCCCTAACCTGCCGTTCCTTCCTCAAAAGGGCAGAGCTTCTAAAATTTTAGCTTATCAAAAGGATATACAAGTATATGCTATTGACGGCTAGTAAGTAGTATGAGCTTATAACCTAAATCGTACTCACAAAAGTGGTGGAGTATAGGGTGCCTAAAGGAAAATAATGACTGATGATAAGATTTTAAGTCACCTAAGGTACTAAAGAGAATGAAATATGTGCACTATGTCCACGTGTAGCTAATATTATATGACATTCTTTTATGCATGTTATTGTGATAATGATTGATGAGGGAAAATGATGTAAATTGATAGGAAGGAAAAGTTCATTACCAAATATGACATGTTAAGATTATGATGCGATTATAAGACGCATGATTAAAAATTGACTTAACTTCGTTAAGCTATTTGTCCTAACTTAAAAATGAAATCTTTGCATGCTCACTATTTTAGAATAATCCTGAGGGTTCCTGAGGACTTTGATGATGACATCTGAGAAGGATAGTACCTTCATCGTAGAATTCTTTAGCAAGATTCTCACTCCTTTCTTTATTTCCCAGTCATTTAATCTCCTCGATTCGTATGGCGACATCTTCGTCCTGTTCGTCTGATACCCTTACTTGGGAATTTCTACTATGATCCGGTGCATCGCCGCGTGTCATTTCGTGTGAAGGGAGGTGCGTAGATTCATGTTTTTATTTACATAGGTCAGTCCATTTGCACATCCCTGCCCCTAGTTATCGAATTTTCTCACCTACTTCTCCCTATGGCGATGAAATGGCTTTCGAACATGCACGCCCACTTGATGACAGCGATGCTTACATTCTTATCCCGGCTTTCACCGTCTGTCTGTCCATGAATTTCCGCAGATAACGCTCTCGAGACGCAGGATATTCAAACTGATCTTTCCAGGAAGGACACTCACTACCTCATGTATATTACTGGGAGAGCTCTCGGCCCTACTCCCCACACGTGTAAGAGAGGGTAGTGAGGAAGCGATTGTTCAGCCGAGGTTAGCAAGAAGGCGTCAGTTCATACGGACTCTGTGCACTTTGAGTGCATCTCGTGTCCCTCCCGAGGGAGCTCATCAAAGGATCGGATTTATTCCCCCATTTCGTGACAGTGGCCATAGGGTTCTTAGTAGATTTATGTGTGATCATGCATCCTAGTTTTAGGATAACCTTCCGGCTTATGGAGTTATCTAGTTTAGGGGCATGTATTTCCTTAAGAATATTTTCTTTTGGCTGTTTGCATAAGATAATGATGTATGAACATAACCCACCCTTTGAGTGAGGTTATTGTATGTAAATATTTGCTATAAATGCTTATGGATGTTATATGATGGAGCCTAAGTGATATGATGTGATATATTCTTAAACGCCTTATTATACTCCGCTTACTCGTCCACGTTGTACTCGGCCCACGTTTTCAATTATGTGTTTAAAAAAAATGTGGCTCGTAATTTCACTAAGTATTTTCAAATTATGAAGAAAGAACCAAAGCAAGGAGTAAAGTCTAGTCATTAATCAGATTCAACCTAGGTGTATCTGGTTAATTACTAGGGTGTTACATTTTGGTATCAGAGCAGTTCGATTCTCATGGAGCCTGAGGATTGGACTAGCTATGCTTCTAAAGCATAATACGTTAGTGACGTCATGTGTAGATGTTTATCATTAGGATGAGCTTGAGGATTAGAAATACATGACTACTGTATGTTGAAAGTGCCATGGTAACTTGCTCACTTTGCATGGAATATTGGGCCTGATCACCTCAGTGTTGCTGTTTTGTGTGTATAGGGACCAATGGCATGTCGACAACAGACTAGGAGCGCAGACGTATCAATCAAGACAACGAGACAGCCAAGCACTCCGCGCGACGTAGCAAGGACCATGAGAATGATGTTGGAACGAATGGATCAGGATCGTCAAGGCAATATGAATCGTGGACATGAGATTCACCGAACATGCACTGCTTCGGGGAGTTTCGTAAGGCAAACCCACCAGTTTTCAAGGGGACACTGAATCCAAATATTGCAGATGAATGGATTCAGAATATTGAGAAGGTCTTTGCTGTAGTCCCATGCTCGGAGGAGCAAAAGGTCACCTTTGCTACTCATATGCTTGAGGGTGATGCCAGTTTCTGGTGGACAGGTGTTCGAAGACTCCTGGAGACGACCGACGTGGACATTGATTGGGAACTATTCAAGGTCCATTTTTATGAAAAGTACTTTCCAGTCGTTAGAAATGCCAAGGACATTGAATTCATGCAACTTGTCCAGGGAATATGAATGTGGGCCCAAGACATCGCTGATTTGAAGAACTCATTAAGTTCTCAAGAATGTACCAAGGAAATCCTGATGAGTACCTGAAATGCATTAAATACGAAGTCGAGGTTGAAGGGGGAACTTAATGTGGCAGTTGCACATTTGGAGATTAGGGATTTCTCTACCCTAGTTAACAAATGTCGGATTATTGAAGAAGGTCAGAGAAAACTAAACACCCCAAAGTCAGATAATATTACCAAAAAGTTAACACCTCAAGGTCGCTAGTTCAAGAGGCGAATCGACCTCCATTTCCTCAATCAAGACCACAAGGGACACAAAGAAATTTTCAACAAGGAAGGCCAAACAACAACAACCACTATAATAACAACCGCTACAACAATAACCCCAGTAACAATCGCAACAACAACAATAACAACAATAAAGGGAAAGCACCACAAAGAGGTCCAAAGAAGATTCTCCACGGCTGCGCCATCCATGGAATGTCCTGCGCGGCAAGAATCATGGAGCATGCCATGTCGAGCCGGAACAAACGTGCAGCTATCGGTGTGGAAAACCGTGTCATTACTCTCGAGAATGCACGAAAGGAACCCGCCAACCCCCAATCCCAAGCCGCAATACCAGGGAAGGGTATTTATCGTTATCTTTCAAGAAACAACGAAGTCAATGTAAATCTCGTGGAAGGTAAGGGTAATATGCATGGTAAAGACTTAATTGTACTATATGATTCTGGCGCTTCTCATTCTTTTATCTCCCATTCATGTGTTAAAAGCCTTAATTTACCTATGACTCCAGCTTCCTTTTGACCTTATTGTTTCTACCTGACTGGAAAACCCGTTAGGACTTGTAAATGTTGTTTAGATTGTAGTTTTATTATAGATAATAGATCCTTTGTTTTAGATCTTATTTGCTTACCCATGCGAGGTTTAGATGTGATTCTTGGCATGGATTGGCTTGAGGCCAACTGTGTACTGTTAAACTGTTATGAGAAAACCATCACTTTTTCTTCCTGCTCCTATTGAACCTAAGAAACCCATAAGTCTTTACATAATCACTGGGTGGGAAATGGACTGTGGTAAGGGTGAGAGTAAAGGCTACATTTTCTTAGCCGCTAGTGATGTAGACTTTGAGCAAAGTATCGATGAGATACCAATAGTAAGAAATTATCCTGAAGTATTTCCAGATGAGATACTGCAGTTTCCTCCCAAGAGAGATAAAGTTTTCCATAGAATTGCTTAAGATGCACGGACCTATATCCATAGCCCCATACAGGATGTCCCCATTAGAATTGACCGAGTTAAAAACTCAATTGGAAGATTTATTGGAGAAAAAGTTTGTTAGGCCTAGTGCATCACCTTGGGGAGCCCCTGTGTTGTTTGTAAAGAAAAAGGATGGGAGTATGAGGATGTGTGTAGATTATAGGCAGTCGAATAAAGTAACGGTGAAAAACAAGTATCCTCTGCCTAGGATCGATGATTTGATGGACCAACTGAAAGGTGCGGTAGTGTTTTCTAAGATAGATTTGAGGTCAGGCTACCATCAAATTAGAGTGAGAGATGAAGACATACCTAAAATGGCCTTTCGTGACTGATACGCCATTTTGAGTTTGCAGAATGTCCTTTGGGTTAAGCAACCAATGCTCCAGCTATTTTTATGGATTACATGAATAGGATCTTTCGACTCATTTAGATCACTTGTAGTTGTCTTTATAGATGACATTCTCATATATTCTAAGACCCATGAAGAGCATGAATGCCACCTGACCATAATCTTGGAGATCTTGAAGGAAAAGAAACTATATGCCAAGATTTCAAAGTGTGAGTTTTGGTTGGATAAGGTGCAATTTTTAGGGCATGTAGTATCTAAGAAAGGAATTGCTGTAGATCCTAGTAAGGTAGAAGCGGTAGTAACCGGGAAAGACCAACCACGCGAATCAAGTAAGGAGCTTTTTGGGTTTAGCCAAACCCGGTTATTACCGCCGATTTATCAAGGGATTTTCCAGATTTCCTACCTTTGACCAAGTCGACTAGGAAGAACACCCTTTTCATGGACCGGAGTGTGAAAAGAGCTTTCAAGAGTTAAAACACAAGCTAACCTCGACCCCTGTTTTAGTGTTACCCGACCCCAATGTGCCTTTCGAGGTGTATTGTGATGCTTCAAAAAGGGGTTTAGGTGGTGTATTGATGCAAGATAGGCAAGTGGTGGCCTATGCATCAAGACAACTCAAGCCACATGAGGCAAACTACTCCTACCCCATGACCTTGAGTTAGTCGGGCCAGTCGTGTTTGCTCTAAAGATTTGGAGACACCATTTATATGGAGTTAAGTTTGAGGTGTTTTCCGATCACAAGAGTTTGAAATATCTCTTTGATCAAAAAGAGCTAAACATGAGGTAAAGGCGATGGATGGTGTTCTTGAAAGATTATGATTTTGGATTGAACTACCATCCTGGTAAAGCTAATGTAGTAGCTGATGCTTTGAGTAGGAAGTCCTTACAAGTGTCCCGTTTGATGGTGAAGGAGGTTGAATTGATTGAGCAATTTAGGGACTTAAACCTAGGAATGACTTTGACCACTAAGGGCATCAGAGCTTGCCATCTTAGAGTGACAAGTGAGTTCAAAGAAAGGATTGTTCAAGCTCAAGGGGACGATGCTGAGTTTCAAGAGACTTTAGGGGCAGTGAAGGCAAGAAAGTTGATAGGTTTTACCCAAGGAATGGACGATTTGTGGAGGTTTAAAGGTCAAATATGTGTAACGCTGCTAGTGGTGGCCTCCAAAAGATATTTTGGAGGAAGCCCATAAGAGCCATTTACTTACCTTTCATCCTGGTGCCACCAAGATCTATCAAGATTTGAAAATGATGTTGTGGTGGGGTCGAATGAAGAAAAATGTGTGCACATGGGTGAGTAAGTGCTTCGTGTGTCAAAAGGTGAAGATTGAACACCAAAAACCTCGGAATGCTGCAACCTCTGTCGATCCCTGAGTGGAAGTGGGATAGTATCTCCATGGATTTTGTGACTGGATTACCGAGGACCCAAATGAATCATGATACCATATGGGTAATCGTGGATCGATTGACGAAGTCAGCCCACTTTTTACCTATTAAGGTGACTTATTCCTTGGATAGGTTAGCACAATTATATATTCAGGAGATAGTAAGGTTACATGGGGTGCCAACGACGATAATCTCGGACCGGGATCCGTGGTTTACGTCACAATTTTTGGGAGCCTTTCAAAAGGCATTTGGTTCAAAGCTGTGTCTAAGCACGGCCTATCACCCCCAAACAGACGATCAATCTGAAAGAACTACCCAAACCTTGGAGGATATGTTAAGGGCATGTGTTTTAGATCAAAGGGGAAGTTGGGATAAGTACTGCCATCGATTGAATTTGCATATAACAACAGCTTATCATGCAAGTATCGGTATGGCAATCGTATGAGGCCCTCTATGGACGGAAATGTCAATCTCCCTTATGTTGGTATGAACCCAGAGAACAAATTTTACTCAGACCTGATATTGTGAGGGAAACAACGGAACAAATCAAGAAGATTAGGGATAAGATTCTTACTGCTCAAAGTCGACAGAAAAACTATGCGGACAAGTCGCTAAACCGCTAGATTTTCAAGAAGGGGACCACGTGTTCCTAAGGATCACCCCCACCACGGCATAGGCCGAGCAATAAAAGTAAAGAAATTGAGCCCAGATTTCTTGGTCCGCTTGAAATCCTTACCAAAGTAGGACCTGTAGCCTCACCGTATAGCCCTACCCCGAGTCTATCCAACCTTCATGATGTTTTCCATGTCTCTCGCCAAGAAAGTATTAATCTGACCGAGTCATGTACAGAGCCGTAACATGTACAATTAAGAGATAACCCGACATTTAACTTACTACCCACGAGAATCGCCGATCGAGGAGTTAAGCGGTTAAGGAACAAGGTTGTACCTGGTCAAAGTAGCATGGGGACAGGGTGAAACCAAGAACTTACATGAGCTGAATCAAACATGAAAGCACAATACCCCGAGTTGTTCTCAGGTAACGAATTTTCGGGGCGAAATTCTTTTTAAGGAGGGGAGTAATGTAACGCCCTAATTTTTACTGTAATTTTTACTGTCATTAGAAATTACTCAATTACCGAATTACCGTAGGTAATTATTACATAAGATTTGAGGCCGAACAATCCTCAATAAAGGAATATAACATTAGAAGAGAGGTTAGGAACGATTCATGCGAGAGTCGCAAAAAAATGACCAAAATGCCCCTGAAGTTATTTTACTCAGAAAATGAGGATCGTGGGCCCCACCTATTCTCAAGGGGATATTTTGAGGATAATAAGGGATTGTTTGTGTTATGTGTGTTAATAGAGTAGAAGGATCTCAATTTTGAGTTCGACGCTACGAATGACCAAACGCCTCATGTTGTTTAACTCCGATGTGCGTGGCGACTGAGCCCGAACCTCACTAAAATGTTTTAAAATGTGTTTTTAAGCCATGATTAACCATTGGTTAAGCTCGGGTGGCCTCGGGCAGTTTTTAAGTGAAAGTACAATTTTGCCCCTATTTTTGGGCAGTTTTGCGAATTTCGGGATTTTTCATTTGTATACCGAAACCTAAGCAATATTAGGCTCAAATTAAAGCTTATTAAATTCTAAATATTAATCTAAAGTCAAAATTATGTATTTAGATTGATTAGAACCCAAAATTGCTCAAAAACACCCAAATTGCTTACTAATTCACTTAAACCCTTAACCGTAAATTCTCTAAATTACATGAATATCTTGCCTACACCTAAATAATGCATGGAACACACAAATTTCACTTCTTTGGGCTGTAATGGATGAAATTATTGATGCCATTATGCAGCTGAATTATTGCCAAAAGTTGCACTAAAACAAAATGCCAAAATGTCACCATAAGAGACATAATTCCTTAATTTCATACAACTTTGTCTAAAATGATTTTTCCTCCCTTCTTTCTCTTGCAAAATTCCGTCCACTACCTCATCATTTTGGCCAATTAGAAGCCTCAAAATCTTCTATAAATAGGCTTGCTTGAGTGGTCTTGGAATGCTTGGTTCATAACTAGTTTTTAGGAGTACCAAAAACGTTCTTTCTTCCTCCTCTTTGGCTGAATTCTTTCTTCAATTTTTTTCAAAGAGATTTTGTTTCTTTTCACTTCAAGAAACCAAGTTCTCTTCCTCTTCTTCAACTCAAATTAGGTAGGGAGTAGTTTCTAAATTTATTTCTATGCTTTGAGGAGTTGTGTTTTTAGCTCAAAATGATGAAATTATGAACTTACCTTAGCTTTTCATTTTGGTTTTCCTCTTCAATTTTTCTTTAACCAATTCAACCATATGGCCTAGGTGGAACTAAGATGATGGCTTGATGATGAGGACCTTGAGGGTGGGTTGTAAATCCATCACAAGTTAGGCCTCTAAAGCTTGAAAATTCCACTTGATGCAAAACTTTAAAGAATAATGCTTTATGATGCTAAAACAAAGATTTTTAGTTTAGAACTTGAAAGATGTATTTTCCTTTTATGTTTTATTTCTTGTTAAGATATGTATTGGGTTGAATTTATAATTCTTTTAAAGTCTTGAAGGAGCTCTAGTAAAGAAACAAAATGAATTTGCATCCATGATTAAGTTTATGCTTTGCATAACCATGTTTACCTTCTATGTCATCACTAAATTTTCAAGAATGAATAAATGAACTTGCATTTCTCATGTTTAAATTCCAAGCTTGTATTTCATGTTTATGTTTCAAGTCATCACTTAATCTTTCAAGATAATAAAGAGGTTGCATCTCATATTTAATTTATGCTCTCACTATATTTTATAATGGCTAAAAGAATCAACGACGGCATGTTTATTCTATGCCATCACCTAAAGATCCTAGAGCTCAAAGACTTGCCCATGTATCACAAGCAAAGAAATATGATTATTGGAGTTAAAGAATTTATTCTTTAAAAAGTCTTGAGATTGGAGCTTAAAAGATGTAATAATAATTCTCTTCTCCTCTATCGTCCTGTGCGGACTACCGCCGCTCGGTTTCTTAATATTCTCTTTCTCCTCTATCGTCCTTTGCAGGCGGACTACCGCCGCCCGATTTCTTAATATTCTCTTTTCCTTCTACTGGTCCTATGCGGATTACCGCCGCTCCAGTTTCTTGTATCATGTTTATATTTCAAGTTCTTACATCATGTTTAATTTTCAAGTCATCACCTTAAATCTTAAAGATAAAGAAATGGAATTGCATATCATGTTTATAATTCCAAGCTATCACCTTATAAAGATAAGATTAAAATAAGGTTGCATAGCATGTTTATAATTCTAAGATGTCATCTAAATCTCTAAAGCTCAAGACTTACTCCTTTTATCTTAAGTGAGAATTTTAATTGTGAAGATCCTCCCAAATTTGAGAAAAGAACTAGTTTCTAAATGAGTTTTAAAGCTTTGCAAGGATTTTACGGGGAACTAGTATTTTATATGCACTTAAAATATGATTCTATGTAATTGCATGAGGTTCATGATTCGGCCACTGATCTGAGTTTAGTATCAATGTGTGATAATGATTTGATATGATTGAAGTTGTGATCATTATGGTTTATTGTTAAGAGAATGATTCATAATTGGTTTAGTAACTAATTAGTTCTATAATTGATAATTCTATGTAAGGATTGGATGCTTATTGAATGATTTCCTGGCTTGCATGTTATAGTTGCTGTTGCAAATAATGAGAAAGCTTATACATGAAATGTTCTTTATTATGTAAAATTTACCTTTGTTGCTAGAAGAAAGTGTATCATTGTAAAAGTGTAATTTGGAAAGGTTTTGGCTAAGGAAAGATTTGGTATTTAAGCGTGTCCATTGTGACCCACCTCTTCCCCGGGAATCTCCCATATGCATGATTACAGTTGATATATATTATTCTAGCTTAAGACTATAAATGAGAAAATGTTATGATGTTTATGAATTGTATTGTGATATAACATGCAAAGATTTAATGGTGACTTAAACTTATAAGAAAATGATCCTTTGGAACCATCGACTATAGGTGGTGAAAAGGTGATTTTAGCCGCCTAACCGATTCTCTCAAAAGGGTAGAGTCGGGACTTTAGCTTATCAAAAGGGATAAGTATATGCTAGTGACGACTAGTAAAGTATGAGCTCATAACCTAAATTACTCCCAAAAGGGTGGAGTATAGGGTGGCCTAAGGAAAATAATGATGATGATAAGATTTTAAGTCACCTAAGGCACTAAAGAAATGAAATATGTGCACTATGTCCACGTGTAGCTAATATTATATGATGTTCTTTTATGCATGTTATTTGATAATGATGATGAGGAAAATGATGTAATGATAAAGGAAAAGTTCATTGTAAATATGACATGTTAAGATTATGATGCATTATAAGACGCATGATTAAAAATTGACGAACCTCGATTAACTATTTGTCCGAATTTAAAATGAATCTTTGCATGCTCACTATTTTAGAATAATCCCGAGGTTCCTGGGGACTTTGATGATGACACTGTAGAAGGAGGTACCTTACTGAGAATTCTTTAGCAAGATTCTCACTCCTTTTCTTTATTTCCGCCATTGTCTCCTCGATTCGGATGGCGACATTCGTCTGCTCGTTGATACCCCTACTTGGGAATTTCACTATGATCCGGTGCATCGCTCGTGTCATTTTGAAGGGAGGTGCGCAGTTCATGTTTTTATTTACATAGGTCGTCCATTTGCACATCCTGTCCCTAGTTATCAATTTTCTCCTACTTCTCCCTATGGCGATGAAATGGTTTTCGAACATGCACGTCCACTTGATGAAAGGATGTTACATTCTTATCCCGCTTCATCTGCTGTCCATGAATTTCCAGAGTACGTTCCCGAGACGAGATATTCTGAAACTGATCTTTCAGAGGACACTCCTACTCATGTATATTCTGAGAGCTCTGCTCCTACTCCCACACGTGTAAGAGAGGGTAGTGAGGAAACAGTTGTTCAGCCGAGGTTAGCAAGAAGGCCGTCCATACGACCGCAGCCTGGTGCATCTCGTGTGTCCCCTCCCGAGGGAGCTCATCAGTGGATCGGATTTATTCCCCCATTTCCAGGACAGTGGCCATAGAGGGTTCTTAGTAGATTTATGTGTGATCATGCACCCTAGTTTTAGGATAACCTTCCCGGCTTATGGAGTTATCTAGTTTAGGGGCATGTATTTCCTTAAGTATATTTTCTTTTATGGGTTTGCATAAGATAATGATGTATGAACATAATCCACCCTTTGAGTGAGGTTATTGTATGTAAATATATACTATAATGTGCTTATGGATGTTATATGATGGAGCCTAAGTGATATGATGTGATATATTCTTAAACGTCTTATTATACTCCGCTTACTCGTTTACGTTGTACTCGGCTCACGTTTTCAATTATGTGTTTAAAAAAAAAATGGCTCGTAATTTCACTAAGTATTTTCAAATTATGAAGAAAGAACCAAAGCAAGGAGTAAAGTCTAGTCATTAATCAGATTCAACCTAGGTGTATCTGGTTAATTACTAGGGTGTTACAGCAGGCATGCCCTGTGACTGAACGTGTCGTCCACGTCGGGGTCGTGGTCCGGGCACCGAAGCCCTCCGACGCTGAGTGACTGTCTCCTCGCTGCCCATCGGTCGTAGAGGCAGAGTGGGGGCAGAGCCCTCATGGTCCATGGGGGAATCCTCTAGAGGGTCCTCCTCTGAGTGCTGCTATAGCGGCACGTACTCCTGTATGTCAGCTGAATCGGCAGAGTGAGTCCGCAGGTTCCTCTCATGTCGTGTCCGTGCACACTCAAAAATCGTGGGATCACCATAGGGGGATGTTAGGGAGAAGCGATAACTATACACGGGGTGTGCAAATGGCCGTCCCAAAAACATGAAGATGCGTACAGTACATCGGCCCTCAAAATGAAATGACCCATGCTCCGGGTCATGGTGGACCTCCCACCGTGGCGTATCAACGTAACAAAGATTTAACGCCGCCATCTCGCTGAAGACGTAATGGAAAGAAAGAGATATAGGGAGTGAGATTCTTACTAAAGAAACTCAGTAGGGTTCTCCTCCTATCCTAGGTGTCATCATCTACGTCTCCAGGAATCTCGGTTTATTTATAAAACCATGGACATCTATTGGTTCAATTATGAGTTTTCTAAAGTCTCCATTTCCGAGATCCGTTCCTTTTAACATATCACTTGTATTTACATAAATCATAGGAAGTAAATCGTGGGACTTCAATCATATAATTCGGACAGAAATCATATAACTTGGATCATAGAACATAAATCATATATAACTTGGATCATAGAACATAAATCATATATCATGGTTTCCTATGTCATGGGTCATAGCACATAAATTCATATAATCATGGTGCATAGAAGCATAATTCATGGAACATGATACATATCCTGGTTACTTGAGGTGACATTAAAACATCATCATTATTTTCCTGGGGCCACCCTAACTGATCTCCCTGTGGAGAAAAATTCTAGGTTATGAGCTCATACCACGCTAGTCGTCACTAGCACATGGACTTATCCCTTTTTGATAAGTTAAAGGTCCCGACCTAAAGTACGGGTCTAGGGGGCTAGAATCACCTTATCCCCACCCTTAACCTGGTGGTTCAAGGATCATCTTCTTATAGTTTAAGTCACCTTAAGTCTTAGCATGTTAATGCAAGATGCCACATAATTCATGTATGTCAAACATAATTACATCATAGGCACCTTTAAAGTTCTTAAAGAACAATAACATGCAAACAGAAAACTATCATTGAAGAATAATAGTTCACATGGTACCATCATACTTGACTCATGGAGTAAAAATCATCATAAAGTAAGCAAGAGCAATAAGCCTCTTGACTTGATCATGCTTGAAATCTAACATAAGATCATATATTCATGTTAGGCTAAAGCATAAACTCATGTCATAAAAATTCGCAGATTCAAGCAAAGTAAGGTCATAGCTTGAAGTCATCAAATCGTAAAGGCATTCTGCTTGTGAACTTGTTCGTAATCGATTACATAAGTATCGTGAATCGATTACACAGCTTCGAGATTTCAAAACATGGAAGATAGGGGGTTTTGGTAATCGATTACATGGAACTTGTAATCGATTACTTTGTTTAAAAACACTTTGCTGGGCCCCTAGAACATCCCGGGTAGTCGATTACATGATTCTGCAATCGACACATAGCCCAGATGTGTAATCGATTACACTATATAGTAATCGATTACTTTGGGCAAAGTTCATGTTTGAGCTCATCCGAAGCTTTACATAATCGATTACATAGTCCGTGTAATCGACACAAAGATCTTAAAAACACGAAAATCAGTCTGAACATATCCGAGTCATTCCTTTGAAATGCTTATGGTGGCTTTCTCTTGGAACAATTTTGAACTTCAAAACATCTTAGCAATCATTTTAGCTTGTCAAAACCCTCATAAATATAAGAACATAATGAAAATGCTTTTGAGTACAACCTATGTTTTAAAAGGACTTAAAACATGAGCTATAGGCTCTTGTGACTAATGAAAACTCATCTTGGAGCCATCATCATCACATGGCCAAAATGTACATTCCAAGAATGTTTCCATGGTTAACCTCTTCTCAAGATGAAATGGGCAAGTCTTTGAGCTCTAGTATCTTAGGTGATGACATAAAATAAACGTGCTATGCATTTCATTTTAGAGTCCTTTAGAAAGTAAAGTGATAGCTCAAAGTAAATATGAGGTGCATATCCATTTTCATTCTTTGAGTTTAGTGAGGACTTGAAATATAAAATGAGATGCAAAGCTTGGAATTTAAACGTGCATAATGCAAGTTCATTCTTTATCTTGGGATTTAGTGAGGGCATAAAAATAAGCGTGCCATGCAAAGCATAAACATAAACGTGAATGCAAGTTACTTTTATATCTTGTCTAGAGCTCTTACAAGGCTTTAAGAAGGAACATAGTCCCAACCCAAAACTCTTCTTCACAAGAAAAGAAAACCATTGGTACCAAGGCATCAAGAGAAAACATGACTTCAAGAATCATGAAAGTGGTCAAATCTTAACAAAAGAAAGAAACCATTTTTAAATCTCTAGGGACCAAGATCTTGATGATCCCAAAGATCAACATCCTAAGTCCTCATCATTGAGTACATAGCTTCCTTCAAAACAAATATTTAAACAAAGTTCATGATAAAGAAGAAAGCAAAAGCAAAACCAAAACCATGCTTGGTTTAGGGCCAAAGTTTCAAGCTTTAGAGTTTGTTCATGTGACATGCATCAACATGAAGCTCTCATCATCAAGCTTACATTTTTCCCATGTAAAAAGGCTCCATGGCCGAAAACATGAGAAGAAGAAGAAAGAAGATCCAAAATGTTCAAGAGAAACATAAACTCTTTTAACTAAACTTGTAAAGAATGAAACTTTCTTTAAGAAAACTCAAGCTTTAGAGGTCTCATGAGAGATGGACTCATGGTCACATCTAGAGAACACTCATCATCAAGCTATCATATTCAAGGCCTTGAGGCCGAAATCTAAGGGGGAAGAAATGGAAGAAAGCAAAAAGAAAGCAACATAGAGGTTCAACCATTAATCAACTCCCAATCAAGATTCAAGCATAAGAATCAAAGACATATTTAGAAAGAGTTCCCTACCTTGTGTTGATGGTCTAGAGAAGGAGGAAAGGTTGGTCCTTGGAAAGGAAAATGAAAGAAACCTCCTTGAATCCTTGAAGGTGGATTCGGCCGAATGGAGAAATGGAGGAAGAAGATGTATATGCTTGTATATGGGCTTAGGCAAGTGTTTGGAGAAGAACAAGATGAAGATTGAGGGTAGTGAGGGTGGCGGTTTCCTCTTAGAACAAGGAGAAGAAAAGGAAAACTTGGAGAGACTTTTAGAGAGAACAAGCACCTACTCTTGGCTCAAACTCTTGCAAATGACTAAAGTGATCAAAGGCTCACCAAGGCAAGCTATTTATAGGCAACCAAACCATGGTTGTGTGGGTGGGGAAGGCTGGCCGAATTGTGGCCACAAGGAGAAGGAAAAAAAATCTCTTGAGTTGTCAATCAAAAGTATGGTCATAAGTGTAGCTAGGTGTAGCCTATGACTTGTCTTGAAAATATGACTTATTTTTTAAAATTTTGAATGAACCAAAATCACTAAAAGTGGGGCTGCAACATGAAGAGGAAACCGTGTGGCTTCATGGCCCAAGGAGAAGAAAATATGTTCTTGACTTGTCAACTCAAAGCATGGTTTAGATGTAAAGGAAGCATAGTATATGCATAGCCTTTAAAGAAAACTTGAATGACTAGATAAAATATAGTTCTTTTTGAATTTTGAATGACATAAATATTTTTAATTTAGGAATGAATTGAAAACCTTGATTGACCATATAATTTATTCTTTAAATCTTTGAATGACATTTTTCTTGAAAGTTGGACATTGATTGAAAGAGTACAAGACATGAATCATAGGGTAGCTTGACAACTTAGGCTAACTTTTATTTGACTTCTAGGGGGAGGGTGGCGCCACTTGGCAGCTTTGGAGAGGAAAAATATATCCTCAAAAACCATGTTCTAGAAGTGTGCCTTGGTGTGACATAGATTAGGCTTAGGATTAATGGTTGTTAAGTAGGTACTCTAAGTAAACTAATTAGTTAATTGAAGCTATAAACCCTTAGGTTATAAGTGGTCTTGTAGGTTTAGTGAAGTCAATACCTCTATGACTAGTGATGTGGGTGTGACAACCTATCTTGGAAAAGGAAACGTGAATAGTGAAAACACTATTCATAAGTACTTTTTTCTCTTTTAAAGAAAGAAACTAGAATTAAGTTTGAATTTCCCTAAGCAATTCTAGGTTCCAATCAATTTTAAATAATGATTTTAGCTCTAGATTAATTATGGAAATTAATTAACCTTTAATTAGAGCCTAATATTGCTTAGGTTTAGAGTTAAATAACTCATTAAGCTTAAAATGCAATATGTAAGGGCAAAATCGTAATTTTCACCACAAGTTGCCCGGAACCTCCGGGACTTAAACAAACATAGTTCATGCCTTAAAATCATTGTTTTAAACCTTGGAATAAAGTCCGGGTCGAAACGGAACTTTAAAACTGCCTTAAATCTGTTATAGGGGCATTTTGGTCATCTATGAGCAGAAATCTCAGAAATGAGGTTTTTTCTGCTCCGAGAGACATTCACAATCATACAATCCCCTCATATAACATATGAACCCTATGAGGATGGCCAAAGCCACGTCCTCAGAGTTTGGGTAAAAATGACCTCAGGGCATTTTGGTCATTTTGAGAGTTTAGTGAAAATCGGGGCGTTACATTTATGATTTATGATACGCTTATTGTTAAGTGGTAAGTAAGAACTAGTGACGACTAGTTAAGGTATGAGCTCACAACCTAGATGTGTGACACGTTCTGGGTGACACCTGCTGGCCGAGCACCCCCAGTTCGATTGTCTTTTAGGGTGGCCCATAAGGAAGAGATGTTTCATGATTATGATTATGTCACTAAGTTTGTCCCATATGAACGTTACTATTGCCACTTTATGCCACTGATTATGATGATGCTTGATGTTATGTTTTATGTATGTGCATTAGGTAGTGCCATTTATACATCTTCTATTATGTTGCATTCATGACATTAAGATCATGCTAAAAATGAATGGACCTTGGCTAAAGTATATTTTGAAGTTTAAAATGAACTTGATGCATGTTCAGTCATTTTGTATAATTAAACCCAAGGTTCCTGAGGACGTAGATGATGACACCTAGGTAGTAGGAGGCCCTACTGAGATTCTTTAGCAAGATTCTCACTTCTTCTATCTCTTTCTTTCCGTCACGTCTTCAGATGGCGACATTCGTAGTGTTCGTGGACACGCCGACATGGGAGGTGCACCATGACCCGGACCACGGGTCGTTCCATTTTGTGGGTCGATGCACGGTTAAAGTATTCATGTTCATGGGTCGACCCTTCACTCCCCCTGTACATTCCCATCGCTTTCTCCCCGTCTCACCTTTTGGCGATGACCTGGTGTTCGAGCGCACACGTCCCCAAGAGGAGAGGCTTCGCCGTACTCCACCGTCCACGTCCGCTGCTCGAGACTACCCCTCAAAGATGTGCCTCGTTCTGCCGCCTTTTTCGGAGAAGGATGCTTCCGGGGATTCAGCGACCTGTACTCCTCCGAGGGATCTTCCCCCACCATACCTATGGATCTTGGGGAAGGTAGCGAGCCCTCCGTGACTCAACCGAGGCTTGCACGACGACCGGAGATGAGGCCACGCCATGGAGGTCACTTCCGAGCCCCGTCCCGCCTATTCACGTCGGAGGAGCTTGCTCAGTTTCCTGGTTACTTGCCACGCTCGAGGGATAGTCGCCAGTAGGAAGCTGTAGATGGCCGAGGTAAAACACATACCACTTAGATGGAGATAAACCTTCTTGTGTTTAGAGGTTATCCCTTTAGGTGCACTCGAGTAGGGGAGTAGTTTATGTCTATGCTTATGTTGTATTTTCTTTCATGTATTCCCTTGTACTAAATTAAGTCCCACACTTATAAGTGGGCAAGTTATATATATATGAGATGATATTCAGTGTTATTCATGTTGTGCCTTATGCTATGATGTTATGAGATGTATGATTTGATCGTTACATGATATATCGCATCACGCGGCTCTCACTTTGTTTTTCAAAAAAAAAAAATTACCTGTATTTTCCGCTAAGTATTTCTAAGTAAAATTGAGAACTATGAAGTAACAGACTAATGATTAACCTAAGTATGTTCTAGAGTATTGGGTTAAAAATTAGGATGTTACACTAGACAAGATTAAAGAGTGTTCTTGCTCATTAATAGAGTTAAACCTCTTCTAATCAAGATTCTCAATCACATCTTGATTTCCTTATATCATGGAATTGGAATAGGGAAAGTACTATTCATGAAAATATGACATAAAGTCTTAAATCAAGAAAAGGATTTTGAGTTTCATTAAGTAATCTTAGGCCCTAATTAACCTCAATTAATTATTTTGACTCTAAATTAATTATTAAAATTAATTACTCTTTAATTAGAGCCTAATATTGCTTAGGTTTCATTAATTATATAATTAAGCTCATTATGCTCTTAATTAGGGGCAAAATGGTAACTTGGGACCATCCAGCTCAACTAGTCATTAAACAACCTTTAAAAACAACATTTCAAGCTCCCGGGCAAAGTCCGGGTCCAATCATGAATTAATTATGTTCCAATCAGTCACAGGGGCATTTTGGTAATTTTGCGTGCAGGAACTCAAAAATGAGATTCTTCTATTCTATTAACACATATAACACATGCAATCATACACAATCCCCGTTTAGTACTAAAACAACCCTTTGAGAATGGCCGAGGCCGGTTATCCTTATTTTCCCGATAAAAATGGCCTCAGAGGTATTTTGATCATTTGCATAGGGAAAAATTGGGGCGTTATAGGATCACCTCTCATAACCTTAAATTCGGGGAGTCTAGAGGATCATTTTCATATGTTTTATGTCACCTTAACATTAGCATATTATATTGAGATGCAAGAGCACAAACATATCATATAATGTCATATGCTTTCATATTACTTCAACACATGCATCTTAAACATTCCAAGTGTAATCTCAACATGCCACAATAAATCTTGTAACTAATAGCTAAGCATGCAAACATAATCATCGTGATAAATTCTCAAATATATCATGAACCCATCATTTCATAAAATAAGCATTTTCGTTGTTTCTTAAAAGGTTAAACCCCTAAATCGGGTAAACCTAACTTTTGTATTTATTCTTTTGTGCATCTAAAGGATCAATTACAATGATTTCCACTAATTATTAACCTCAAGGACGCCATTAAACCATACCGACAGAATTGGGCAGAATTGAAATGAGCAATTTTGATGTTCTAGAAGTTACGCTTAACCCCTTCTCATTTCCGACTTTACCTAAGATGCTAAAATTAATTCCTAAACCATTTATTAGTGATTCTTACACATATATACCTAATATATCACACTTCTACCATTTTTAAACATGCTGAAATAGAAACTACAATTTCAGTTTTTAGAAAGCTTTAGAAGTCATATTTTTTATCCTTTTTAGTCACTAGACTCGCCTAAGGTGCAAAGAATAATTATCATATCAACTAATAGTAATTTTTATACATCTAAACCACTCCAAACAGCATACATCAGATCTGGAAATGTTAGAACAGAATCCAGAATTTGAATTTCCAAAAGCATGCAAAGTTGCAATAATAAATATTCTTAGTAACTTTTCTTTCTTAGAATTAACTCTAGGTCAAGAAACACTTTTATAATTAATTTATCCCCTTGGAAACACAAGTAAATGTCCTTAGATCAGTAGCAAAACCAAAGGGTTCAATAATAAGATTTTTGGTTATGTAAATCATGTTTTAACACTTTAGTAATTAACATTTTTCTCAAAGGAAAATTATAAGACACAAGTTTTTGAAACCTCAAGGTAATAATACACTAAACCTTAAAACTTTATTGTTTTGAAAACAAAACATATTTGTAAAGACAAATGCCCATGGAATTCGAAATTCCTATGTAAGTTGAAAGGGGTAAGTCTTGAGCTTTATATATTTAGGTGATGACACAAACTTAAACATGCTAATGCAAGCCTCATTTTACTTTTGATATTATAAGGTGATGGCAATGGAAATATAAATATGATATGCAAAGCTTGGATATAAACATGAGAATGCAAGCTCATTTTTAATCTTTAAGATTTAGGTGATGACTTGAAACATAAATATGCTAGACAAGAAATATAAACATGAAATGTAAGTTCATTTTCTTATCTTCAAGATTTAA
The DNA here is from genome assembly GCA_031216125.1 of Dalbergia cochinchinensis. Taxonomy (NCBI): domain Eukaryota; kingdom Viridiplantae; phylum Streptophyta; class Magnoliopsida; order Fabales; family Fabaceae; genus Dalbergia; species Dalbergia cochinchinensis. The sequence goes on from CM062373.1 coordinate 38,977,571, forward strand.
GTGATACCTTGGAAATAAACATGATATGCAAGGCTCAAATACAAATATGAAATGCAAGGACTTGAAAGATAAATATGAATGTATTTCCATTTGTTATTTCTTTAAGTCCTAAGCTGAAGACTCCTATTTAGAGTAACAACTCTAAAACACCGATCAATCTTACAACATGGACATGAGTTTTAGAGTTCATTAACACCATGGTTTCGAGAACCTTTATTTTGTTTAGATTCACCATCAACCTCAAAGAAATGAAATATAAAGAATCTAACACTTTACTCATTATGTTTCTTTGAAAACTGCAAAACAAAGTTCAAGCTTTAGAGGTTACTAATGTGATGATCTCATTATCATCATCTAGGAACCCTCATCATCAAGCCAATATTTTTGAACGCAAAAGGCCTTTAAGGCCAAAATGAAAAGAGAAAGGAAAAAGAAGTCCAAAAATAAAAAAATGTCAAGAGTAAATCTCATTCATTATTTTCTCATCAAACCAAAATTAAAGAAAGCATAGAAGAAGAAAATATTTCTAATCAATCCTGTAATGCCCGGGGATTGCAAAGTTAGGGAGTGATCGCCGGTGTAAGGAGGCATGAACAAAGAGCGGCTCCTGGCAGACTTCGAAAGCGGAGGGGTACATGAATGAACCGATTACACACCCGAATGAGAGGGATCCTAAGACCGTATAGGTATGGGACTATACAGTTAAGTAGGGCTTATATGAATTGATTTGTACTACCTATACCAACAAGATGCATCTTCTTTTTAGTAGCCTATCACTTAAGAACTCCATAGTTAAGTGTGCTTAACTTGGAGCAATTTTGGGATGGGTTACCTCCTGGGAAGTTTTCCTAGGAAGCGTGTGAGTGAGGACAAAGCACGCTGAAAAGACTTGTATTGGTTTGTGGGGATAGTCATCAATCCATAAAGCAGCAGGGGATGTTACAAATGGTATCAGAGCCTGCACCTCTTCTAGTACGGTGTGGTTCAGGGAGGAACCAAGCAGAAGCTGGTGGGCATATAATGCCCAGGGATTGAGAAGTTAGGGAGTGATTGCCTACCTGCACCTCTTTAGTACAAAGGTGGTTTGGGGACGAACCAAGTGGAAACTGGTAGGCATGTAACACCCGAGGATTGCGAAGTTAGGGAGTGATCGCCGATGCAAGGAGGCACAGACAAAGAACGGCTCCTAGCAGACTTCGAAAGCAGAGGGGTACATGAATGAACCGATTACACATCCAAATGAGAGGGATCCTAAGACTGTATAGGTATGGGACTATACAGTTAATGAGGGCTTATATGAATTGATTTGTACTACCTATACCAACAAGATGCATCTTCTTTTCGGTAGCCTATCCTTTAAGAACTCCATAGTTAAGCGTGCTTGACTTGGAGCAATTTTGGGATGGGTGACCTCCTGGGAAGTTTTCCTAGGAAGCGTGTGAGTGAGGACAAAGCACGCTAAAAAGACTTGTATTAGTTTGTGGGGACAATCATCAATCCATAAAATAGCAGGGGATGCTACAAATCCAACATTCCAACCCAAATGATTCAAAGAAAAAGAATAAGAACTTTGAAACAAAATCCCTACCAAAGATATTTTTCTTGCTGAAAAAAAAGAGCGTGATCTTGAAAAGAGATGAGAAAAATAATTCTTCTTTGGAGTAGAGAAGTGTTTCGTCTAAAGGAAAAAGAAAAGGAAGGAAGATTTGTCTTGGGTTTTTTATCTTGGAAATGAAAAGGTTAAGTGTTTTAGGAAAAGTCTATGGTGGTTGTATGGTGGTTTGAGGTTGAGATGTGGTGGTTGATGGTGGTTTCTTTGAAGAAGGAAGAAGAAGAAGAAAAGTTTTTAGGATGAGAAAGAAAAGGGAAAACTTGAATGATCTTTGAACTAAAATTGCAAGAATGAGCAAAATGTTCTTGTGAGTTTCCTTAAGTGTATATTTATAGAAAAATTGTAATATGAGAGGATGAGAGGGGGAGGGAGGCTGCAGCTTCATGGAGGGAAATGAGAGGGAAAAATATCTCATTTGTGTGTATCATTACATAGAGTGGTGTAGGAATGGCTAGGTATAGGTTTGGGTATGGTTTTCTTTGAGTGTGTAAGTGATTAAATCAAAATGTGATGGATTAAATGGAGGGGGAGTGGCACTGGTTCTTCAAGGAAAATGGGGGAAGAAATTTTGTCATTTCATGTGTATTAGGAATGTGTTTAGGAGTATATTTGATTAGGCCTTTGATTAGGAGTTTGCAATCAAATGTTTAGGTAAGGAAGTGAGTAATTAAGGCCATTCAAGACATGGTTAAAGTGTGTTACTTAAGGAAGTCAAACCTCTTTTAACAAGATTTTCAATCACATCTTTGATTCCTTAATTTAAGGAATTGGAGAAAGAAAATACTATTTCATGAGACATAACATAAAATTTTGTTTTAAGAAAGGGATTTTGAGTTTCTTTAAGCAAACTTAGGCCCTAATTAACCTGAATTAATTATTTTGACACTAGATTAATTATTAGAATTAGTTAATCTTTAATTAGAGCTTAATATTGCTTATGTTTTCCTTAATTACACCATTAGTTTCATAATGCTCTAGTTAAGGTTACCATTTTGCACAAAAACTCCTCGGGACCACCCTAGCCTAATAGACATTAAACATCCCTTAAAAATGTCATTCCAAACTTTCAGGTGAAGTTTGGGTCCAATCAGCCATTAATTCTCTGTTAATTAGCTATAGGGGTATTTTGGTCATTTCATGTAGAAAAACCAAAAATTGAGATTTTCATCTCTCACAATACACATAACACAATCAATCCCCTTTCAAACATTAAAATGTTCTCTCGAGGTTTGCCTAGACTAACTTTCCTCAATTTCCAGGGTAAAAATGACCTCAGGGGTATTTTGGTCATTTGTACATAAGAACAACCGGGGTGTTATAAGCAGCTAAGGTTGCCTCAAATCTGTCTTGCCTAGATGAGATCTCTCTCAGATTCCTTAGGATGACTTTGATGGATTGTTGAAGTGTCAAAAGGGTAAGGAGGTGGCTAATTGATTGGAGCAGGAGCAGCGCTAGTAGAAGATTCTGGGATGTCTAGGGTTATAGTGTCCCATGATCTTGGTGAGTTACCTCCAATGTCATCCTGTACCTTAGATGGAGGTGAGGATGGTTGTCTATGAGAATTTTCAGAAGAGGCAGAGACTGAAGCAGAGACAGTGGGAACAGTTATAGGCTCAAAATCATCATCATTCAGCATGTGAGCAACAAAAGGATAAGGAATATCTTGTGCTTGAGCAGGCAGGTAAGAGCATTTTGGCTCAGTGTGTTAGCATCAGCTTCTTAAACAATAGGAACTAAACCTCCAGCCAATCTGTCTACTTCTTCTTCAATAAGAAAAATGTAAGGTAAATATGGGCCTAGAACTTGTCATGGCATTTAGTTTGGCCTTTTCACTAGTCATAAGATTTTCCTCTTTTTCAGAAGATGGTGTTGTAGCCTATTCTTCATTTGGTTCTTCCTCTTCTTCAATATCGCTCAGCACAGTTACGCGATATCTTTCCTTTTGAAATTTCTTGACTTGCTCCCAAAGAATCTATGACCGGTGATACACTTTTGTGCATCTTCTTGTATCTTAGTTCAATCTATTTTCTACTGATAACCTTTTTAGGTTTGGTTATCGCTTCTGATAGATGAGTGCTTGCCTCCTCTCTTCTTTCTGTTCTCTTTTCAAAATGTTGAGATAAGGGAACATCCTTTTCATCAGATTTGCTGTCAGGAAGAATGAGTTTTATCTTCCTTTTTGCCCTCTCTTGGTTAGACTGAGATTTCTGAGAGGTTTCTTGAGCTTGTCCTCTTCTTGTTTTGGGGCTTTGCCTTGTAGGCTCGGATATTTGCAGGATTGACCTCTTTCTTGTAGTTCTGAAGGATGAAAGGGTAAAGACGATTCCTTCTATCAACTCATATCTTTCATTGTCAAGAAGGAACTTTGCCTTTTGAAGCACCTTAGTTAGAAGTATGCCATATGGAACACTCGCAGTCCTTCGAGTTTCCTTTGTTACAATACCATCATATAATCAAGAATAAGCATAGGTATATTTACTTTTCTCTTTGCCATTAGGCAATAGAGAAGCATGCAATCCATTCCAACTAAAGTGTTTGTGCTACCAATCTGTCAAAGGATGAAAAACTGAACTACAGTGTATGCTTTTCTTGTAACATCCTCCCAAGTACAATGTCATCATTAAGTCATGACATTGGACTTGAGAGTTGTTACTTATAAATTTGCATACCTTTCTTAAATAACTATGGCAAATTCGATGGGATCTTGTAATAACTAGCATAATTTTGATTAAAATATATAACAAAGATACAAAACATTTATTTAATATAAAGTCAATTACATAAGGAAGCTCTATGCTATGAACTTTAATACGTATACAATCTCTATTACATTTACATATATATGACTCCAACTAAATACCACTAAAATATCAGCTACTGCAATCTCGAGTTCTTTCTCATAGCGGCCGCATCATTCTCTGGATAAACCTGGAGATGACATGGGAACACAAAACAAATAAGGGTAAGAATTATACAATTCTCAGTAGGGCAACTCTCCAAAACTCACTCATAAAATCATCGTCATCGCCCCAGCCACTTTGGTTTATTAGAAAAAGGTGATCATGCATCTTATAACAACGGTCCATTTTTAAAGTTTCAAATCGTACTTCCAAAGTAGGTAGCTTTTAATAATCAGTCACCTAGTACATATATTGCCCAGTGTTCAAACACCTAGTAAATTATCCTAGGCAGACAATTCAAATCAATATGCATATGCATATGATAAAATGCCGAAATCTATAATGAAATTATCTTCACTTTACTTTTCCAAATGTATGTATGAGGAATATATACATATTCATCCACAATATGTTTCCAACCATGCCTCAAACTATTCCTTAAAGTCACTCACATGAATTCATATATATCATACTTGGACCCAATGTCATTATTTCATTAATTCCAAGCATCAATTCATTTTCAACACAATGACAGATTTCACATATCCATAACACAAATTATTGTGCATTTCAAACCATCAAATCCAAGGCTATAAAAGTTATCTAAGACACTTCAATGTATGTCCAAGGTCCTCTAAAATTTTGGAGTTAAAAGAGTTCTCTAAGTATGATAATGTAATTCAATAAATTAGGAGGCCAAGCCCTTATTTGCACCAACACCAAATTTCCAATCTTATTACCCTATCAAATGATCATATCAAATCATACAAAAATTCATGGTAGGAATTTACATGTCCTGAATATCTCGTTAAAATTTCAGTGGAAAAATCAATCATTTGATGTGGTAACAAAATTAGACAAACTCGGAGCTTCAGAATTGGTCATCTGCATAACTCAAGAACAGTCTCGGTTTTTTATTTTTATAAAATAGTAAAACTCATTTTTAGGACCCAAGAAAAATCATGGAGTTTCCTTAGGATGTTAGTTTCAACATATAATTTTTATAGTTCATAAAAACATCTAAAAATACATCAAAAAATTCGTGACTCATAACCTACCAGTGTAAATCTGAGAATTCCAACACATGATTCAAAACTTGATTTGCCAAAATGGGTTTTCTAACATCATCCAAACACTCTACCAAAATTAATACATCAATATCCATATATCATCAACCAATAAAATTTAAAATTTCAGACCAAGACTAATAAAAAACATTCAGAATAAATTTTGAAAGAAGAGGCCAAAGAAAACCCTACTTTGATGGCTTTAGGGATCTTAGCTCCAAAGGATGCTCCAAGATTGATTTTGCTCACTTCAAGGTCACCAAATCAGCACCAAGCCCTTCCTTAATCAGTGATGTATGAAATACTAAGGTGAGGATTGATGAGGAATTGAAATTCCAATTGGTTAGTTTGATAGATTATGAGGAGTAGAACAAGTTTTGTGAAAGGATCTTGGTGTTTTAGTGACTCTAAGTTAGAGTTTTTGAAGCTTGAAGCTTGTTAATGGAGGTGTGAGAAGAAGAACAATGGAGAGGCTATGTTTTCTGCCTCTTGGCCGAAAATGAAGGTGATGGAGTGATAAGGTTAGTGGTTTGTGTTAATCCTTAAAGAAAGCTTGTAAAGAAAGCTTGGTTATTATAATATAAAAGGAGAATTCTTAAAGATACTAAAATGGATGGCTTGGATTGTTTTCTTGGGCAAAGAATGGATCTTGGTCATCCACTTGTTCAAAATAATTGGATCACTTTAACTTGGGGAGCAAGTAGCCTTTTTGGTGTTAAAACCGCACACTGAAATTTCACTGAATGGATGAGTTATTGTCTCCCGAGTAAAATATAATAAATCAAAGGTCATGATTAAAATTTGCTTTTCAAGTTTTAATCCTTGCCATCCATTTGGCATAATGTGGTTGGTAAAGGTTACTTGGCCACTAAGTAACTTGTACAATGTTAAAAACTGTACATCAAAAACTCTACTGAACAAGCAAAACATCGCACCCGGGTAATAAGACATTGCCCGAAAATTAATTCTAAGTATAAAATCCTCATTTCTAACTATTTCTAATCTCAATCCTACAATTTCTCAGTTTTGGGCACTTTTGGGTCCCAATTCTAGGGTTTCAGTTGTCCCGCCAGGCCCGTGGGGCTCACAAGGTTACTATTTATTTATTTTTTTTATAAATCCCTTGGACCGTCCTCAACGTTATGAAAGCCATCAAATTTTTGAAATTATGATTAGTAAAGCTCAATTTAATTTTTAAATAATTTTTTTAGGGTGTTACATTTCTTGCCCTAGCACTGAACATCATTCTGGTAATTTCATTAGGCTTGTGAATAATGGAGTTAGTAAGATACCTGAGCACGTCTCCTTCATTTACACCGAGATATTTTGCCCAATTTGGTGTAGATATGTAGATGATCCCCTGGCACAGTGTCTTTGTAACATCCTAATTTTTAACCCAATACTCTAGAACATACTTAGGTTAATCATTAGTCTGTTACTTCATAGTTCTCATTTTTACTTTGAAATACTTAGCGGAAAAATACAGGTAAATTTTTTTTGAAAAACAAAGTGAGAGCCGCGTGATGCGATATATCTTGTAACGATCAAATCATACATCTCATAACATCATAGCATAAGGCACAACATGAATAACACTAAATATCATCTCATATATATATAACTTGCCCACTTATAAGTGTGGGACTTAATTTAGTACAAGGGAATACATGAAAGAAAATACAACATAAGCATAAACATAAACTACTCCCCTACCCGAGTGCACCTAAAGGGATAACCTCTAAACAAAAGAAGGTTTATCTCCATCTAAGTGGTGTGTGCTCTATCTCGGCCATCTACAGCCTCCTACTGGCGACTATCCCTCGAGCGTGGCAAGTAACCAGGAAACTGAGCAAGCTCCTCCGGCGTGAATAGGCGGGACGGGGCTCGGAAGTGACCTCCACGGCGTGGCCTCATCTCCAGTCGTCACGCAAGCCTCGGCTAAGTCACGGAGGGCTCGCTACCTTCCCCAAGATCCATGGGTATGGTGGGGGAAGATCCCTCGGAGGGTACCTGGGTCGCCGAATCCTCGGAAGGATCCGTCTCCGAGAAAGACGATGGGCAACGAGGCACATACTGGGGGTAGTCTCGAGTGGCGGACGTGGACGGTGGAGTACGGCGAAGCCTCTCCTCTCGGGGACGTGCGCGCTCGAACACCAGGTCATCGCCAAAAGGTGAGACGGGGGAGAAACGATGGGAATGTACAGGGAGAGTGAAGGGTCGACCCATGAACATGAATACTCTAACCGTATCGACCCACAAAATGGAATGACCCGTGGTCCGGGTCACGGTGCACCTCCCATGTCGGCGTGTCCACGAACACTACGAACGTCGCCATCTGAAAACGTGACGGAAAGAAAGAGATAGAGGGAGTGAGAATCTTGCTAAAGAATCTCGATGAGGCCTCCTACTACCTAGGGTCATCATCTACGCCCTCAGAACCTTGGGTTTAATTATACAAAATGACTGAACATGCATTAAGTTCATTTTAAACTTTAAATTATACTTTAGCCAAGGTCCGCTCATTTTAGGATGATCTTAATGTCATGAATGCAACATAATAGAAAATGTATGCATGGCACTACCTAATGCACATACATAAAACATAACATCAAGCATCATCATACTTGGTGGCATAAAGTGGCAATAGAAACATTCATATGGGACAAACTTAGTGACATAATCATAATCATGAAACTTTTCTTCCTCATGGGCCACCCTAAAAGACAATCGAACTGGGGGTGCTCGGACGAACCGGTGTCACCCAGAACGTGTCATACATCTAGGTTATGAGCTCATACCTTAACTAGTCGTCACTAGTTCTTACTTACCACTTAACGATAAGCGTATCATAAATCATAAATCCCGACTATCTGAGTACGGGTTAGGGGGCAAAACTCTTAGGGGTGCTCGGCCGAACCGGTGTCACCTAAGAGTATAAAATGGTACCGATGTCACATGAGTTCTATGGAGGTGCTCGGCCGAACCGGTGTCATCCTAGAACCCATCTTAGTACCTTAATTTTCAAAATCTCTTTAAGTCCCCAAATTTGTCGAAATTTATAAGACAACGGCATTACACCAAATTTCCTTCCAAATTTGCTTTATGCCACATAAACATATAACCTCATGAATTCCTCATATGAATAACATCATCATCATTTGCATACTACAAGCATCATCATAAAACATTCAAACGCTTACCCTTACGGTAGCTTATGCTTTGACCCTTACAAGTCTTAATCTTGAGATATAGTTCTCTTGTAACGCCCGGGGATTGCGAAGTCGGGGAGTGATCGCCGGTGCAAGGAGGCACGGACAAGGAGCGGCTCTGGCGGATTTCGAAGCGAGGGGTACATGAATGAACCGATAACACACCTGAATGAGAGGGATCCTAAGACCAGATAGGTATGTGACTATACAATTAAGAAGAGCTTATATGAATTGATTTGTACTACCTATACCAACAAGATGCATCTTCTTTTCGGTAGCCCAAACTGAAAGAACTCCACAGTTAAGCGTGCTTGGCTTGGAGCAATTTTGGGATGGGTGACCTCCTGGGAAGTTTTCCTAGGAAGCATGCGAGTGAGGACAAAGCATGTTGAAAAGACCTGTGTTGGTTTGTAGGGACAGTCGTCAATCCATAAAGCAGCAGGGGATGTTATTTTGGTATCAGAGCAGTTCGATTCTCATGGAGCCTGAGGATTGGACTAGCTATGCTTCTAAAGCATAATACGTTAGTGACGTCATGTGTAGATGTTTATCATTAGGATGAGCTTGAGGATTAGAAATACATGACTACTGTATGTTGAAAGTGCCATGGTAACTTGCTCACTTTGCATGGAATATTGGGCCTGATCACCTCAGTGTTGCTGTTTTGTGTGTATAGGGACCAATGGCACGTCGACAACAGACTAGGAGCCTGCACCTCTCCCAAGACGGTGGTTGAGGACTAACCAAAGTGGTCAGTGGGCATGTAACGCCAGGATTGCTAAGTCGGGAGTGATCGCGGCAAGGAGGCACGGACAAGGAGCGGCTCTGGCAGATTTCGAAGCGGAGGGTACATGAATGTACCGATTAGACATCGGAATGAGAGGGATCCTAAGACTGTATAGGTATGGGACTATACAGTTAAGGAGGGCTTATATGAATTGATTTGTACTACCTATACCAACAAGATGCATCTTCTTTTCGGTAGCCCAAACTGAAAGAACTCCACAGTTAAGCGTGCTTGGCTTGGAGCAATTTTGGGATGGGTGACCTCCTGGGAAGTTTTCCTAGGAAGCATGCGAGTGAGGACAAAGCATGTTGAAAAGACCTGTGTTGGTTTGTAGGGACAGTCGTCAATCCATAAAGCAGCAGGGGATGTTACATCTCTAACATCCGTCGCTCATATTTTTATGCACCTAAGGGCTCATAATTAATCATCATTCCTAATCCTCATGTTCATACTTAAATCTGAATAGCATAGGGCAAATTCTCTAACTTGTGTTTACGGGGTTCTAGAACTTACGTTTTAGACCCTTTCTTGGTTCCGTCTTCGCCTAAGGCGCTATGAATTAAATCTAAATCAATTATGAAGCATTCCTATGCTTAAGGACTAATTATTAATCATGTTTATCATGTTGTAAGGGTGCTGGAGAGAATCCAGAAAAATAAACGTTCTAAGAGTTCTAAACTTGCACTTTTACGGTTTTCTAGTTATTAGTTCCCCTATAGGTGCTAGAATTCGATTCTAATCCAAATGATACCAAGTTTTTCATGTCTAAACAATCTAAATCTGATTATGTTCCCATTAAAACAGTTTGGAAAAGTTCCAAAAGCAAATGGGTTAAAACTATGTCAAATTCTAACTTTACGGTATTTCTAGTTAGCTAGTTTTCTTACCTATCATGCATAGGATCGCTTCTACATCATCATATGATATTTTCAAACGTTCCAACACATCAAAACATCATCATACAGCATCACACTCATCATATCAGAACCGAAAACATTTAACTTTAATAAGAGAGTTAAATTGACATTTCTAGGTACATAGGTTAACTAGTTTCTCTTGGAATCAATCTAGAACTTCTAAAACTCTTTGCAAATCATTTTAATTTATCAAGAGGCTAAGAGAAGCCTTAGGTCAATGACCAACATATATTTCATCTCCTAAAAGGGAATGAAGTCATATCTCATGACAGCATAACCTTGAAAAGGTTTGTAAAGCTTTAAGGAAAACTTAGAACATAGACTATTGGTCCTTGTAGCTAGATGAGAACTCATTGCTAGTCCATCACTACTTGGCCAAAAATATGCATTCAAAGGATGGTTTCACATTAAACTTTAACTTGGAATGAAATGGGCAAGTCTTTGAGCTCTAGGTTCTTAAGTTACGACATAAAATAAACGTGCTCATGCTTTTCATTTTTAATCTTGCATTACAAAAATAAAGTGATGACATAAATTAAATATGCAAGGCATAAACTTAAACGTGCAAGCTTGAAAGTAAATTGCGAGGCATAAACTTAAATGTGCAAGCTTGAAAGTAAATTGCGAGGCATAAACTTAAAAGTGCAAGCTTGGAAGTAAATATGCAAGGTTCAATTCTTTATTTTAGTGCTCTTGGCCCAATAACAATATACTTTAAGGCCGAAATAGATAGGCATTCGAGAAATTAATTAGGTGATAATGCAAGTTCAATTCTTTATTTTAGTGCTCTAGGCCCAACAACAATCGACTTTAAGGCCGAAATAGAAAGGCTTTGAGAATTATATTAAGTGATGATGCAAGTTCCATTTTAATCTTTATGTTCTTAGGTGATAGCTTGAAAGTAAAGGTGCATAGCAGAATGTAAATATAAATGCAAGCATAAAATAAATTATGCAAGTTCATTTAATCTTTCTAGAGCTCTTAACAAGACTTTAAAGGAACTTAAACCTCAATCCAAACTCATCCAACCAAGGTAAAGTAAAGTCTAGAGTTCTTAGAACTCAAAACAACATCTTTAGAAAATCAAACCATAAGGCATATAAAAGAAAAGGAAATGGCCGAAACATCTAGGCAAGAAAAGAAATATTTGAAACTCTAGAGTTCATGATCTTGGTGATATATTAACACCAACATCATGAGCCCTCATCATTGAGTTCATAGAATCATTTTAAAACATCATCAAAGCTAAAGTTCTCAAGAGTTCAAGAAAGGAAGAACTAGAAACATTTTTGCTCAAGAACAAAGATCAAGCTTTAGAGTTTGTTTCAAGTGATGAACATCATCATGAAACTCTCATCATCAAGCTCTCATTTCTTTGAACTTCAAGGCCCATGGCCGAAAATGAGAAAGGAAAAGGAGAAGAAAAGAAGTTCTAAAAAGAATCAAGAGAAACTATAAACATAAAGCTTAGAACAAGAACTTTAAAGAAAGGAATACTTGAAAGAAAATCCCTACTTGATGTGATGAACTTGAAGATGGAAGAAGAAGATGAAGATGATGAAGAACTTTGAAGAACTTGAAGAACACTAGAACTTTGAGAGAAAAGAAAAGCTTTGAGTGTTCCTAAACTTAGCAAATGATCTAAAAGTGGTACAAGCTCCTCAAGGCATTCTATTTATAGAGAAATGAAACAAATGGAGGGGGTGAGGGGCTGAAGGGGTTTTCGGCCATGAGGTGCAGAATTGGAGACATCCATGAGTTCCATGAGGTGAGATAATGTATTCTTGAGGCATGGTGAGGTATGGTTCAAGGTATGGCCTCAAGCATGGTTCTTTGAGTGAGAAAATAATTAAACATGTGGTCAATGGGGGCATGGTTGTTCGGCCATGTTGCAGCCAAGGGAGGAGAGTTTCTTGCATTTTAATTGTGGTTTAGAGTTGTGTTTAGGTGTATCTTTGATTATGCTTAAGATTAGGAATTTGTAAGAAGGTGTTTAGGTAAGGAAAAATGGATAATTAAGGTGGTCTAGACATAATTAAGGAGTGGTCTTGCACCATTAGTGAGTTAAATCCTCAATTTAGAGTCTAAACAACTCTAGACACATTTCCTTGATTTAAGGAATTGGAGAGAGAAAACACTATTCAAGATTCCAAGACTAGGAGTCTTGAGTTCTAAAAAGGGATTTAAGTTTAATCTAAGCAATTTTAGGTTCTAATTAACTTTAATAAATTATTTTGACTCTAGATTAATTAGGGAAATAAATTAATCTTCGTTTAGAGCCTAATATTGCTTAGGTTTGCTTAATTACGTCATTAAGCTCAAAAACACTATTCTAGGGAAAAAATCGTAATTTTGCACTAAAACTGCCCAGAACCACCAAGACTTGAACAGAGACCTCTAGACACATGAAAACATGTTTTTAAACCTCTGGGGAAAGTTCCGGGCTCAAACGGCACCTTTACCCGCGTAAAAACGCTATAGGGGTATTTTGGTCATTTTGACCCGAAACTGCGGAAAACAAAATTTTCGCTTCCGAAAGCATTCAAAGGCCATTCAATCCCCTTCAAACATTGAGTTGACCCTTCGAGGATGAACGAGTTGGTTACCCTTGAATTCGGGTCAGGAAATGACCTCAGGGGCATTTTGGTCATTTCCCTCGGACAGAAAAATCGGGGTGTTACAGCCTTGATAATCTTTGCAAAACCTGAGTCAATGAGCTTGATAGAGCAATCTCTAATCATTCCTCTGACTTGTTAAGGTGAAAATCTCTGTAGATGAGAGTAGAAGGCATTAACTAATTGAGGAAAGATTAGTTTATTTATTTCTAGAAATTCTTCCCATTTCTGAAATTTAAAGACTTCATTGAGAATGGTGACTTCTTTACGTAGGTCTTTACTTAAGGACTTTCTAGGTGCTATCTTCCTGTTCATGAAGAATTTTTCAAAATGGTCCTGCATACCAGCATCTTCGAACATGTGAAAGGGTTTTTCTGCAGGGACGGATTTAGCCACATTCTTATCCTTTGCCAAAGAAGAGATGTAGGGGCAAGTCTGAAAAGATAAAGATTAAAAGAAAGGACACAAGAAAAAAATGGCTCAAGAATAAAGATAGCGATTAAAGGAGCAAGGGTGAATCTTTGAAGAAAGATTATTTGTAGAGTGGAAGAAGAAGAGTTCAAGTTACAGAAAAGTGAGAGTAAAAGGAAATAGTCAAGTGTATGGGGGTTAAAGATTATAAAAGACTTGCTCAAGAAGATGACGGTTAAGAACAAAGATAGACGTGGGAGTTAAAAGGGATATGACGTGGCCGAAGATAAAGTGACGTAGGAGAGAGAAACTTCTGGCAATGTGGATAAAAACTCCCGCCTTTTCATCCTTCTTTCAAAAGGAGAGTCTTCTGACTCTTGATTTCATTTTCTGAATGAGAGACTTTCTGAAGCTTCGTGGTTTATTTTTTGACCCTAGATGAACTTCCCTATCTTATCCCCAGTTCTTCTTCTTGATCTGAGTTCAATGGCTTAAAAACAAAAAATTCTGACCTTCTTTCTGACCCTATCAAGTTTCTTCTGAACACTTCTTCTTTCTGGTTCATCCTTTTTCAAACTAAGCAACCTTATTTCTTTCAATTCTAGCAAACTGACATATTATACCTCAGATAATTGTGGCATTGTAAAGTGACTTCTGGAAGCACGTGATAGCATACTTGATCTTGCAAACTGGTCTACTAATGCTTTTGTACACTAATAAGCATAGTCTCTAGGAGGATGTGTATATTGATGATCATAGATACTTGGCTTGATCTTCATAAAGGAGTAGCAAAGAGAGACCACCCAGAGAGTTTTCATGCAGTAATGCTTATGCATAAGAAAAACTTAAATATTTTTCAAAGACAAAAACAACCAAAAGATACTCAGTTATAGATATTGTGAATTCATCTAGATAAAGATCTCCAGTAGACATGTCTATTTACTAAGCATCTCCGTTTTATAAGAAAAAAGATATTTTTCACAAATATGCTTAGATAAGATGTGTTGATCAAATTCTTTTAAAGATAGATACCACACATAAAAAAAAAAAAGAATTCAAAAGATGGGAAGGCAACTAACCTTAAAAGATAATCTTGCATTGGATTCGTTTTGATATTCTCTCCTTGAGTATGTTTACTTGCTCTAATGGTGTCAGATTCATCCAGATGATCCTTGATCTTTTCCTTAGCAACGATGACATGTCTTGAGCATGAAGCATAGACTTTGCCTTTTCTCTTGAACTGGGGTAGTACATTCAGCATAGCTTCCACCAGACTTTGATAGCTCAAACCCTTTTTATCAAAAAATATAGATGTCCTGGTGGTGGTGAAAGCATGGTTGATAAATATCCAAGGAATGACTTGGATTTCATATCTTTAGGAAACTCTCAGAACTTTGACAACAGAAGATAATTTATAAGGACTGAACTATCATGGAGTTACAGTACATTCGAATTATTCAGCTTTTGTGTCATTCTTAACTATTCATGTTGTATGTCAGAAAGAATTAATTTCTGATCACCTTGAATGGTACAGGCATATCTTTCTGAAAAACTTAGGTTCTAGAGCTCATTCTCTGAAGCTTCTAGCTTTCATCTGCTGGCTTTTTGAAGATACCTTGAGATAGAAAATCTGAGGACATTCCTTAGCATAAACAAGATTATCTGAAACATCTTCCTTAGGCCTTTTTCTTTAACATCACTGTGAGAGATCCTTGAAAGGATTAATTCTTAGGAAATGTGGCAACACTTAGAATTAAAATCTGATATCTAGATGGATCAACATTAGAGTACTTCTTTTGATGTTTTTGGAAGAGAGATATATAAGAAATATTTGCAAGAAGGAGAATGACTTTTGGTACCCAGACTTCCATGGGTCCTTATCCATTAGTTTTTATATAAAGAGATTTTTCAACCTTCTAAAGGGAAATCCTTTTCAAGATTCATTTGTTGTGAAGGTATCTCTTTAATCAATATAAAGAACATAACTAAAAGATATCAAATAGATGAAGTTGCATAGAATTTTCTTTTTGTTGTTTCGCCTGTATATCTCAATCCAGTTTCTTTGATGTAAAAGATGCTGGCCATTTGTTACAAAAACATGGTTTTTGAATATGTCTAATAAAACAGGTCAGATCTCGAGATACCATGGAGTCCTCTTCAAGAAATTTGAGAAAAGATTTCTAACATGATTATATGGCTCCTTGGAGACTTCGGTAACTTAAGAAGAGTAAACTCTCTTGGAATATTTCTTTCTTTTAGCTTTCCATCTTTGGATTAGACTTTCTCAAGTGTTCATGGCAACTTTTTCGAGTTATAGGATAAAGTGAGATATATAGATGAATCAACTTGATGACCTTCTAGTAACAAAAAAAAAAATGTAGAAACATTTACCTCATATGTCTCTGATGAAGCTTTTTGGATATGAAGCACAAAATGGCCGTAGGTTTTGACACAGCAATACTTTCTGATAGAAACTTTCTAGATTACTAGCACATTCTTCCTTTTTCCACGTGAATAAGATGGCAAAAAATTGAACAGATGCATGATGTGAGATATAGTTTCTATGAGCAACTGATCTTTCTCAAGATGATCTTTGTCCTGATTTGTTACCCATGAGATTAACATCCTTTTGATATGGTCGTTACAGACTTTAGACATGGACTACAGATAAAGAATTCATCTTTTAAAAATAATCTCAGATAACAATACTAGAATTTCTACTTCTCAAAGAAGCTTTAGCAAATGTCATTGCTTCATCGTTGTAAGACGTCTGATATGTTACAAATAAGATCAAAGATATCTTGAAACACATTGAGATCCTTCAACATCATGAACTGATTATCTCATATAGCCTTTCTTATGTAGCGTAGTACATAAATATCATATTCAACTATAGTTCAAGGCTTATATGAAAAGAGACTTGACTTGGTAATGAGACTGAGTTTTTCTCTTTTGAGAGATACATGGCAGCAGGTTTCTTTTGAATCCCTTTCATCTTATGAGTGAACTTGTACCATGTCTTCGAGTCTTGTCAGCAAAAGATCATCAGATATAAGCTGATCTTCAAGAGATGATGTATGCCATTCTGTCCTTTTGATCTTTGTCCTTTGCAAGCATTGGATTGCATAATCCCTCAGAGGCTTAGCTTTGATACCACTTGTAGATGGAGATGTGCACGAGAAAGGGGGTTAAATCGTGCATTGATCATTTCGCTTTCTAAATCCTCTGAAAAGAATTACTATCAAGTATAAAACTTGAAGAGCAGTAGAAACAAAGTTAGTAGCTTCAGAAAGTTACTTTCTAATCTTTATTAAATAAAACACTCAGTATTAAAAGGTATAGCATAAAAGATACATGACAAAATTAAAACCGATTGATAAGATAAATAACCAAAAGAAGAAAATAAAGAGATTAAGGTAAGAGAGAAAGAACACAAAGGATTTTATACTGGTTTAGCCAACATGCCTACATCCAATACTCAACAACTGTTAAGGTTCCACTATAAAAACAACTTTCTCAACCTGAGAAAAAGAGGATAGTCTTTACATTAGCCTTCCTGTAACATCCTAATTTTTAACCCAATACTCTAGAACATATTTAGGTTAATCCTTAGTCTGTTACTTCATAGTTCTCATTTATCTTTGAATTACTTAGCAGAAAATACGGGTAATTTTTTTTTGAAAAACAAAGTGAGAGCCGCGTGATGCGATAAGCGGTAAACCATGTATAGTAAACAAATGTCTCACAACATCATAACATAAGGCACACCATGAGTAACACTGAAGATCATCTCATATATATATAATTTGCCCACTTATAAGTGTGGGACTTAGTTTAGTACAAGGAAAGTACAGGAAAGGAAATACAACATAAATGTAAACATGATCTACTCCCCTACCCGAGTACACCTAATGGGATAACCTCTAAACAAAAGAAGGTTTATCCCCATCTTAGTGGTGTGTGCTCTAACCGGGTACTCCATCGGTCGATCGTCACCTCCTACTGACGTCCGTCTCGTGAACGAGGCAAGTATCCGGGAAACTGTGCGAGCTCCTCGGGCGTAAAGAGACGGAACGGGGGTCGAGAGTGAACCCCGCGGTGTGGCCGCATCTCCGGTCATCGTGCAAGTCGGGGCTGAGTCACGGTATCCTCACTGCCCTCCCTCATCAATGGTGGAGAGGGCGAGCTCTCGCTATACGGATGAGTAGGCGGGTCCTCGGACGGGTCGGTCTCCGAGAAGTAGGTCCGGGGCACGTAATCGGGATAGTCTCGCATGGCTAAGGCGGCAGTGTGCATGCGGAGCACTATCTCGTCATGCGCGCCGCGACGCTCAAAACCCGCCGCCGCCGCCATAGGCGCAATCGGGAGAAGCGATGGGTGTGCACGGATGAGCGAAGGCGCCCTACGAACATGAAAACCCGCACCGCACGCCTCAAATGGTATGACCCGTGAGCCGGGTCATAGTGCACCTCCCATGCTCGGGTGTCCACGAACACTACGAACGCCGCCATCTCAAGACGTGACGGAAAGAAAGAGATAGAGGAGTGAGAATCTTGCTAAAGAATCTCAGAGAGGCCTCCTACTACCTAGGTGTCATCATCTACGTCCTCAGGAACCTTGGGTTTATTTATACAAAGTGACTGAGCATGTATTAGGTTCATTTTAAACTTAAAAATATATTTTAGCCAAGGTCCATTCATTTTAGGATGATCTTAATGTCATGGATGCAACATATTAGAAAATGTATGCATGGCACTACCTAATGCACATACATAAAACATAACATCAAGCATCATCATTCTTGGTGGCATAAAGTGGCAATAGTAACATTCATATGGGACAAAACTTAGTGACATAATCATAATCATGAAACTTCTCTTCCTCATGGGCCACCCTAAAAGACAATCGAACTGGGGGTGCTCGGCCGAACCTGTCACCCGTAACGTGTCATACATCTAGGTTATGAGCTCATACCTTAACTAGTCGTCACTAGTTCTTACTTACCACTTAACGATAAGCGTATCATAAATCATAAATCCCGACTATCTGAGTACGGGTTAGGGGGCAAAACTCTTAGGGGTGCTCGGCCGAACCGGTGTCACCTAAGAGTGTAAAATGGTACCGATGTCACATGAGTTCTATGGAGGTGCTCGGCCGAACCGGTGTCATCCTAGAACCCATCTTAGTACCTTAATTTTCAAAATCTCATTAAGTCCCCAAATTTGTCGGAAATTCGGCGGCACAACGGTCATTACACCGAATTTCCTTCCAAATTTGCTTTATGCCACATAAACATATAGTCTCATAAATTCCTCATATGAATAACATCATCATCATTAGCATACTTCATGCATCATCATAAAACATCCAAACGCTTACCCTTACGGTAGCTTATGCTTTGACCCTTACGGGTCTTAATCTTGAGATATAGTTCTCTACATCTGACCCTCATATTTTAAGCACCTAAGGCTCATAATTAAACATCATTCATAATCCTCTCATTTTACTTTTAAATCTGAATGGGATAGGGTGGAAATCCTAACATGTGAATACGGGGTTCTAGAACTTACGTTTTAGACCCTTTCTTGGTTCCGCTACTAAGGCTCTATGGATTAAATCTAAATCAATTATGAGGCATTCCTATGCTTAAGGACTAATTATTAATCATGTTTACCATGTTGTAAGGGTGCTGGACAGAATCCAGAAAATTAAATGTTCTAAGAGTTCTACATTTGCACTTTTACGGTTTTCTAGTTACTAGTTTCCCCATAGGTGCTAGAATTCAATTCTAACTCAAATGATACCAAGTTTTTCATGTCTAAACAATCTAAATCTGATTATGTCCCCATTAAAACAGTTTGGAAAAGTTCCATAGACAAATGGGTCAAAACTATGTTAAATTCTAGCTTTACGGTATTTCTAGTTAGCTAGTTTCTTACCTATCATGCATAGGATCGCTTCTACATCATCATATGATATTTTCACACATTCCAACACGTCAAAACATCATCATACAGCATCACACTCATCACATCAGAACCGAAAACATTTAACTTAAATGAGAGAGTTAAATTGACATTTCTGGGTACATAAGTTAACTAGTTTCTCTTGGAATCAATCTAGAACTTCTAAAACTCTTTGCAAAACATTTTAATTCATCAAGAGGCCAAGTGAAGCCTTAGGTCACTGATCAAAACATATTCCATCCCCTAAAAGATAATAAAATCACAACTTGTGATGACATAACCTTATAAAGATTTGTAAAGCTTTAAGGAAAACTTAAAACATAGACTATTGGTCCTAGTAGCTAGATGAAAACTCATTGCAAGTCCATCATCACTACTTGGCCGAAATTATGCATTCAACGAATACATTCACATTTAACTTTATCTTGGAATGAAATGGGCAAGTCTTTGATCTCTAGGTTCTTAAGTTACGACATAAACTAAACGTGCTCATGCTTTTCATTTTTAATCTTGTTTACAAAGTAAAGTGATGACTTAAAATTAAATATGCAAGGCATAACTTAAACGTGCAAGCTTGAAGGTAAATATGCATATTTCAATTCTTTATTTTAGTGCTCTTGGCCCAACAACAATCGGCTTTAAGGCCGAAATAGATAGGCATTCGAGAAATTAATTAGGTGGTAATGCAAGTTCAATTCTTTATTTTAGTGCTCTAGGCCCAACAACAATCGACTTTAAGGCCGAAATAGAAAGGCTTCGAGAATTAAATTAAGTGATGATACAAGTTCCATTTTAATCATTATGTTCTTAAGTGATAGTTAGAAAGTAAAGATGCATAGCAAGAACGTAAATATGAATGCAAGCATAAAATAAATTATGCAAGTTCATTTTATCTTTCTAGAGCTCTTAACAAGACTTTAAAGGAATTTAAACCATAACCCAAACTCATCCAAACAAGGTAAAGTCAAGCTTAGAGTTCTTTAAAACTTAACATAATATTTTTAGGAAATCAAACCATGAAGCTTAGAAAAATTTAAGGAAATGGCCGAAATCTTCATGAAGAAAAAGGAACATTTTAAAACTCTAGAGTTCATGGTCTTGGTGATATATTAACACCAACATCATGAGTCCTCATCATTGAGTTCATAGAGCCATTTAAAAACATCATCAAAGCTAAAGTTCTTAAGAGTTCAAGAAAAGAAAAACTAAAAACATTTTTGCTCAAGAACAAAGATCAAGCTCTAGAGTTTGTTTCAAGTGATGAACATCATCATGAAACTCTCATCATCAAGCTCACATTCCTTTGTTCTCCAAGGCCTATGGCCGAAAATGAAAAGGAAAAAGGAGTGGAAATGAAGTTCTAAAAAGAAACAAGAGAAACTATGAACATCAAGCTTGAAACAAGAACTTTAAAGAAAAGAATACATGAAAGAAAATCCCTACTTGATGTGATGAACTTGAAGATGGAAGAAGAAGATGAAGATGATGAAGAACTTTGAAGAGCTTGAAGAACTTGAAGAACACTAGAACTTTGAGAGAAAAGAAAAGCTTTGAGTGTTTCCTAAACTTAGCAAATGATCTAAAAGTGGTGCAAGCTCCTCAAGGCATTCTATTTATAGAGAAATGAAACAAATGGAGGGTGCTCATGGGTGAAGAGGTTTCGGCCATGAGGGTGCAGATTGGAGGCTTTCCATGAGTTCCATGAGGTGAGATAATGTGTTCTTGAGGTATGGTGAGGTATGGCTTAAAGTATGGTGAGGTATGGTTCAAGGTATGGCTTCAAGCATGGTTCTTTGAGTGAGAAAACAATTAAACATGTAGCCAAAGAGGAGTGGGCTGGCCGAAATGCATCAGCCAAGGGAGGAGAGTTTCTTGCATTTTAATTGTGGTTTAGAGTTGTGTTTAGGTGTATCTTTGATTATGCTTAAGATTAGGAATTTGTAAGAAAGTGTTTAGGTAAGGTAAATGGGTAATTAAGGTGGTCTAGACATAATTAAGGAGTGGTCTTGCACCATTAGAGAGTTAAATCCTCAATTTAGAGTCTAAACAATTCTAGACACATTTCCTTGATTAAAGGAATTGGAGAGAGAAAACACTATTTAAGATTCCAAGACTAGGAATCTTGAGTTCTAAAAAGGGATTTAAGTTTAATCTAAGCAATTTTAGGTTCTAATTAACTTTAATAAATTATTTTGACTCTAGATTAATTAGGGAAATAAATTAATCTTCGTTTAGAGCCTAATATTGCTTAGGTTTGCTTAATTACGTCATTAAGCTCAAAAACACTATTCTATGGGTAAAATCGTAATTTTGCACTAAAACTGCCCGGGACCACCGGGACTTGAACAGAGACCTCTAGACACATGAAAACATGTTTTTAAGCCTCTGGGGAAAGTTCCTGGCTCAAACGGCACCTTTACCCGCGTAAAAACGCTATAGGGGTATTTTGGTCATTTTGACCCGAAACTGCGGAAAACGAAATTTTCGCTTCCGAAAGCATTCAAGGGCCATTTAATCCCCTTCAAACATTGAGTTGACCCTTCGAGGATGACCGAGTTGGTTACCCTCGAGTTCGGGTCAGGAAATGACCTCAGGGGCATTTTGGTCATTTCCCTCGGACAGAGAAATCGGGGTGTTACACTTCCTAAGCTTTCATGAGTAGTTTTGACTATGGCCTCTCCAAGCCAACACGTGACTGATGAGAGCAGCACCTTAGCACATTGTGAGTAGTCGTTCCCAGCCTCTCCAAGCTGCCATGAGTAGTCTTGACTCTGGCCTCTCCAAGCCAACCCATAATTGACAGGTAACTCCTTTAGCACGTTGTTAGTAGCCTTTGCTTAGCCTCTCCATGCCGCAAGTATTCTTGATACTAGCCTTTCCAAACCCAACTGAGTAGTCTTCACACTGGCCTTTCCAAGCCCAAACGAGTAGTCTTGGTACTGGCCTCTCCAAGCCTAATTGTGACTGACAGGGACCTCCTTCAGCACGTTGCAAGTAGTTTGTTCCTGGCCTCTGCAAGCCGCACGTAGTCTTTCCCTAGCCTCTAAAAGCTGCAAGTAGTCTTTGACTAGCTTTTCTAAGCTAATTTTTTATAAGCAAGAACATCTTACTATCGTGTTATAAGTAGTTTTACCTTAGCCTTTCCAAGCTATGTCTCACTCTAATCACTAACGGATCAAGGATACATTTACCTGTTTGGGTTGCCACTTAAACTAACCTATACTCAAATTTCCTTAAAGATGATACATTTTGAAAAATCCTGGGAGAACTTGAATGACTTCCTTCTTCTACTTCTTCCACAAGAAGAATACAGATCTAACTAAGCATATAGAAGGAAGATTTTCTTTACACTTTAAGGATAAATTGATTACATGATAAAGATTGAATATTCCAGGAAGTGGGAGAAGATTTTTACAGAGGTTCCTCTCTTTGAATCTTCAAAATCTCTCGAGTATTTCAAGTTCAGCATCTCTTTATATAATTTTCTTTCTTTTGTGACTGTTGCCATAGATCAGCTCTTTTAGTGACACGTGTTGATCATCAGTTGTATCTTGAAAGAAGCAGCTAGAAGAGAGGTTGATAGAACTGTCACATTGGTTGCAGAAGCCATTGTAAATGTGAAATTTTTTATCTCTTATCAGAAACCACTTTTCTACTTTCTGAGCAAGCTTTCTAAACTCCTCCTTCATGAAGCTAAGGTCATTAATCAAAAAGGCAGAAGAGATGACGTACCAGTTTTAAACTGGGTTTGACTTGATAATTTGAGATTCAAATTTCAAATTTCCCTCCCTTTCCTGTAGCATTCTTTGCTCCACTCATAGGTGAGCTTTCTAATGTACAGAATCAGCCTTTGAAAAGTTATTTCGCTTTCAGATCTTCAATCAAATCTTCTTAATGATGATTTCTTTGTGATTGTGGTGATTAAAGACTAAGTAACACGTTTGATATGGACATATTCTATGGACATATTCTAATATCTTCATCTTGAGAGTACTTTCTGATATCCCGTGCTACTTTTTAAACTCTCTTTCCTTGGTTTCTTGGCTTTTGATTTGATTTCCTCTATTCCTTAAGCATTTACACATTCTTTGCACGAGATAATGATCACCTCATTTTATGCTTAATCTCTTCACACGAGATAAAACATGTTTGTATATGTGTAGTGAAATTATTCTTGATTCAAGTCCATTTCTCTGCTTTGTTCCATAAGTATGTATACATGTTTTGCTTGAAATAATGTTCACTTTCTATTTGGCTCAATCTCTTCCCATAAGATAAATCATGTTTGCACATGCAAAGTGAAACATTATTCTTGCTATAAGTTTGTAACATACTCAACCAGATTTGACTTGTTATGAATGTCAAGCAACTCAAAGGAGATATCAGTCGTTCTTCAAAGTATTTTCTTTGAATTGGTTTTGTTGTTATTTAAAACTCATGAGTGCAAGGGTTCTGGAGCTAACAAACTCTTTTTTCATCAAGGAAATGATACCAATGTTCAAAAAGCTTACTCTCAGTGAAATAGTGTTTTCAACAAGAAAAAGGAAGGAAAAATTTTGAATTTCAAATTTGAAATTGCTTCTAGAAAAGTTAAATCCAGGTATCAGAACTGGTCAATCATCTCTTCTGTCCTTGAAGTCAACTATCAAAACGTTCTAGAAGAAAGTGTTCAGAAACCATGGATTAGAAAATAAGAAGTGGTCACATCCCAATTGGGGCCACTGCTTTCCAGAGTCAGAGTAGAGGTGGTAGCCAGTTCAGTGGCCAGGGTGTAGTTCAGAGCTTCCATTATTGTCAGACTTGTAGGAAGAGACATGCTAGGCAGTACATGATTGGCACTTTTTTTTGTTATGAGTGTGGTCAGTAGGGCCAAAGAAATTAGAAATGGGACTTAGTTAGGTGCACTAGAGTTCAGAGATTTTGTTATGCCATGGTTGATCAACACATGTCCTTGGTAGATCTGATTGAAGGCAACAGCCTCAAGGAAAGACCTCTATAAATAGAGATGCTGTGTGCCTCAAAGTACAAGACTTAACGTTGAAAGATAGAGCTAAAACGCTGCCAAAGTTTGCCTTTTGTCTGTCTTTTTCTTCTCTAGTTGAAAATCATTTCCTTGTACATTAAATCTTCTTTCTATACTTCATAGATCATATGCTCTTCCAAGGGAAAAAAAAATAGAAAGAAGTCATTCAAGATTCTCCAAGTTCTTTTCAATGTATATTTAAAGAAATCTTGAGTGTAGGTTAGTTTGAGTGGCAACCCAAACATATAACCTTTGTATCCTTAATCCGATAGTGATTAGTGTGAGATAGCTTGAAGAGGCTTATAAAAGACTACTTGCAACATGACTATAAAAGTGTTATTTACAGCTCACGGTTTCAATTTGAAGAGGTTGTTGAATAACTACTTGGTGTATGACAGTAGGGGTGTCTACTAGTCACTGGACATAGCTTTAGAAGGCTACTAAAAATACTATCTTTATTTTTGCTCTGGTTGGAAGAAGATGTAGTGAAACTCAATGGTTGTTGAGAATTGGATGTAGATAGGTTGACCGAACTAGTATAAAACTCTTCGTGTTGATTCTTCTCTTTCCTTTATTGTAACGCCCCGATTTTCTGTCTGAGTGGAAAATGACCAAAATGCCCTTAAGGTCATTTTCGGCCCGGAATTCGAGGATGGCTGGCCCGGCAGTTCTTAAAGGGCCAACTCAATGTTTGAAGGGGATTGAATGACCCTTGAGTGGTTCCGGAGGCGAAAGTCTCATTTTCTGCAGTTTCGGGTCAAAATGACCAAAATACCCTTATAGCATTTTTACACGGGTAAAGGTGCCGTTTGAGCCCGAAACTTTCCCCAGAGGTTTAAAACCATATTTTTACATGTTTCAAAGCATCTGTTTGAGTCCCGGTGGTCCCGGGCAGTTTTAGTGCAAAATTATGATTTTGCCCCTAGAATAGTATTTTTGAGCTTAATGATGTAATTAAGCAAACCTAAGCAATATTAGGCTCTAATCGAAGATTAATTAATTTCCATAATTAATCTAGAGTCAAAATAAATTATTAAAATTAATTAAAACCTAAGATTGTTTAGATTAGATTTAAATCTCTTTTCTAAAACTCAAGATTCACTTCTGGAATCTTGAATAGTGTTTTCTCTCTCTAATTCCTTAAATCAAGGAATTGTATCTAGAATTGTTTATACACTAAAATGAGTTTATAACTCACTAATGATGCAAGAACACTCTTTAATTATGTCTTGACAACCTTGATTACCCATTTTCTCACCTAAACACTTTCTTACAAATTCCTAATCTTAATTCTAATCAAACATACACCTAAACACAACTCTAAACTACAATTAAAATGCAAGAAATCCTCCCCCCATGGTTGATGCACCTTCGGCCATCCCTCTCCCATTTGCATCACATGTTGATTTGTTTCTCACTCAAAGAACCATGCTTAAAGCCATACCTTGAACCATACCTCACCATACTTTGAACCATACCTCACCATGCCTCAAGACCACATTATCTCACCTCATGGAACTCATGGTGTAATGCCCAGGGATTGCGAAGTCGGGGAGTGATCGCCGGTGCAAGGAGGCACGGACAAGGAGCGGCTCCTGGTAGACTTTGAAAGCGGAGGGGTACATGAATGAACCGATTACACGCCCGAATGAGAAGGATCCTAAGACTGTATATGTATGGGACTATACATTTAAGGAGGGCTTATATGAATTGATTTGTACTACCTATACCAACAAGATGCATCTTCTTTTCGGTAGCCTAAACTGAAAGAACTCCATAGTTAAGCGTGCTTCACTTGGAGCAATTTTGGGATGGGTGACCTCCTGGGAAGTTTTCCCAAGAAGCATGCGGTGAGGACAAAGTATGCTGAAAAGACCCGTGTTGGTTTGTGGGGACAGTCGTCAATCCATAAAGCAGCAGGGGATGTTACAAATGGTATCAGAGCTTGCACCTCTCCCAGTACGGTGGGGTTCGAGGACGAACCAAGCGGAAGCTGGTGGGCATGTAATGCCTGGGGATTGCGAAGTCGGGGAGTGATCGCCGGTGCAAGAAGGCACAGATAAGGAGCGGCTCCTGGCAGACTTCGAAAGTGGAGGGGTACATGAATGAACCGATTACACACCTGAATGAGAGGGATCCTAAGACTGTATAGGTATGGGACTATACAGTTGAGGAAGGCTTATATGAATTGATTTGTACTACCTATACCAACAAGATGCATCTTCTTTTCAGTAGCCCAAACTGAAAGAACTCCACAGTTAAGCTTGCTTGGCTTGGAGCAATTTTGGGATGGGTGACCTCCTAGGAAGTTTTCCTAGGAAGCATGCGAGTGAGGACAAAGCATGTTGAAAAGACCTGTGTTGGTTTGTGGGGACACCACAATCCATAAAGCAAATAGGATATTACAAATGGTATCGAGCCTCAGCACTCTCCCAAAGACGGTGTGGTTCGGGGATGAACCAAGCGGAAGCTGGTGGGCATGTAACGCCCGGGGATTGCGAAGTCGGGGAGTGATCGCCGGTGTAAGGAGGCACGGACAAGGAGCGGCTCCTGGCAGACTTCGAAAGTGGAGAGGTACATGAATGAACCGATTACACACCTGAATAAGAGGGATCCTAAGACTGTATAGGTATGGGACTATACAGTTGAGGAGGGCTTATATGAATTGATTTGTACTACCTATACTAACAAGATACATCTTCTTTTCGGTAGCCCAAACTGAAAGAACTCCACAGTTAAGCTTGCTTGGCTTGGAGCAATTTTGGGATGGGTAACCTCCTAGGAAGTTTTCCTAGGAAGCATGCGAGTGAGGACAAAGCATGTTGAAAAGACCTGTGTTGGTTTGTGGGGACAGTCGTCAATCCATAAAGCAGCAGGGGATATTACAAATGGTATCAGAGCCTGCACCTCTCCCAGTACGGTGTGGTTCAGGGACGAACCAAGCGGAAGCTGGTGGGCATGTAACGCCCGGGGATTGCGAAGTCGGGGAATGATCGCCGGTGCAAGGAGGCACGGACAAGGAGCGGCTCCTGGCAGACTTTGAAAGCGGAGGGGTACATGAATGAACCGATTACACGCCCGAATGAGAAGGATCCTAAGACTGTATATGTATGGGACTATACAGTTAAGGAGGGCTTATATGAATTGATTTGTACTACCTATACCAACAAGATACATCTTCTTTTCGGTAGCCTAAACTGAAAGAACTCCACAATTAAGCGTGCTTGACTTGGAGCAATTTTGGGATAGGTGACCTCCTGGGAAGTTTTCCTAGGAAGCATGCGAGTGAGGACAAAGCATGCTGAAAAGACCCGTGTTGGTTTGTGGGGATAGTTATCAATCCATAAAGCAGCTGGGGATGTTACAAATGGTATCAGAGCTTGCATCTCTCCCAGTACGGTGTGGTTCGGGGATGAACCAAGTGGAAGCTGGTGGGCATGTAACGCCCGGGGATTGCGAAGTTGGGGAGTGATCGCCGGTGCAAGGAGGCACGGACAAGGAGCGGCTCCTGGCAGACTTCGAAAGTGGAGGGGTACATGAATGAACCGATTACACACCCGAATGAGAGGGATCCTAAGACTGTATAGGTATGGGACTATGCAGTTGAGGAGGGCTTATATGAATTGATTTGTACTACCTATACCAACAAGATGCATCTTCTTTTCGGTAGCCCAAACTGAAAGAAAATTTTATGGCCACAAGGTAAAATATCTATATGTGTTGTCATTCAAATGTATGGAAGAAAGTATGGAAGATATGATTGATTATGAAGCTTGATTGAAAGTTTTGAGTGACAACATAAACAATTCATTGTTTTGAATTTTTGAATGACATAAATTTCAAATGTGATCATGATGATTTGAGAGTGACAATTTTCTTGGAAAGAGAGTGTCATTGGGAAAGGGAGTGTGAATAGTGAAAATACTATTCATAGTTGCTTTTTCTTTAAAGAAAGAAAAGAATTTGGAAAAGGGTTTTAAATTTCCTTGAACAACCCTAGGTTCCAATTAGTTATGAATAATGACTTTGGCTCTAGATTAATTATGGAAATTAATTAACCTTTATTTAGAGCCTAAAATCACCTAGGTTCTGAGTTAGATAACTCATTAAGCCCAAAATGCACTAAGTAGGGGCAAAATCGTAATTTTACTCAAAAACTGCCCGGGACCACCGAGACTTACCCAAACCTTAAACAAACATAGTTCATGCCTTAAAATCATGGTTTTAAACCTCGGGACAAGGTCTGGGTCAAAACAGAACTTTAAAACTGCCTGAAATCTGTCACAGGGGTATTTTGGTCCCTTAAGGGCAGAAATCTCATAAATGAGGTTTTTCTGCTCCGTTAAACATTCACAATCATACAACCCCGTTCATATAACATATGAACCCTATGAGGATGGCCAAAGCCGGCCGTCCTCGTGTTTCGGGTGAAAATGACCTCAGGGGCATTTTGGTCATTTTGAAAGTTTAGCGAAAATCGGGGCGTTACATTACTCCCCCCCTTAAAAAGAATTTCGTCCTCGAAATTCATTACCTGAGAATAGCTAGGGGTATTGTGCTCGCATGTTGGCCTCCAACTCCCATATGAAATCTTCGGCTTTTCCGCGTCCCCACGCGACTTTGACCAGTGGTACTGTCTTACTTCTTAGTTGTTTGACCTCTTGGTCCATAATTCTCGTGGGAGGTAGGTTAAATGTCAGGTCATCCCTTAATTGTACATGTTCTGGCTCTAGCACATGACTTGGGTCAGACTGATACTTTCATAACTGGGAGACATGGAAAACATCGTGGAGATTGGATAGATTTGGGGGCAGGGCTATGCGGTGTGCTACAAACCCTACTCTACTGAGGATTTCAAATGGTCCAAGAAATCTAGGGCTTAACTTTTTCACCTTCATTGCTCGACCTATGCCTGTGGTAGGGGTTATCTTGAGAAAAACATGTTCCCCTTCTTGGAACTCAATCGGCTTACGCCGTTTGTCCGCATAGCTTTTCTCGCTTGGCTTTGAGCAGTAAGAATCCTATCCCTTATTCTTTTAATCTGTTCCGTCGTTTCCCTCACTAAGTCTGGTCCTATTAGACTTTGCTCTCCAGGTTTGTACCAACATAGGGGTGATTGACACTTTCGTCCATAAAGGGCCTCATATGGTGCCATACCAATACTCGCGTGATAACTATTGTTATACGCAAATTCGATTAGCGGCAGGTATTTGTCCCAATTCCCTTTCTGGTCTAGGACACACGCCCTAAGCATATCCTCCAAGGTTTGGATTGTTCTCTCGGATTGGCCATCTGTTTGTGGGTGGTAAGCCGTACTCAAGCACAGCTTCGAACCAAACGCCTTTTGAAAGGCTCCCCAAAATCGTGACGTAAACCGCGGATCCCAATCCGAGATTATCGTTGACGGCACTCCATGTAGCCTCACAATCTCTTGGATATACAATTGTGCTAACCTATCCAAGGAATATGTCACTTTAATAGGTAAAATGTGGGCTGACTTCGTCAACCTATCCACTATTACCCAAATAGCATCATGATTCACTTGGGTCCTCGGTAATCCAGTCACAAAATCCATCGAGATGCTATCCCACTTCCATTCGGGAATAGATAGGGGTTGCAACATCCCAGAGGGTTTTTGGTGTTCTATCTTTACCTTCTGGCACACTAGGCACTTACTAACCCATTTGCAAACATCCTTTTTCAAACCGGGCCACCATAACATCTTCTTTAAGTCTTGGTACATCTTGGTGGCACCAGGATGAATTGCAAAATTGCTCTTGTGGGCCTCCTTGAGAATCTCTTTCCGGAGGTCACCACTAGCAGGTACGCATATACGCCCTTCAAACCTCCACACACTGTCTTTCCCTTGGATGAAACCCTTCAGTTTATCAGCCCTTACTGCCCTTAGAGTCTCTTGAAACTCGTCGTCCTCCCTTTGGGCTTGAGTGATCATCCCTCGGAATTCACTTGACACACTAAGGTGGCAAACCTTCATACCCATAGGGGTCATGGTTATTCCTAGGTTCAAGTCCCTAAAAGCCTTAATCAATTCTTCCTCCTTAATCATTAAATGGGACAGGTGTAAGGATTTCCTACTCAAAGCGTCAGCCACAACATTAGCTTTTCCTGGGTGGTAGTTCAATCCAAAGTCATAATCCTTCAAAAACTCCATCCATCGCCTCTGCCTCATGTTTAGCTCTTTTTGATCAAAAAGATACTTCAAACTCTTGTGATCGGAGAACACCTCGAACCTCACTCCATACAAATGGTGTCTCCATATCTTTAGAGCAAACACAACGGCGGCCAATTCTAGGTCATGGGTGGGATAATTGGTTTCGTGTGGCTTGAGTTGCCTTGATGCATAGGCTACCACTTGCCTATTTTGCATCAAGACGCAACCTAAACCTTTACCAGAAGCGTCGCAGTATACCTCAAAAGGCTCCTTAGGGTCGGGGAGAACTAGGACAGGGGTTGAAGTCAACTTATGCTTTAGTTCTTGAAAACTTTTCTCACAATCAGAGGTCCAGACAAAAGGGGTGTTTTTCCTAGTAAGCTTGGTTAAAGGTAGTGCGATCTGGGAAAATCCCTTGATAAACCTACGATAATAGCCAGCTAATCCCAAAAAGCTCCTTATCTCGGTCACTGTCTTAGGTTGTTCCCAATTCATTACGGCTTCCACCTTACTTGGATCGACTGCAATTCCACCTCTAGACACTACATGCCCTAGGAATTTTACTTCTTCCATCCAGAACTCACATTTAGACAACTTGGCATAGAGTTTCTTTTCCTTCAAGATCTCTAATACCGTGACTAGATGTTGCTCATGCTCCTCGTGGGTCTTCGAATAAACGAGTATATCATCTATAAAGACAACCACGAACTTATCCAAAAAGGGTCTAAAGATTCTATTCACGTAATCCATGAAAACAGCTGGAGCGTTGGTCAATCCAAAAGACATAACCGCAAACTCGAAATGTCCATATCGAGTGCGAAAAGCCGTCTTGGGTATATCCTCATCCCTAACCCTGATCTGATGATAGCCAGACCTTAAGTTGATCTTAGAAAACACCACTGCACCTCTCAACTGGTCCATCAAATCGTCAATCCTAGGCAAAGGGTACTTATTTTTCATCGTAACCTTATTCAACTGCCTATAATCGACACACATCCTCATACTTCCATCTTTCTTTTTCACAAACAACATCGGGGCTCCCCACGGCAATGCACTTGGCCTTATGAAATTCCTTTCCAAAAGATCCTCTAACTGGGTTTTCAACTCGGCCAATTCCAAAGGGGGCATTCTATATGGGGCTATGGATATGGGTATGGTACCTGGGAGTAGCTCTATTGAGAACTCAATTTCTCTCTTAGGGGGAAATTCTGGGATTTCGTCTGGAAATACTTCGGGAAAATTTCTCATTACAAGTATCTCCTCGATACTTTGCTCAAAGTCAACATCACTAGCGACTAAAAGAATATAACCTTTTTCACCCTTACCACAGCTTAGGTCTACAGCATTTAAGTATATCCTCATGGTTTCCCTCGGTTCAGGGGAAATGGGAAGAAAGGAAATGGTTTTCTCGTAACAGTTTAACAATACATGGTTAGCCCAAAGCCAATCCATGCCCAGAATTATGTCTAGTCCTTGCATGGGTAAACATACGAAATCTAGAACAAACAGTCTATTTTCTAAAATGAAACTGCATTCCAAGCAACATTTGCTGGTCCTAACTGGTTTCCCAGTGAGGGTTGAGACAATGAGATTAAAGGGGAGTTCAGACATGTTCAAACCTAGGGTCTCTACACATGAGTATGATATAAAGGAATGGGATGCGCCAAAATCATACGGTACAATCAGGTTTTTACCGTTCATTTCACACTTACCTTCAACGAGATCTGGGGACGTCGTCGTCTCTTCCGCATTGAGGGTATAGACCCTTCCTTCACGCTATGCTTGGGGTTGGGGGTTGGCTGATTCCTCTTGGGACAATCCTTGGAGTAGTGTCCCGGTTCTCCGCATCGGTAGTAAACGTCTAAACCGGCCCGACACGGCAAGCTCCCGTGGGGTCTACCGCACTTGGGACACTCAGCATGTGGAGTGGAAGATGTCCCTTGTGGTGCCTTCCCCTTATCATTTGCGGGCTTGTTTTTGTTGTTATTCTTGTTGTTGTTGTGGTCGTTGTTATTGTTCCTTGGCTTGAAGTCCTTTCGAGGTCCTTGAGGCTTGGACCCGGATTGAGACTTCTGTTGGGGTTGGAACTTCTGTGGTCCCTTCTTCTTGAACTGCTGGCCTTGAGGTGCCAGCTTCTTGTTGCTGGAGTTGCCGGACCTAGTCGCGTTCAACTCCCGCTGCCCGTCTTCAATTATGCGGCATTTGTTCACCAGGGTTGGGAAGTCCCTGATTTCTAGATGGGCGACTACTACCTTGAGCTCCGCTCTCAACCTTACTTCGTACTTTATACATTTCCAGTACTCGTCAGGGTTGGCCTGGTACATCCTCGAGAATTTGATGAGATCCTCGAATTTGGCAGTATACTGGGCAACCGTCCGATTCTCTTGGAACAATTGCATGAACTCCACCTCCTTAGCGTTGCGGACAGACTCTGGGAAGTACTTCTCATAGAAGTGAGCCTTGAACACCTCCCAGTTGATGGCCTCATTTGCCGCCTCCAGCAGCCTCTGGACTCCAGTCCACCAGCAACTGGCATCACCTTCGAGCATATACGTGGCAAACCTCACCTTTTGCTCCTCAGAGCATGGTATCACACCGAAAATCTTTTCCGTGCTTCGGATCCACTCCTCAGCGTGGTTTGGGTTAACAGTTCCCTTGAAGGTGGGTGGATTCGCCCTACAAAATTCCCCAAAGCGGACATGCTCCGGAATCTCAACAACAGGGGGAGCTGGTATGGTATTCTCACGTTGATCCATTCGGTCAAACAACCGTGTCATGGCTATAGCCATCTGGCGGATAGCAGCAGCAGTTGCATTGTCTTGGTCAGCGTTTGGTGTAGTCCTAGGCTGTCGTCGCGGTGCCATTGGTCCCTATACACACAAAACAAAGAACACCGAGTTGATCAGGCTCAATCCTCCTAGTAAAATGGGCAAGTTACCATGGCACGTGCAACAAACAGAAGTCATGTATAGCTTAATCCTAAAAACTCCTATTCATGACCTTTCTAGCGGAATATGCTTAAGAAGCATAGTCAGTCCAATCCTCAGGCTCCGTGAGAACCGAACTGCTCTGATACCAAAATGTAACACCCTAATATTCGACCCAATACTACTAGTACGTACTCAGGCCAAATATTAGTTGTTACTAACTGACATGGTTCTTTAAAAAGTAACTTTAAAGAAAATACGAGCCAATTTTTTTTCTTAAAACATTACTTAAAATAGAGCTGCAGATCCTATCGGGTCAGTATCATAAAGTCAGAAACATAAACATAGAGGTGGCTCCAAAACGTAGCATCATCATAACTGAAATATTTCATCTTTATAATATGCCTACCTTAAGGGGCAGGGCTCTTCAAGTACATAATAACATGAATACAGCAGAAAAACAGAATATATGGAAAAGAACTGGAAAGAAGCATCCCTACCCATGTGCAACCTAAGATGGATAACCTCAACACAAAAGAGGTTTCATCCATACTATGTGACGTGCGTGCACTAAGGACTACCCTCCAACCTATGCAGCGGGATCACGGGTACGGAGGGCCGTAGCCAGTCCACGAGGCGGGCTCGGCGCGTGCAGGCATGCCTTGTGACTGGATGTGTCGTTCCTGTCGGGGTCGTGGTCCGGGCACCGAGGCCCTCCGACTCTGAGTGACTGTCTCTTCGCTACCCCTCGGTCGCGGAGACAGAGTGGGGCCAGAGTCCTCGTGGTCCATGGGGGATTCCTCTGAAGGGTCCTCCTGCGAGTCTTTGTGACAATGGCACGTATTGCGGCACGTCAGCTGAACCGGCAGAGTGGGTCCGCAGGTTCCTCTCATGTCGCGGTCGCGCATGCTCAAAGATCGCGGGGTCACCATAGGGGGATGCTGGGGAGAAGCGATAACTGTACAAGGGGTGTGCGAATGGCCGTCCCACAAACATAAAGATGCGCACAGTACACCAGCCCTCAAAATGAAATGACCCATGCTCCGGGTCATGGTGGATCTCCCACCGTGGCGTGTCAACGTCAAAGATTTAACGTCGCCATCTCGCTCTGAAGACGTAATGGAAAGAAAGAGATAGAGGGAGTGAGATTCTTACTAAAGAAACTTAGTAGGGTTTTCCTCCTATCCTAGGTGTCATCATTTACGTCTCCAGGAATCTCGGTTTATTTATGAAAACCATGGACATCTATTGGTTCAATTATGAGTTTTCTAAAGTCTCAATTTCCGAGATCCGTTCCTTTTAACATATCACTTGTATCATAGACATAAATCACATAACTTGGATCATAGAACATAAATCATATACCTTAGATCATGGAACATGGTTTCCTATATCATGGGTCATAGCACATAAACTCATAACTTTATGATTCTCATATCATGGGGCGTAGCACGCAAATTCATATAATTATGGTGCATAAAAACATAGCTCATGGAACATGGTACATATCTTGGTTACTTGAGGTGACATTGGAACATCATCATCATTATTTTCCTGGGGCCACCCTAACTGATCTCCTTGTGGAGAAAATCCTAGGTTATGAGCTCATACCTTACTAGTCGTCACCAGTACATGGACTTATCCCTTTTGATAAGTTTAAAGATCCCGACCTAAGGTACGGGTCTAGGGGGCTAGAATCACCTTATCCCCACCCTTAATCCGGTGGTTCAAGGATCATCTTCTCATAGTCTATGTCACCTTAAGTCTTAGCATGTTAATGCAAGATGCCACATAATTCATGCATGTCAAACATAATTACATCATAGGCATCTTTGAAGTCTTTAAAGAACAATAACATGCAAACATAAAACTATCATCGAAGAATAATAGTTCACATGGTATCATTATACTTGACTCATGGAGTAAAATCATCATAAGGTAAGCAAGAGCAATAAGCCTCTTAACTTGATCATGTTTGAAATCGAACATATAAGATCATGTATTCATGTTAGGCTAAAGCATAGACTCATGTCATGACAATTCTCATTCAGGCAATGCAAGATCATAGCTTCAAGTCATTAAATCGTAAAAGCATTCTGCTTGTAAACTTGGAGTTACGTAATCGATTACATAAGTCTTGTAATCAATTACACGACCTCGAGATTTCAAAACATGGAGGTCGGGGTTACGTAATCGATTACATGGGACTTGGAATCGATTACACAGCTTCGCGATTTCGAATCAAGGCAGATAGGGGTTCCGGTAATCGATTACATGGAATTGTAATCGATTATTTTGTTTAAAACACTTTGCTGGGCCCCTAGAACATCTGGGTAATCGATTACATGAGTAGGTAATCGATTACTAGAATCCAGAATGTGTAATCGATTACACTATATAGTAATCGATTACTTTGGGCAAAAGTTCATGTTTGAGCTCGTCCGAGCTTTCTGGTAATCGATTACATGGGCTGGGTAATTGATTACCAGCATCTTAAAAACCGAAATATGAGGTCTAAACATATCTGAGTCATTCCTTTGAAATGCTTATGGTGGCTAGTTTCTCTTGGAACAATTTTGAACTTCAAAACCATCTTGTCAACCATTTTAACTTGTCAAAACCCTTATAATTCTAAGAACATACCCAAAATGTTTTTGAGTACAACATATGTTTTGGAAAGACTTAAAACATGAGCTATAGGCTCTTATGGCTAATAAACTCCTCTTGGAGCTATCTTTATCACATGGCCAAGATGTACATTCCAAGAATGTTTTCCATGGTTAACCTCTTCTCAAGATGAAATGGGCAAATCTTTGAGCTCTAGTATCTTAGATGATGACATAAAATAAACGTGCTATGCACTTCATTTTAGAGTCCTTTAGAAAGTAAAGTGATAGCTCAAAGTAAATATGAAATGCATATCCATTTTCATCCTTTGAGTTTAGTGAGGACTTGAAATATAAAATGAGATGCAAAGCTTGGAATTTAAACGTGCATAATGCAAGTTCTTTCTTAGTCTTGGGGTTTAGTGGTTGCATAGAAATAAACGTGCTATGCAAAGCGTAAAGTAAACGTGAATGCAAGTTTCTTTTGTATCTTGTCTAGAGCTCTTACAAGATTTTAAGGAGGAACATAGTCCCAACCCAAAACTCATCTTCACAAGAAAAGAAAAACCATTGGTACCAAGGCATCAAGAGAAAACATGACTTCAAGAGTCATGGGAGTGGTCAAATCTTAACAAAGGAAGAAACCATTTTTAAATCTCTAGGGACCAAGATCTTGATGATCCAAGCATCAACATCCTAAGTCCTCATCATTGAGTACATGGCTCCCTTCAAAACAAATATTTAAACAAAGTTCATGATAAGGGAGAAAGCA
This sequence comes from Dalbergia cochinchinensis, assembly GCA_031216125.1. NCBI lineage: Eukaryota > Viridiplantae > Streptophyta > Magnoliopsida > Fabales > Fabaceae > Dalbergia > Dalbergia cochinchinensis. The sequence continues at coordinate 39,014,555 of CM062373.1, forward strand.
AAACCAAAACCATGCTCGGTTTAGGGCCAAAGCTTCAAGCTTTAGAGTTTGTTCATGTGACAAGCATCAACATGAAGCTCTCATCATCAAGCTTACATTTTTCCCATGTAACAAGGCTCCATGGCCGAAAACATAAGAAGGAAAAGGAAGAAGATCCAAAATGTTCAAGAGAAACATAAACTCCTTTAACTAAACTTGTGAAGAATGAAACTTTCTTTAAGAAAAACTCAAGCTTTAGAGGTCTCATGGACTCATGGTCACATCTAGAGAACACTCATCATCAAGCCATCATATTCAAGGCCTTAAGGCCGAAAAACTAAGGGGAAGAAAAGGAAGAAACCAAAGAAAGCAACATAGAGGTTCAACCATTCATCAACTCCCAAGCAAGATTCAAGCATAAGAATCAAAGACATGTTTAGAAAGAGTTCCCTACCTTGTGTCTTCGGAAAGGACGAGAGAACTTGAGCTTGAGGAACTCTTGGGAACTTGAGAGAAAAGTGAGAAAGCTTGAGAGAAAGAAATGAGAGAGTTTGAGACTTTGGAGAAGGATGCAAAAGTGGTGGAGTTGTGGAGTTTGATGTATTTATAGGCAAATGAAGGAGTAAAGAGGGAGTTGGTTGAAGCTTCTTGAAGAAGGAAGAGAAAAAATATCTTCTTGAGTGGTCATTCTTGGTGTGATTGAAAACATGGGTAGGCATAGGTCATAGGGTAGCTTTGAAAGACAACTTGATTGACTACATAAAATAAAATTCTTTTGACTTCTTGGGGGGAGTGATCAGAAAATTATAGGGTCAAGGGAGAGAAAATTTTATGGCCACAAGGTAAAATATCTATATGTGTTGTCATTCAAATGTATGGAAGAAAGTATGGAAGATATGATTGATTATGAAGCTTGATTGAAAGTTTTGAGTGACAACATAAACAATTCATTCTTTTGAATTTTTGAATGACATAAATTTCAAATGTGATCATGATGATTTGAGAGTGACAACTTTCTTGGAAAGAGAGTGTCATTGGGAAAGGGAGTGTGAATAGTGCAAATACTATTCATAGTTGCTTTTTCTTTAAAGAAAGAAAAGAATTTGGAAAAGGGTTTTAAATTTCCTTGAACAACCCTAGGTTCCAATTAGTTATGAATAATGACTTTGGCTCTAGATTAATTATGGAAATTAATTAACCTTTATTTAGAGCCTAAAATCACCTAGGTTCTGAGTTAGATAACTCATTAAGCCCAAAATGCACTAAGTAGGGGCAAAATCGTAATTTTACTCAAAAACTGCCCGGGACCACCGGGACTTACCCAAACCTTAAACAAACATAGTTCATGCCTTAAAATCATGGTTTTAAACCTTGGGACAAGGTCTGGGTCAAAACAGAACTTTAAAACTGCCTGAAATCTGTCACAGGGGTATTTTGGTCCCTTAAGGGCAGAAATCTCAGAAATGAGGTTTTTCTGCTCCGTTAAACATTCACAATCATACAACCCCGTTCATATAACATATGAACCCTATGAGGATGGCCAAAGCCGGCCGTCCTCGTGTTTCGGGTGAAAATGACCTCAGGGGCATTTTGGTCATTTTGAAAGTTTAGCGAAAATCGGGGCGTTACAAGAAAATAGATAATCAAGGTTGTCACGACACATTTAAGGAGTGTTCTTGCATCATTAGTGAGTTATAAACTCATTTTAGTATATAAACAATTCTAGACACAATTCCTTGATTTAAGGAATTGGAAAGAGAAAACACTATTCAAGATTCCAAGAGTGAAATCTTCAGTTTTAGAAAGAAGATTTAAATCTAATCTAAGCAATATTAGGTTCTAATTAATCTTAATGATTTATTTTGACTTTAGATTAATTATGAAAATTAATTAATCTTCGATTAGAGCCTAATATTGCTTAGGTTTGCTTAATTACATCATTAAGCTCAAAAACACTATTCTAGAGGCAAAATCGTAATTTTGCACTAAAACTGCCCGAGACTACCGGGACTCAAACAGATGCTTTGAAACATGTAAAAACATGGTTTTAAACCTCTGGGGAAAGTTTCGGGCTTAAACGGCACCTTTACCCGCGTAAAAACGCTATAGGGGTATTTTAGCCATTTTGACCCGAAACTGCAGAAAATGAGACTTTTGCCTCCAGAACCACTCAAGGGTCATTCAATCCCTTTCAAACATTGAGTTGTCCCTTTGAGGACTGCCGGGTCGGCCATCCTCGAATTCCGGGCCAAAAATGACCTCAGGGGCATTTTGGTCATTTTTCACTTAAACAGAAAATCGGGGCGTTACATTTAACATCAAGGGAAGTCCACAGGAGCAGGTGGATAGAGCAACACAAAGTCAAAGTATAACTGAACTCTAAAGCTAAATAACTCTGCATGCGTGCACTAAGCAAACCTAAATATGACAAAATTATTGTTTATGACAAAGCAAAGGAAATATGGGACAGGCTGCACATATTGTACAAAGGCACTGATTAAGTAAAAGAAACAAAGATCAGTATGCTGGTTTATCAATATGAGATGTTTAAAATGACATATCATGAAAGTATTGATGATATCCATAGCCCCATACAGGATGTCCCCATTAGAATTGACCGAGTTAAAAACTCAATTGGAAGATTTATTGGAGAAAAAGTTTGTTAGGCCTAGTGCATCACCTTGGGGAGCCCCTGTGTTGTTTGTGAAGAAAAAGGATGGGAGTATGAGGATGTGTGTAGATTATAGGCAGTTGAATAAAGTAATGGTGAAAAACAAGTATCCTCTGCCTAGGATCGATGATTTGATAGACCAACTGAAAGGTGCGGTAGTGTTTTCTAAGATAGATTTGAGGTCAGGCTACTATCAAATTAGAGTGAGAGATGAAGACATACCTAAAACGGCCTTTCGCACTCGATACGGCCATTTTGAGTTTGCAGTAATGTCCTTTGGGTTAACCAATGCTCCAGCTATTTTTATGGATTACATGAATAGGATCTTTCGACCCTATTTAGATCAGTTTGTAGTTGTCTTTATAGATGACATTCTCATATATTCTAAGACCCATGAAGAGCATGAATGCCACCTGACCATAGTACTGGAGATCTTGAAGGAAAAGAAACTATATGCCAAGATTTCCAAGTGTGAGTTTTGGTTGGATAAGGTGCAATTTTTAGCGCATGTAGTATCTAAAAAAGGAATTGCTGTAGATCCTAGTAAGGTAGAAGCGGTAGTAAACTGGGAAAGACCAACCACGGTAACTGAAGTAAGGAGCTTTTTGGGTTTAGCCGGTTATTACCGTCGATTTATCAAGGGATTTTCCCAGATTTCCCTACCTTTGACCAAGCTGACTAGGAAGAACACCCCTTTTCATGGACCCCGGAGTGTGAAAAGAGCTTTCAAGAGTTAAAACACAAGCTAACCTCGACCCCTGTTTTAGTGTTACCCGACCCCAATGTGCCTTTCGAGGTCTATTGTGATGTTTCAAAAAAGGGTTTAGGTTGTGTATTGATGCAAGATAGGCAAGTGGTGGCCTATGCATCAAGACAACTCAAGCCACATGAGGCAAACTACCCTACCCATGATGTAACACCCTAGTAATTAACCAGATACACCTAGGTTGAATCTGATTAATGACTAGACTTTACTCCTTGCTTTGGTTCTTGCTTCATAATTTGAAAATACTTAGTGAAATTACGAGCCATTTTTTTTTTTTAAACACATAATTGAAAACATGAGCCGAGTACAACGTGAACGAGTAAGCGGGGTATAATAAGACGTTTAAGAATATATCACATCATATCACTTAGGCTCCATCATATAACATTCATAAGCACATTATAGCATATATTTACATACAATAACCTCACTCAAAGGGTGGGTTATGTTCATACATCATTATCTTATGCAAACCCATAAAAGAAAATATACTTAAGGAAATACATGCCCCTAAACTAGATAACTCCATAAGCCGGGAAGGTTATCCTAAAACTAGGGTGCATGATCACACATAAATCTACTAAGAACCTTTTATGGCCACCGTCACCGAAATGGGGAATAAATCCGATCCATCGATGAGCTCCTCGGGACGGGACACACGAGATGCACCAGTCGGGTCGCATGGACGGCCTTCTCGCTAACCTCACTGAACAACTGTTTCCTCACTACCCTCTCTTATACGTGTGGGAGTAGGAGCAGAGCTCTCGAGAATATACATGAGTAGGAGTGTCCTCTGAAGGATCAGTTTGAATATCTCATCTCGGAACATACTCTGGAAATCCATGGACAGCAGATGAAGCGGGATAAGAACGTAACATCCTTTCATCAAGTGGGACGTGCATGTTCGAAAACCATTTCATCGCCATAGGGAGAAGTAGGAGAAAATCGATAACTAGGGACAGGATGTGCAAATGGACGACCTATGTAAATAAAAACACGAATCAAGCAAGACTCCTTCAAAATGATACGAGCGATGCACGGATCATAGTGGAATTCCCAAGTAGGGGTATCAACGAACAGACGAATGTCGCCATTTGAATCTGGAGACAATGACGGAAATAAAGAAAAGGGAGTGAGAATCTTGCTAAAGAATTCTCAGTAGGGTACCTCCTTCTCTACAGTGTCATCATCAAAGTCCCCAGGAACCTCGGGATTATTCTAAAATAGTGAGCATGAAAAGATTCATTTTAAGTTCGGACAAATACTTAACCGAGGTTCGTCAATTTTTAATCATGCGTCTTATAATGCATCTTATTCTTAACATGTCATATTTACAATGAACATTTCCTTTATCATTACATCATATTCCTCATCATCATTATCAAAATAACATGCATAAAAGAACGTCATATAATATTAGCTACACATGGACACAAAGTGCACATATTTCATTTCTTTAGTGCCTTTGATGACTTAAAATCTTATCATCATCATTATTTTCCTTGGGCCACCCTATACTCCACCCTTTTGGGAGTAATTTAGGTTATGAGCTCATATTTTACTAGTCGTCACTAGCATATACTTATCCCTTTTGATAAGCTAAAGTCCCGACTCTACCCTTTTGAGAGAACGGGTTAGGGGCTAAAATCACCTTTTCACCACCTATAGTCCGATGGTTCCAAAGGATCATTTTCTTATAAGTTTAAGTCATCATTAAATCTTTGCATGTTATATCATAATACAATTCATAAACATCATAACATTTTCTCATTTATAGTCTTAAGCTAGAATAATATATATCAACTGTAATCATGCATATGGGAGATTCCCAGAAAGAGAGGTGGGTCACAATGGACACGCTTAAATACCAAGTCTTTCCTTAGCCAGAACCTTTCCAAATTACACTTTTACAATGATACACTTTCTTTTAGCAACAAAGGTAAATTTTACATAATAAAGAACATTTCATGTACAAGCATTCTCATTATTTGCAACAAGAACTATAACATGCAAGCCAGAAATCATTCAATGATATCAAGTACTTAATAAGCATCCAATCCTTACATAGAATTATCAATTATAGAACTAATTAGTTACTAAACCAATTATGAATCATTCTCTTAACAATAAACCATAATTATCACAACTTCAATCATATCAAATCATTATCACACATTGATACTAAACTCAGATCAAGGTCAATCATGAACCTCATGCAATTACATAGAATCATATTTTAAGTGCATATAAAATACTAGTTCCCTGTAAAATCCTTGCAAAGCCTTAAAACTCATTTAGAAACTAGTTCTTTTGTCAAATTTGGGAGGATCTTCACAATTAAAATTCTCACTTAAGATAAAAGGAGTAAGTCTTGAGCTTTAGAGATTTAGGTGACATCTTAGAATTATAAACATGCTATGCAACCTTATTTTAATCTTATCTTTATAAGGTGATAGCTTGGAATTATAAACATGATATGCAATTCCATTTCTTTATCTTTAAGATTTAAGGTGATGACTTAAAAATTAAACATGATGCAAGAACTTGAAATATAAACATGATACAAGAAAGCTGGAGCGCGGTAATCCGCACAGACCGATAGAGGGAGAAGAAAATATTAAGAAACCGCGCATGTGACCAGGACCCGAGAGGAGAAGAGAATATTAAGAAACCTGAGCGGCGGTAGTCCGCACAGACCAAAGAGAGGGAGAAGAGAATATTATTATTACATCTTTTTAAGCTCCAATCTCAAGACTTTTTAAAGAATAAATTCTTTAACTCCAATAATCATATTTCTTTGCTTGTGATACATGGGCAAGTCTTTGAGCTCTAGGATCTTTAGGTGATGGCATAAAATAAACATGCCATGCGTTGATTCTTTTAGCCATTATAAAATATAGTGAGAGCATAAATTAAATATGAGATGCAACCTCTTTATTATCTTGAAAGATTAAGTGATGACTTGAAACATAAACATGAGATACAAGCTTGGAATTTAAACATGAGAAATGCAAGTTCATTTATTCATTCTTGAAAATTTAGTGATGACATAGAAGGTAAACATGGTTATGCAAAGCATAAACTTAATCATGGATGCAAATTCATTTTGTTTCTTTACTAGAGCTCCTTCAAGACTTTAAAAGAATTATAAATTCATCCCAATACATATCTTAATAAGAAATAAAACATAAAAGGAAAAATACATCTTTCAAGTTCTAAACTAAAAATGTTTGTTTTAGCATCATAAAGCATTATTCTTTAAAGTTTTGCATCAAGTGGAATTTTCAAGCTTTAGAGGCCTAACTTGTGATGGATTTACAACCCACCCTCAAGGTCCTCATCATCAAGCCATCATCTTAGTTCCACCTAGGCCATATGGTTGAATTGGTTAAAGAAAAATTGAAGAGGAAAGCCAAAATAAAAAGCTAAAGCAAGTTCATAATTTCATCATTTTGAGCTAAAAACACAACTCCTCAAAGCATAGAAATAAATTTAGAAACTACTCCCTACCTAATCTGAGTTGAAGAAGAGGAAGAGAACTTGGTTTCTTGAAGTGAAATGAAACAAAATCTCTTTGAAAAATTGAAGAAAGAATTCAGCCAAAGAGGAGGAAGAAAGAAAGTTTTTGGTGCTCCTAAAAACTAGTTATGAACCAAGCATTCCAAGACCACTCAAGCAAGCCTATTTATAGAAGATTTTGAGGCTTCTAATTGGCCAAAATGATGAGGTAGTGGATGGAATTTTGCAGGAGAAATAAGGGAGGAAAAATCATTTTAGACAAAGTTGTATGAAATTAAGGAATTATGTCTCCTATGGTGACATTTTGGCATTTTGTTTTAGTGCAACTTTTGGCAATAATTCAGCTGCATAATGGCATCAATAATTTCGTCCATTACAGCCCAAAGAAGTGAAATTTGTGTGTTCCATGCATTATTTAGGTGTAGGCAAGGTATTCATGTAATTTAGAGAATTTACGGTTAAGGGTTTAAGTGAATTAGTAAGCAATTTGGGTGTTTTTGAGCAATTTTGGGTTCTAATCAATCTAAATACATAATTTTGACTCTAGATTAATATTTAGAATTTAATAAGCTTTAATTTGAGCCTAATATTGCTTAGGTTTCCATACTGAATCATAAATCCGAAATTGCAAAGCGCCCAAAAATAGGGGCAAAATCGTACTTTCACTTAAAAATTGCCCGAGGCCACCCGAGCTTAACCAATGGTTAATCATGGCTTAAAAACACATTTTAAAACATTTTAGTGAGGTTCGGGCTCGGTCAAGCACGCATCGGAGTTAAAACAGCCGCAGGGGCGTTTTGGTCATTTCGCGCGTCGGAACTCAAAATTGAGATCCTTCTGCTCTATTAACACACATAACACAAACAATCCCTTATTATCCTCAAAATATCCCCTTGAGAATAGGTGGGGCCCACGATCCTCATTTTCTGAGTAAAATAACTTCAGGGGCATTTTGGTCATTTTATACGTACAGAAATTCGGGATTTGCGACTCTCGCATGAATCGTTCCTAACCTCTCTTCTAATGTTATATTCCTTTATTGAGGATTGTTCGGCCTCAAATCTTATGTAATAATTACCTACGATAATTCGGTAATTGAGTAATTTCTAATGACAGTAAAAATTACAGTAAAAATTGGGGCGTTACACATGACCTTGAGTTAGCTGTCGTCGTGTTTGCTCTAAAGATTTGGAGACACCATTTATATGGAGTTAAGTTTGAGGTGTTTTCCGATCACAAGAGTTTGAAATATCTCTTTGATCAAAAAGAGCTAAACATGAGGCAAAGGCGATGGATGGAGTTCTTGAAAGATTATGATTTTGGATTGAACTACCATCTTGGTAAAGCTAATGTAGTAGCTGATGCTTTGAGTAGGAAGTCCTTACAAGTGTCCCGTTTGATGGTGAAGGAGGTTGAATTGATTGAGCAATTTAGGGACTTAAACCTAGGAATGACTTTGACCACTAAGGGCATCAGAGCTTGTCATCTTAGAGTGACAAGTGAGTTCAAAGAAAGGATTGTTCAAGCTCAAGGGGCGATCTTTGAGTTTCAAGAGACTTTAGGGGCAGTGAAGGCAGGAAAGTTGATAGGTTTTACCCAAGGAATGCACGATTTGTGGAGCTTTAAAGGTCGAATATGTGTACCTGCTAGTGGTGGCCTCCGAAAAGATATTTTGGAGGAAGCCCATAAGAGCCATTTTACCCTTCATCCTGGTGCCACCAAGATGTATCAAGATTTGAAGAAGATGTTCTGGTGGCCTGGAATGAAGAAAGATGTGTGCACATGGGTGAGTAAGTGCTTGGTGTGTCAAAAGGTGAAGATTGAACACCAAAAGCCCTCTGGAATGCTGCAACCTCTGTCGATCCCTGAGTGGAAGTGGGATAGTATCTCCATGGATTTTGTGACTGGATTACCGAGGACCCAAATGAATCATGATACCATATGGGTAATCGTGGATCGATTGACGAAGTCAGCCCACTTTTACCTATTAAGGTGACTTATTCCTTGGATAGGTTAGCACAATTATATATTCAGGAGATAGTAAGGTTAGATGGGGTGCCGTCGACGATAATCTCGGACCAGGATCTGCGGTTTACGTTACGATTTTGGGGAGCCTTTCAAAAGGCGTTTGGTTCAAAGCTGTGTCTAAGCACGGCCTATCACCCCCAAACAGACGGTCAATCTGAAAGAACTATCCAAACCTTGGAAGATATGTTAAGGGCATGTGTTTTAGATCAAAGGGGAAGTTGGGATAAGTACCTGCCATTGATTGAATTTGCATATAACAACAGTTATCATGCAAGTATCGGTATGGCACCGTATGAGGCCCTCTATGGATGGAAATGTCAATCTCCCTTATGTTGGTATGAACCCGGAGAGCAAAGTTTACTCGGACCTGATATTGTGAGGGAAACAACGGAACAAATCAAGAAGATTAGGGATAAGATTCTTACTGCTCAAAGTCGACAGAAAAACTATGCGGACAAGCGGCGAAAACCGGTAGATTTTCAAGAAGGGGACTGTAATGCCCCAATTTTTACTGTAATTTTTACTGTCATTAGAAATTACTCAATTACCGAATTACCGTAGGTAATTATTACATAAGATTTGAGGCCGAACAATCCTCAATAAAGGAATATAACATTAGAAGAGAGGTTAGGAACGATTCATGCGAGAGTCGCAAATCCCGAATTTCTGTACGTATAAAATGACCAAAATGCCCCTGAAGTTATTTTACTCAGAAAATGAGGATCGTGGGCCCCACCTATTCTCAAGGGGATATTTTGAGGATAATAAGGGATTGTTTGTGTTATGTGTGTTAATAGAGCAGAAGGATCTCAATTTTGAGTTGCGACGCGCGAAATGACCAAAACGCCCTGCAAGGTGTTGTAACTCCGATGTGCGTGCCGACTGAGTCCGAACCTCACTAAAATGTTTTAAAATGTGTTTTTAAGTCATGATTAACCATTGGTTAAGCTCGGGTGGCATCGGGCAGTTTTTAAGTGAAAGTACGATTTTGCCCCTATTTTTGGGCAGTTTTGCGAATTTCGGGGTTTTTGATTCATATACCGAAACCTAAGCAATATTAGGCTCAAATTAAAGCTTATTAAATTCTAAATATTAATCTAGAGTCAAAATTATGTATTTAGATTGATTAGAACCCAAAATTGCTCAAAAACACCCAAATTGCTTACTAATTCACTTAAACCCTTAACCGTAAATTCTCTAAATGACATGAATACCTTGCCTACACCTAAATAATCCATGGAACACACAAATTTCACTTCTTTGGGCTGTAATGGACGAAATTATTGATGCCATTATGCAGCTGAATTATTTCCAAAAGTTGCACTAAAACAAAATGCCAAAATGTCACCATAAGAGACATAATTCCTTAATTTCATACAACTTTGTCTAAAATGATTTTTCCTCCCTTATTTCTCCTGCAAAATTCCGTCCACTACCTCATCATGTTGGCCAATTAGAAGCCTCAAAATCTTCTATAAATAGGCTTGCTTGAGTGGTCTTGGAATGCTTGGTTCATAACTAGTTTTTAGGAGCACCAAAAACTTTCTTTCTTCCTCCTCTTTGGCTGAATTCTTTCTTCATTTTTTCAAAGAGATTTTGTTTCATTTCACTTCAAGAAACCAAGTTCTCTTCCTCTTCTTCAACTCACATTAGGTAGGGAGTAGTTTCTAAATTTATTTCTATGCTTTGAGGAGTTGTGTTTTTAGCAAAATGATGAAATTATGAACTTACCTTAGCTTTTCATTTTGGTTTTCCTCTTCAATTTTTCTTTAACCAATTCAACCATATGGCCTAGGTGGAACTAAGATGATGGCTTGATGATGAGGACCTTGAGGGTGGGTTGTAAATCCATCACAAGTTAGGCCTCTAAAGCTTGAAAATTCCACTTGATGCAAAACTTTAAAGAATAATGCTTTATGATGCTAAAACAAAGATTTTTAGTTTAGAACTTGAAAGATGTATTTTCCTTTTATGTTTTATTTCTTGTTAAGATATGTATTGGGTTGAATTTATAATTCTTTTAAAGTCTTGAAGGAGCTCTAGTAAAGAAACAAAATGAATTTGCATCCATGATTAAGTTTATGCTTTGCATAACCATGTTTACCTTCTATGTCATCACTAAATTTTCAAGAATGAATAAATGAACTTGCATTTCTCATGTTTAAATTCCAAGCTTGTATTTCATGTTTATGTTTCAAGTCATCACTTAATCTTTCAAGATAATAAAGAGGTTGCATCTCATATTTAATTTATGCTCTCACTATATTTTATAATGGCTAAAAGAATCAACGCATGGCATGTTTATTTTATGCCATCACCTAAAGATCCTAGAGCTCAAAGACTTGCCCATGTATCACAAGCAAAGAAATATGATTATTGGAGTTAAAGAAATTATTCTTTAAAAAGTCTTGAGATTGGAGCTTAAAAGATGTAATAATAATTCTCTTCTCCCTCTACTGGTTCTGGCGGACTACCGCCCGGTTTCTTAATAATCTCTTCTCCTCTCTGGTCTGTGCGGATTACCATGCGCTCGATCTGCCGCCCGGTTTCTTAATATTCTCTTCTCCCTCTACTGGTCCTGTGCGGATTACCACCGCTCCAGTTTCTTGTATCATGTTTATATTTCAAGTTCTTGCATCATGTTTAATTTTCAAGTCATCACCTTAAATCTTAAAGATAAAGAAATGGAATTGCATATCATGTTTATAATTCCAAGCTATCACCTTATAAAGATAAGATTAAAATAAGGTTGCATAGCATGTTTATAATTCTAAGATGTCACCTAAATCTCTAAAGCTCAAGACTTACTCCTTTTATCTTAAGTGAGAATTTTAATTGTGAAGATCCTCCCAAATTTGACAAAAGAACTAGTTTCTAAATGAGTTTTAAGGCTTTGCAAGGATTTTACGGGGAACTAGTAATTTATATGCACTTAAAATATGATTCTATGTAATTGCATGAGGTTCATGATTCGGCCACTGATCTGAGTTTAGTATCAATGTGTGATAATGATTTGATATGATTGAAGTTGTGATAATTATGGTTTATTGTTAAGAAAATGATTCATAATTGGTTTAGTAACTAATTAGTTCTATAATTGATAATTCTATGTAAGGATTGGATGCTTATTGAATGATTTCCTGGCTTGCATGTTATAGTTGCTGTTGCAAATAATGAGAATGCTTATACATGAAATGTTCTTTATTATGTAAAATTTACCTTTGTTGCTAGAAGAAAGTGTATCATTGTAAAAGTGTAATTTGAAAAGGTTCTGGCTAAGGAAAGACTTGGTATTTAAGCGTGTCCATTGTGACCCACCTCTCTTTCCTGGGAATCTCCCATATGCATGATTACAGTTGATATATATTATTCTAGCTTAAGACTATAAATGAGAAAATGTTATGATGTTTGTGAATTGTATTATGATATAACATGCAAAGATTTAATGGTGACTTAAACTTATAAGAAAATGATCCTTTGGAACCATCAGACTACAGGTGGTGAAAAGGTGATTTTAGCCCCCAAACCCGTTCTCTCAAAAGGGTAGAGTCGGGACTTTAGCTTATCAAAAGGGATAAGTATATGCTAGTGACGACTAGTAAAGTTTGAGCTCATAACCTAAATTACTCCCAAAAGGGTGGAGTATAGGGTGGCCTAAGGAAAATAATGATGATGATAAGATTTTAAGTCACCTAAGGCACTAAAGAAATGAAATATGTGCACTATGTCCACATGTAGCTAATATTATATGACGTTCTTTTATGCATGTTATTTGATAATGATGATGAGGAAAATGATGTAATGATAAAGGAAAAGTTCATTGTAAATATGACATGTTAAGATTATGATGCATTATAAGACGCATGATTAAAAATTGACGAACCTCGGTTAAGTATTTGTCCGAACTTAAAATGAATCTTTGCATGCTCACTATTTTAGAATAATCCCGAGGTTCCTGGGGACTTTGATGATGACACTGTAGAAGGAGGTACCTTACTGAGAATTCTTTAGCAAGATTCTCACTCCCTTTTTATTTCCGTCATTGTCTCAGATACAGATGGCGACATTCGTTCTGTTCGTTGATACCCCTACTTGGGAATTTCACTATGATCCGGTGCATCGCTCGTATCATTTTGAAGGGAGGTGCGCAGTTCGTGTTTTTATTTACATAGGTCGTCGATTTGCACATCCTGTCCCTAGTTATCGATTTTCTCCTACTTCTCCCTATGGTGATGAAATGGTTTTCGAACATGCACGTCCACTTGATGAAAGGATGTTACGCTCTTATCCCGCTTCATCTGCTGTCCATGGATTTCAGTATGTTCGAGATGAGATATTCTGCTGATCCTTCAGAGGACACTCCTACTCATGTATATTCTGAGAGCTCTGCTCCTACTCCCACACGTGTAAGAGAGGGTAGTGAGGAAACAGTTGTTCAGCCGAGGTTAGCAAGAAGGTCGTCCATGCGACCCCAGCTTGGTGCATCTCGTGTGTCTCCTCGAGGGAGCTCATCAGTGGATCGGATTTATTCCCCATTTCCGGGACGGTGGCCATAGAGGGTTCTTAGTAGATTTATGTGTGATCATGCACCCTAGTTTTAGGATAACCTTCCCGGCTTATGGAGTTATCTAGTTTAGAGGCATGTATTTCCTTAAGTATATTTTCTTTTATGGGTTTGCATAAGATAATGATGTATGAACATAACCCACCCTTTGAGTGAGGTTATTGTATGTAAATATATGCTATAATGTGCTTATGGATGTTATATGATGGAGCCTAAGTGATATGATGTGATATATTCTTAAACGTCCTATTATACTCCGCTTACTCGTTCACGTTGTACTCGGCTCACGTTTTCAATTATGTGTTTAAAAAAAAAAAATGGCTCGTAATTTCACTAAGTATTTTCAAATTATGAAGAAAGAACCAAAGCAAAGAGTAAAGTCTAGTCATTAATCAGATTCAACCTAGGTGTATCTGGTTAATTACTAGGTTGTTACATTTTGGTATCAGAGCAGTTCGATTCTCATGGAGCCTGAGGATTGGACTAGCTATGCTTCTAAAGCATAATACGTTAGTGACATCATGTGTAGATGTTTATCATTAGGATGAGCTTGAGGATTAGAAATACATGACTACTGTATGTTGAAAGTGCCATGGTAACTTGCTCACTTTGCATGGAATATTGGGCCTGATCACCTTAGTGTTGTTGTTTTGTGTGTATAGGGACTAATGGCACGTCGACAACAGACTAGGAGCGCAGCACAGAATAATCAAGACAACGAGACAGCTGAAGCACTCCGCGACGTAGCAAGGACCATGAGAATGATGATGGAACGAATGGATCAGGATCGTCAAGCCAATATGAATCAGGGACATGAGATTCCTAAACATGCCTGTTTCGGGGAGTTTCGTAAGGCAAACCCACCAGTTTTCAAGGGGACACTGAATCCAAATATTGCAGATGAATGGATTCGGAATATTGAGAAGGTCTTTGCTGTAGTCCCATGCTCGGAAGAGCAAAAGGTCACCTTCGCTACTCATATGCTTGAGGGTGATGCCAGTTTTTGGTGGATAGGTGTTCGAAGACTCCTGGAGACGACCGACGTGGACATTGATTGGGAACTATTCAAGGTCCATTTTTACGAAAAGTACTTTCCAGAGTCAGTTAGAAATGCCAAGGACATTGAATTCATGCAACTTGTCCAGGGGAATATGAATGTGGCCCAGTACACTGCCAGATTTGAAGAACTCATTAAGTTCTCAAGAATGTACCAAGGAAATCCTGATGAGTACTGGAAATGCATCAAATACGAGTCAGGGTTGAAGGCGGAACTTAATGTGGCAGTTGCACATTTGGAGATTAGGGATTTCTCTACCCTAGTTAACAAATGTCGGATTATTGAAGAAGGTCAGAGAAAACTAAACACCCCAAAGTCAGATAATATTACCAAAAAGTTGACACCTCAAGGTCGTGATTCAAGAGGCAGAATCGACCTCCATTTCCCCCTCAATCAAGACCACAAGGGACACAAAGAAATTTTCAACAAGGAAGGCCAAACAACAACAACCGCTATAATAACAACCGCTACAACAATAACCCCAGTAACAATCGCAACAACAACAATAACAACAATAAAGGGAAAGCACCACAAAGAGGTCCAGCAGTACCTCCACGGCCTGCGCCATCCATGGAATGTCCCAAGTGCGGCAAGAATCATGGGAGCATGACATGTCGAGCCGGAACAAACGTGTGCTATCGGTGTGGAAAACCAGGTCATTACTCCCGAGAATGCACAGAAAGGAACCCGCCAACCCTAAATCCCAAGCCGCAATACCAGGGAAGGGTATTTACTGTTAATGCTGAAGAAACAACGAAGTCACGAAATCTCGTGGAAGGTAAGGGTAATATGCATGGTAAAGACTTAATTGTACTATATGATTCTGGCGCTTCTCATTCTTTTATCTCCCATTCATGTGTTAAAAGCCTTAATTTACCTATGACTGAGCTTCCTTTTGACCTTATTGTTTCTAGCCCGACTGGAAAACCCGTTAGGACTTGTAAATGTTGTTTAGATTGTAGTTTTATTATAGATAATAGATCCTTTATTTTAGATCTTATTTGCTTACCCATGCAAGGTTTAGATGTGATTCTTGGCATGGATTGGCTTGAGGCCAACCGTGTACTGTTAAACTGTTATGAGAAAACCATCACTTTTCTTCCTGTTCCTATTGAACCTAAGAAACCCATAAGTCTTTACATAAGCTTTGTGGAAATGGGTGTAGTAAGGGTGAGAGTAAAGGTTACATTTTCTTAGCCGCTAGTGATGTAGACTTTGAGCAAAGTATCGATGAGATACCAATAGTAAGAAATTATCCTGAAGTATTTCCAGATGAGATACGTGAGTTTCCCCGGAAGAGAGAGATAGAGTTTTCCATAGAATTGCTTCCGGGTGCGGGACCTATACCCATAGCCCCATACAGGATGTCCCCATTAGAATTGACCGAGTTAAAAACTCAATTGGAAGGTTTATTGGAGAAAAAGTTTGTTAGGCCTAGTGCATCACCTTGGGGAGCCCCTGTGTTGTTTGTAAAGAAAAAGGATGGGAGTATGAGGATGTGTGTAGATTATAGGCAGTTGAATAAAGTAACGGTGAAAAACAAGTATCCTCTGCTTAGGATCGATGATTTAATGGACCAACTGAAAGGTGCGGTAGTGTTTTCTAAGATAGATTTGAGGTCAGGCTACCATCAAATTAGAGTGAGAGATGAAGACATACCTAAAAGGGGCTTTCGTTTCGATACGGCCATTTTGAGTTTGCGATAATGTTCTTTGGGTTAACCAATGCTCCAGCTATTTTTATGGATTACATGAATAGGATCTTTCGACCCTATTTAGATCAGTTTGTAGTTGTCTTTATAGATGACATTCTCATATATTCTAAGACCCATGAAGAGCATGAATGCCACTGACCATAGTCTTGGAGATCTTGAAGGAAAAGAAACTATATGCCAAGATTTCCAAGTGTGAGTTTTGGTTGGATAAGGTGCAATTTTTAGGGCATGTAGTATCTAAGAAAGGAATTGTCAGTAGATCCTAGTAAGGTAGAAGCGGTAGTAAAGCGGGAAAGACCAACCACAGTGGCGAAGTAAGGAGCTTCTTGGGTTTAGCCGGCTATTACCGTCGATTTATCAAGGGATTTTCCCAGATTTCCCTACCTTTGACCAAGCTGACCAGGAAGAACACCCCTTTTTCATGGACCCCGGAGTGTGAAAAGAGCTTTCAAGAGTTAAAACACAAGCTAACCTCGACCCCTGTTTTAGTGTTACCCGACCCCAATATGCCTTTCGAGGTGTATTGTGATGCTTCAAAAAAGGGTTTAGGTTGTGTATTGATGCAAGATAGGCAAGTGGTGGCCTATGCATCAAGACAACTCAAGCCACATGAGGCAAACTACCCTACCCATGACCTTGAGTTAGCTGCCGTCGTGTTTGCTCTAAAGATTTGGAGACACCATTTATATGGAGTTAAGTTTGAGGTGTTTTCCGATCACAAGAGTTTGAAATATCTCTTTGATCAAAAAGAGCTAAACATGAGGCAAAGGCGATGGATGGAGTTCTTGAAAGATTATGATTTTGGATTGAACTACCATCCTGGTAAAGCTAATGTAGTAGTTGTGCTTTGAGTAGGAAGTCCTTACAAGTGTCCCGTTTGATGGTGAAGGAGGTTGAATTAATTGAGCAATTTAGGGACTTAAACCTAGGAATGACTTTGACCACTAAGGGCATCAGAGCTTGTCATCTTAGAGTGACAAGTGAGTTTAAAGAAAGGATTGTTCAAGCTCAAGGGGGCGATCTTTGAGTTTCAAGAGACTTTAGGGGCAGTGAAGGCAGGAAAGTTGATAGGTTTTACCCAAGGAATGGACGATTTGTGGAGGTTTAAAGATCGAATATGTGTACCTGCTAGTGGTGGGCTCCGAAAAGATATTTTGGAGGAAGCCCATAAGAGCCATTTTACCCTTCATCCTGGTGCCACCAAGATGTATCAAGATTTGAAGAAGATGTTCTGGTGGCCTGGAATGAAGAAAGATGTGTGCACATGGGTGAGTAAGTGCTTGGTGTGTCAAAAGGTGAAGATTGAACACCAAAAACCCTCTGGAATGCTGCAACCTCTGTCGATCCCTGAGTGGAAGTGGGATAGTATCTCCATGGATTTTGTGACTGGATTACCGAGGACCCAAATGAATCATGATACTATATGGGTAATCGTGGATCGATTGACGAAGTCAGCCCACTTTTTACCTATTAAGGTGACTTATTCCTTGGATAGGTTAGCACAATTATATATTTAGGAGATAGTAAGGTTACATGGGGTGCCGTCGACAATAATCTCGGACCGGGATCCGCGGTTTACGTCACAATTTTGGGGAGCCTTTCAAAAGGTGTTTGGTTCAAAGCTGTGTCTAAGCACGGCCTATCACCCCCAAACAGACGGTCAATCTGAAAGAACTATCCAAACCTTGGAGGATATGTTAAGGGCATGTGTTTTAGATCATAGGGGAAGTTGGGATAAGTACCTGCCACTGATTGAATTTGCATATAACAACAGTTATCATGCAAGTATCGGTATGGCACCGTATGAGGCCCTCTATGGACGGAAATGTCAATCTCCCTTATGTTGGTATGAACCCGGAGAGCAAAGTTTACTCGGACCTGATATTGTGAGGGAAACAACGGAACAAATCAAGAAGATTAGGGATAAGATTCTTACTACTCAAAGTCGACAGAAAAACTATGCGGACAAGCGGCGAAAACCGCTAGATTTTCAAAAAGGGGACCACGTGTTCCTAGGGATCACCCCCACCACAGGCATAGGCCGAGCAATAAAAGTAAAGAAATTGAGCCCCAGATTTCTTGGTCCGTTTGAAATCCTTACCAAAGTAGGACTTGTAGCCTACCGTATAGCCCTACCCCCGAGTCTATCCAACCTTCATGATGTTTTCCATGTTTCTCAGTTAAGAAAGTATCAATCTGACCCGAGTCATGTACTAGAGCCAGAACATGTACAATTAAGAGATAACCTGACATTTAACTTACTACCCACGAGAATCGTCGACCGAGGAGTTAAGCAGTTAAGGAACAAGGTTGTACCCCTGGTCAAAGTAGCATGGGGACAGGGTGAAACCGAAGAACTTACATGGGAGCTGGAATCAAACATGAAAGCATAATACCCCGAGTTGTTCTCAGGTAACGAATTTTCGGGGCGAAATTCTTTTTAAGGAGGGGAGTAATGTAACGCCCCAATTTTTCTTGTAATCTTTACTGTCATTAGAAATTACTCAATTACCGAATTACCGTAGGTAATTATTACATAAGATTTGAGGCCGAACAATCCTCAATAAAGGAATATAACATTAGAAGAGAGGTTAGGAGCGATTCATGCGAGAGTCGCAAATCCCGAATTTCTGTACGTATAAAATGACCAAAATGCCCCTGAAGTTATTTTACTCAGAAAATGAGGATCGTGGGCCCCACCTATTCTCAAGGGGATATTTTGAGGATAATAAGGGATTGTTTCTGTTATGTGTGTTAATAGAGCAGAAGGATCTCAATTTTGAGTTCCGACGCGCGAAATGACCAAAATGCCCTCAAGGGTCGTTGTAACCCCGATGTGCGTGCCGACTGAGCCCGAACCTCACTAAAATGTTTTAAAATGTGTTTTTAAGTCATGATTAACCATTGGTTAAGCTCGGGTGGCCTCGGGCAGTTTTTAAGTGAAAGTACGATTTTGTCCCTATTTTTGGGCAGTTTTGCGAATTTCGGGGTTTTTGATTCATATACCGAAACCTAAGCAATATTATGCTCAAATTAAAGCTTATTAAATTCTAAATATTAATCTAGAGTCAAAATTATGTATTTAGATTGATTAGAACCCAAAATTGCTCAAAAACACCCAAATTGCTTACTAATTCACTTAAACCCTTAACCGTAAATTCTCTAAATGACATGAATACCTTGCCTACACCTAAATAATCCATGGAACACACAAATTTCACTTCTTTGGGCTGTAATGGACGAAATTATTGATGCCATTATGCAGCTGAATTATTTCCAAAAGTTGCACTAAAACAAAATGCCAAAATGTCACCATAAGAGACATAATTCCTTAATTTCATACAACTTTGTCTAAAATGATTTTTCCTCCCTTATTTCTCCTGCAAAATTCCGTCCACTACCTCATCATGTTGGCCAATTAGAAGCCTCAAAATCTTCTATAAATAGGCTTGCTTGAGTGGTCTTGGAATGCTTGGTTCATAACTAGTTTTTAGGAGCACCAAAAACTTTCTTTCTTCCTCCTCTTTGGCTGAATTCTTTCTTCATTTTTTTCAAAGAGATTTTGTTTCATTTCACTTCAAGAAACCAAGTTCTCTTCCTCTTCTTCAACTCACATTAGGTAGGGAGTAGTTTCTAAATTTATTTCTATGCTTTGAGGAGTTGTGTTTTTAGCAAAATGATGAAATTATGAACTTACCTTAGCTTTTCATTTGGGTTTTCCTCTTCAATTTTTCTTTAACCAATTCAACCATATGGCCTAGGTGGAACTAAGATGATGGCTTGATGATGAGGACCTTGAGGGTGGGTTGTAAGTCCATCACAAGTTAGGCCTCTAAAGCTTGAAAATTCCACTTGATGCAAAACTTTAAAGAATAATGCTTTATGATGCTAAAACAAAGATTTTTAGTTTAGAACTTGAAAGATGTATTTTCCTTTTATGTTTTATTTCTTGTTAAGATATGTATTGGGTTGAATTTATAATTCTTTTAAAGTCTTGAAGGAGCTCTAGTAAAGAAACAAAATGAATTTGCATCCATGATTAAGTTTATGCTTTGCATAACCATATTTACCTTCTATGTCATCACTAAATTTTCAAGAATGAATAAATGAAATTGCATTTCTCATGTTTAAATTCCAAGCTTGTATTTCATGTTTATGTTTCAAGTCATCACTTAATCTTTCAAGATAATAAAGAGGTTGCATCTCATATTTAATTTATGCTCTCACTATATTTTATAATGGCTAAAAGAATCAACGCATGGCATGTTTATTTTATGCCATCACCTAAAGATCCTAGAGCTCAAAGACTTGCCCATGTATCACAAGCAAAGAAATATGATTATTGGAGTTAAAGAAATTATTCTTTAAAAAGTCTTGAGATTGGAGCTTAAAAAGATGTAATAATAATTCTCTTCTCCCTCTACTGGTTCTGTGCGGACTACCGCCGCTCCGGTTTCTTAAAAATCTCTTCTCCCTCTACTGGTTCTGTGCGGACTACCGCCGCTCCGGTTTCTTAATAATCTCTTCTCCCTCTACTGGTCCTGTGTGGACTACATGCTCCGGTTTCTTAATATTCTCTTCTCCCTCTATTGGTCCTGTGCGGATTACCGCCGCTCCAGTTTCTTGTATCATGTTTATATTTCAAGTTCTTGCATCATGTTTAATTTTCAAGTCATCACCTTAAATCTTAAAGATAAAGAAATGGAATTGCATATCATGTTTATAATTCCAAGCTATCACCTTATAAAAATAAGATTAAAATAAGGTTGCATAGCATGTTTATAATTCTAAGATGTCACCTAAATCTCTAAAGCTCAAGACTTACTCCTTTTATCTTAAGTGAGAATTTTAATTGTGAAGATCCTCCCAAATTTGACAAAAGAACTAGTTTCTAAATGAGTTTTAAGGCTTTGCAAGGATTTTACGGGGAACTAGTAATTTATATGCACTTAAAATATGATTCTATGTAATTGCATGAGGTTCATGATTCGGCCACTGATCTGAGTTTAGTATCAATGTGTGATAATGATTTGATATGATTGAAGTTGTGATAATTATGGTTTATTGTTAAGAAAATGATTCATAATTGGTTTAGTAACTAATTAGTTCTATAATTGATAATTCTATATAAGGATTGGATGCTTATTGAATGATTTCCTGGCTTGCATGTTATAGTTGTTGTTGCAAATAATGAGAATGCTTATACATGAAATGTTCTTTATTATGTAAAATTTACCTTTGTTGCTAGAAGAAAGTGTATCATTGTAAAAGTGTAATTTGAAAAGGTTCTGGCTAAGGAAGGACTTGGTATTTAAGCGTGTCCATTGTGACCCACCTCTCTTTCCTGGGAATCTCCCATATGCATGATTACAGTTGATATATATTATTCTAGCTTAAGACTATAAATGAGAAAATGTTATGATGTTTATGAATTGTATTATGATATAACATGCAAAGATTTAATGGTGACTTAAACTTATAAGAAAATGATCCTTTGGAACCATCAGACTACAGGTGGTGAAAAGGTGATTTTAGCCCCCTAACCCATTCTCTCAAAAGGGTAGAGTCGGGACTTTAGCTTATCAAAAGGGATAAGTATATGCTAGTGACGACTAGTAAAGTATGAGCTCATAACCTAAATTACTCCCAAAGGGTGGAGTATAGGGTGGCCTAAGGAAAATAATGATGATGATAAGATTTTAAGTCACCTAAGGCACTAAAGAAATGAAATATGTGCACTATGTCCACGTGTAGCTAATATTATATGACGTTCTTTTATGCATGTTATTTGATAATGATGATGAGGAAAATGATGTAATGATAAAGGAAAAGTTCATTGTAAATATGACATGTTAAGATTATGATGCATTATAAGACGCATGATTAAAAATTGACGAACCTCGGTTAAGTATTTGTCCGAACTTAAAATGAATCTTTGTATGCTCACTATTTTAGAATAATCCCGAGGTTCCTGGGGACTTTGATGATGACACTGTAGAAAGAGGTACCTTACTGAGAATTCTTTAGCAAGATTCTCACTCCCTTTTTTTTATTTCCGTCATTGTCTCCAGATTCAGATGGCGACATTCGTCCTGTTCGTTGATACCCTACTTGGGAATTTCACTATGATCCGGTGCATCGCTCGTATCATTTTGAAGGGAGGTGCGCAATTCGTGTTTTTATTTACATAGGTCGTCCATTTGCACATCCTGTCCCTAGTTATCGATTTTCTCCTACTTCTCCCTATGGCGATGAAATGGTTTTCGAACATGCACGTCCACTTGATGAAAGGATGTTACGTTCTTATCCCGCTTCATCTGCTGTCCATGGATTTCCAGAGTATGTTCCCGAGACGAGATATTCTGAAACTGATCCTTCAGAGGACACTCCTACTCATGTATATTCTGAGAGCTCTGCTCCTACTCCCACACGTGTAAGAGAGGGTAGTGAGGAAACAGTTGTTCAGCCGAGGTTAGCAAGAAGGTCGCCCATGCGACCCCAGCTTGGTGCATCTCGTGTGTCCCTCGAGGGAGCTCATCGTGGATCGGATTTATTCCCCATTTCCGTGACAGTGGCCATAGAGGGTTCTTAGTAAATTTATGTGTGATCATGCACCCTAGTTTTAGGATAACCTTCCCGACTTATGGAGTTATCTAGTTTAGGGGCATGTATTTCCTTAAGTATATTTTCTTTTATGGGTTTGCATAAGATAATGATGTATGAACATAACCCACCCTTTGAGTGAGGTTATTGTATGTAAATATATGCTATAATGTGCTTATGGATGTTATATGATGGAGCCTAAGTGATATGATGTGATATATTCTTAAACGTCGTATTATACTCCGCTTACTCGCTCACGTTGTACTCGGCTCACGTTTTCAATTATGTGTTTAAAAAAAAAAAATGGCTCGTAATTTCACTAAGTATTTTCAAATTATGAAGAAAGAACCAAAGCAAAGAGTAAAGTCTAGTCATTAATCAGATTCAACCTAGGTGTATCTGGTTAATTACTAGGTTGTTACAGGGACCACGTGTTCCTAAGGATCACCCCCACCACAGGCATAGGCCAAGCAATAAAAGTAAAGAAATTGAGCCCCAGATTTCTTGGTCCGTTTGAAATCCTTACCAAAGTAGGACCTGGAGCCTACCGTATAGCCCTACCCCCGAGTCTATCCAACCTTCATGATGTTTTCCATGTCTCTCAGTTAAGAAAGTATTAATCTAACCCGAGTCATGTACTAGAGCCAGAACATGTACAATTAAGAGATAACCTGACATTTAACTTACTACCCACAAGAATCGTCGACCGAGGAGTTAAGCAGTTAAGGAACAAGGCTGTACCCCTGGTCAAAGTAGCATGGGGACAGGGTGAAACCGAAGAACTTACATGGGAGCTGGAATCAAACATGAAAGCACAATACCCCGAGTTGTTCTCAGGTAACGAATTTCCGGGGCGAAATTCTTTTTAAGGAGGGGAGTAATGTAACGCCCCAATTTTTACTGTAATTTTTAGTGTCATTAGAAATTACTCAATTACCAAATTACCGTAGGTAATTATTACATAAGATTTGAGGCCGAACAATCCTCAATAAAGGAATATAACATTAGAAGAGAGGTTAGGAACGATTCATGCGAGAGTCGCAAATCCTGAATTTCTGTACGTATAAAATGACCAAAATGCCCCTGAAGTTATTTTACTCAGAAAATGAGGATCGTGGGCCCCACCTATTCTCAAGGGGATATTTTGAGGATAATAAGGGATTGTTTGTGTTATGTGTGTTAATAAAGTAGAAGGATCTCAATTTTGAGTTCCGCCACAAATGACCAAACGCCTCTGGTCGCTTTTAACTCCGATGTGCGTGCCGAGTGAGCCCGAACCTCACTAAAATGTTTTAAAATGTGTTTTTAAGCCATGATTAACCATTGGTTAAGCTCGGGTGGCCTCGGGCAGTTTTTAAGTGAAAGTACGATTTTGCCCCTATTTTTGGGCAGTTTTGCGAATTTCGGGATTTTTGATTTGTATACCGAAACCTAAGCAATATTAGGCTCAAATTAAAGCTTATTAAATTCTAAATATTAATCTAAAGTCAACATTATGTATTTAGATTGATTAGAACCCAAAATTGCTCAAAAACACCCAAATTGCTTACTAATTCACTTAAACCCTTAACCGTAAATTCTCTAAATTACATGAATACCTTGCCTACACCTAAATAATGCATGGAACACACAAATTTCACTTCTTTGGGCTGTAATGGACGAAATTATTAGTGCCATTATGCAGCTGAATTATTGCCAAAAGTTGCACTAAAACAAAATGCCAAAATGTCACCATAAGAGACATAATTCCTTAATTTCATACAACTTTGTCTAAAATGATTTTTCCTCCCTTATTTCTCCTGCAAAATTCCGCCCACTTCCTCATCATTTTGGCCAATTAGAAGCCTCAAAATCTTCTATAAATAGGCTTGCTTGAGTGGTCTTGGAATGCTTGGTTCATAACTAGTTTTTAGGAGCACCAAAAACTTTCTTTCTTCCTCCTCTTTGGCTGAATTCTTTCTTCAATTTTTTCAAAGAGATTTTGTTTCATTTCACTTCAAGAAACCAAGTTCTCTTCCTCTTCTTCAACTCACATTAGGTAGGGAGTAGTTTCTAAATTTATTTCTATGCTTTGAGGAGTTGTGTTTTTAGCTCAAAATGATGAAATTATGAACTTACCATAGCTTTTTATTTTAGTTTTCCTTTTCAATTTTTCTTTAACCAATTCAACCATATGGCCTAGGTGGAACTAAGATGATGGCTTGATGATGAGGACCTTGAGGGTGGGTTGTAAATCCATCACAAGTTAGGCCTCTAAAGCTTGAAAATTCCACTTGATGCAAAACTTTAAAGAATAATGCTTTATGATGCTAAAACAAAGATTTTTAGTTTAGAACTTGAAAGATGTATTTTCCTTTTATGTTTTATTTCTTGTTAAGATATGTATTGGGTTGAATTTATAATTCTTTTAAAGTCTTGAAGGAGCTCTAGTAAAGAAACAAAATGAATTTGCATCCATGATTAAGTTTATGCTTTGCATAACCATGTTTACCTTCTATGTCATCACTAAATTTTCAAGAATGAATAAATGAACTTGCATTTCTCATGTTTAAATTCCAAGCTTGTATTTCATGTTTATGTTTCAAGTCATCACTTAATCTTTCAAGATAATAAAGAGGTTGCATCTCATATTTAATTTATGCTCTCACTATATTTTATAATGGCTAAAAGAATCAACGCATGGCATGTTTATTTTATGCCATCACCTAAAGATCCTAGAGCTCAAAGACTTGCCCATGTATCACAAGCAAAGAAATATGATTATTGGAGTTAAAGAAATTATTCTTTAAAAAGTCTTGAGATTGGAGCTTAAAAAGATGTAATAATAATTCTCTTCTCCCTCTACTGGTTCTGTGCGGACTACCGCCGCTCCGGTTTCTTAATAATCTCTTCTCCCTCTACTGGTCCTGTGCGGACTACCGCCGCTCCGGTTTCTTAATATTCTCTTCTCCCTCTACTGGTCCTGTGCGGATTACCGCCGCTCCAGTTTCTTGTATCATGTTTATATTTCAAGTTCTTGTATCATGTTTAATTTTCAAGTCATCACCTTAAATCTTAAAGATAAAGAAATGGAATTGCATATCATGTTTATAATTCCAAGATATCACCTTATAAAGATAAGATTAAAATAAGGTTGCATAGCATGTTTATAATTCTAAGATGTCACCTAAATCTCTAAAGCTCAAGACTTACTCCTTTTATCTTAAGTGAGAATTTTAATTGTGAAGATCCTCCTAAATTTGACAAAAGAACTAGTTTCTAAATTAGTTTTAAGGCTTTGCAAGGATTTTACGGGGAATTAGTATTTTATATGCACTTAAAATATGATTCTATGTAAGTGCATGAGGTTCATGATTCAGCCACTGATCTGAGTTTAGTATCAATGTGTGATAATGATTTGATATGATTGAAGTTGTGATAATTATGGTTTATTGTTAAGAGAATGATTCATAATTGGTTTAGTAACTAATTAGTTCTATAATTGATAATTCTATGTAAGGATTGGATGCTTATTAAGTACTTGATATCATTGAATGATTTCCTGGCTTGCATGTTATAGTTGCTGTGGCAAATAATGAGAATGCTTATACATGAAATGTTCTTTATTATGTAAAATTTACCTTTGTTGCTAGAAGAAAGTGTATCATTGTAAAAGTGTAATTTGGAAAGGTTCTGGCTAAGGAAAGACTTGGTATTTAAGCGTGTCCATTGTGACCCACCTCTCTTTTCTGGGAATCTCCCATATGCATGATTACAGTTGATATATATTATTCTAGCTTAAGACTATAAATGAGAAAATGTTATGATGTTTATGAATTGTCTTGTGATATAACATGCAAAGATTTAATGGTGACTTAAACTTATAAGAAAATGATCCTTTGGAACCATCAGACTATAGGTGGTGAAAAGGTGATTTTAGCCCCTTAACCCGCTTCACTCAAAAGGGTAGAGTCGGGACTTTAGCTTATCAAAAGGGATACGTATATGCTAGTGACGACTAGTAAAGTATGAGCTCATAACCTAAATTACTCCCAAAAGGGTGGAGTATAGGGTGGCCTAAGGAAAATAATGATGATGATAAGATTTTAAGTCACCTAAGGCACTAAAGAAATGAAATATGTGCACTATGTCCACGTGTAGCTAATATTATATGACGTTCTTTTATGCATGTTATTTGATAATGATGATGAGGAAAATGATGTAATGATAAAGGAAAAGTTCATTGTAAATATGACATGTTAAGATTATGATGCATTATAAGACGCATGATTAAAAATTGATGAACCTCGGTTAAGTATTTGTCCGAACTTAAAATGAATCTTTGCATGCTCACTATTTTAGAATAATCTCGAGGTTCCTGGGGACTTTGATGATGACACTGTAAAAGGAGGTACCTTACTGAGAATTCTTTAGCAAGATTCTCACTCCCTTTTCTTTATTTCCGTCATTGTCTCCAGATTCAGATGGGAACATTCGTCCTGAATAAGGTTAAGGCAATGAAAGTTACTAAAACCTCTTAAGAAGGGGATGAATCAAATGATGAGTGTAACATCCTCCCAAGTACAATGTTATCCTTAAGTCATGACATCAGACTTAAGAGTTGCAACTTATAAAGTAACGGACCTTTCTTAAATAACTACAGCAAATTCGATGAGATTATGTAATAACTAGTGAAATTCGATTAAAATATATAACAAAGATACAAAACATTTATTTATTATAAAGTCAATTACATAAGGAAGCTCTACTATAAGCTCTAACACATATACAATCTCTATTACATTTACCTACATAATTACTTGCAGCTATATACCACATAAGAAAAGCATCAACTCCAAAACTACTGTAATCCCGAGTTTCTTTCACGAAGCAGCCGCATTTGAACACCCCGATTTTTCTATCTGAGAGAAAATGACCAAAATGCCCCTGAGGTCATTTTCCACCCGGAATTTGAGGATAGCCGGCCCGGCAGTCCTCGAAGGGTCCACTCAATGTTTGAAGGGGATTAGATGGTTTTTGAATGATTTCGGAAACGAAAATCTTGTTTTTTGCAGTTTCGGGTCAAAATGACCAAAATACCCCTATAACATTTTTACAGGGATAAAGGTGTTGTTCAAGCCCGAAACTTTCCCCAAAGGTTTAAATGATGTTTTCATGTGTTTAAAAGTATTTGTTTAAGTCCCGGAGGTCCCGGATAGTTTTTATATAAAATTACGATTTTGCCCCTAGAATAGTGCCGTTTGAGTTTAATGACGTAATTAAGCAAACCTAAGCAATACTAGACTCTAATTGAAGGTTAATTAATTTCCATAATTAATCTAGAGTCAAAATAATTTTTTAAGCTTAATTAGAACCTAAAATTGCTTAGATTAAACCTAAATCTCTTTTTAAAACTCAAGATTCTTAGTTTTGGAATCTTGAATAGTGTTTAAATAGTGTTCTCTCTCCAATCTCCCTAAATCAAAGAATTATGTTGGTATTGGATTCCTAGTTAATGGAGTTTGACTCCATTAATTTAGTAAGACCACATCCTAAATCTAGTCTTACAAGTCTGTAATTAACCATTTTCTCACCTAAACACTTACTTAGCAATTCCTAATCCTAAGTATAATCAAAGCTACACCTAAACACACATCCTAACCCACAATTATGGAACAACTTGTTTCCCAAGTTCTTCTAGAAAGGCATGGCCACCCATACCTCCCTCATGGCCACCCATCCCACACTATGCCTTGCACCATGCCTAGGACCATGCCTTGAAGCACACCTAGCCATACCTCAAGCCATACCTTGGAATGACACTTTGTAAGAGATATTGTCTCTCCTCCATGGCCATGAATTTCGTGGTTCTCCCTCCCCATTCACTTCTTCACATTTTGTTCTTCTATAAATACTTGTCTTGAGAGCATTTGGTCCATTTTTGCTTATTTTGTGCATCAAAGTTTCAAAGAGAATTGTCTTAAGTTTCTTTTCTTCTCTAAGAGCTCAAAAGTTCTTTCTCATTCTCTTCCTCTTCATCTTCCTCCTCTAACACGAAGAATCACCACATAACCACCCTAGATCACCATTCAAACAAATAAGCTTTCATCCTCCCCCATCAAGCTCACACAAAAACTTTTCCTTCCTTTTTCCTCCTCTTTGGCTGAAAATTCAAGGGCTACTTGGAAGCAAGTTTTCTTCTCTTTTCACTTCAAGAAACAAGCTTTCCTCTTCACCACTTGGTAGGGATTTTGTTCTTTAAAGTTTGGTCTTTTAAAGTTTTGATAAAAATGAGTTTTTGCTAGTTTCTCTTGGCTTTTAGAACTACTTTTCTCCCCTATGTATTTCAGCCTTGGAGCCTTTCTTTAAAAGGAAAAAGTTGGCTTGATGAGGTTTCAAGATAATGGACTCATGATTACATTTGAGAAACCTCTAAAGCTTGAAACTTAGTTTTGATCTTAACACATTTTGGTATTTCCTTTCCTCTTCTTCAACATTGGTTTCGGTTTTCCTTTCCTTTTCATTCCCCTTGGCTTCGGCCCTATTTCCTTTTCTTTGATGTTTAAAGGTTTTGTTAAAAGATAGTTGTTGGATGATTTGATTTCTTAAAGTCATTTTGTAACACCCTAGTAATTAACCAGATACACCTAGGTTGAATCTGATTAATGACTAGACTTTACTCCTTACTTTGGTTCTTTTTTTTGAAAATGCTTAGTGAAATTATGAGCCATTTTTTTAAACACAAAACGTGAGTAGAGTACAATGTGAACGAGTAAGCGGAGTATAATAAGACGTTTTAAGAATATATCACATCATATTACTTTGGCTCCATCATATAACATCCATAAGCACATTATAGCATATATTTACATACAATAACCTCACTCAAAGGGTGGGTTATGTTCATACATCATTGTCTTATGCAAACCCATAAAAGAAAATATACATAAGGAAATACATGCCCCTAAACTAGATAACTCCATAAGCCGGGAAGGTTATCCTAAAACTAGGGTGCATGATCACACATAAATCTACTAAGAACCCTCTATGGCCACCGTCCCGAAATGGGGAATAAATCCGATCCATCGATGAGCTCCCTCGGGAGGGGACACACGAGATGCACCAGGCTGGGGTCGCATGGACGGCCTTCTTGCTAACCTCGGCTGAACAACTGTTTCTTCACTACCCTCTCTTACACGTGTGGGAGTAGGAGCAGAGCTCTCAAAATATACATGAGTAGGAGTATCCTCTGAAGAATCAGTTTCAGAATATCTCGTCTCGGGAACATATTCTGGAAATCCATGGACAGCAGATGAAGCGGGATAAGAACGTAACATCCTTTCATCAAGTGGACGTGCATGTTCGAAAACCATTTCATCGCCATAGGGAGAAGTAGGAGAAAATCGATAACTAGGGACAGGATGTGCAAATGGACGACCTATGTAAATAAAAACATGAATCACAAGCACCTCCCTTCAAAATGATACGAGCGATGCACCGGATCATAGTGGAATTCCCAAGTAGGGGTATCAACGAACAGGACGAATGTCGCCATCTGAATCTGGAGACAATGACGGAAATAAAGAAAAGGGAGTGAGATTCTTGCTAAAGAATCCTCAGTAGGGTACCTTCTTCTACAGTGTCATCATCAAAGTCCCCAGGAACCTCGGGATTATTCTAAAATAGTGAGCATGCAAAGATTCATTTTAAGTTTGGACAAATACTTAACCGAGGTTCGTCAATTTTTAATCATGCGTCTTATAATGCATCATATTCCTCATCATCATTATCAAATAACATGCATAAAAGAACGTCATATAATATTAGCTACACGTGGACACAGTGCACATTTTTCATTTCTTTAGTGCTTTAGGTGACTTAAAATCTTATCATCATCATTATTTTCCTTGGGCCACCCTATACTCCACCCTTTTGGGAGTAATTTAGGTTATGAGCTCATACTTTACTAGTCGTCACTAGCATATACTTATCCCTTTGGATAAGCTAAAGTCCCGACTCTACCCTTTTGAGAGAACGGGTTAGGGGGCTAAAATCACCTTTTCACCACCTATAGTCTGATGGTTCCAAAGGATCATTTTCTTATAAGTTTATGTCACCATTAAATCTTTGCATGTTATATCACAATACAATTTATAAACATCATAACATTTTCTCATTTATAGTCTTAAGCTAGAATAATATATATCAACTGTAATCATGCATATGGGAGATTCCCAGGAAAGAGAGGTGAGTCACAATGGACACGCTTAAATACCAAGTCTTTCCTTAGCCAGAACCTTTCCAAATTACACTTTTACAATGATACACCTTCTTCTAGCAACAAAGGTAAATTTTACATGATAAAGAATATTTCATGCATAAGCATTCTCATTATTTGCAACAGCAACTATAACATGCAAGCCAGGAAATCATTCAATGATATCAAGTACTTAATAAGCATCCAATCCTTACATAGAATTATCAATTATAGAACTAATTAGTTACTAAACCAATTATGAATCATTCTCCTAACAATAAACCATAATTATCACAACTTCAATCATATCCAATCATTATCACACATTGATACTAAACTCAGATCAGAGGCCGAATCATGAACCTCATGCAATTATATAGAATCATATTTTAAGTGCATATAAAATACTAGTTCCCCGTAAAATCCTTGCAAAGCCTTAAAACTCATTTAGAAACTAGTTCTTTTGTCAAATTTGGGAGGATCTTCACAATTAAAATTCTCACTTAAGATAAAAGGAGTAAGTCTTGAGCTTTAGAGATTTAGGTGACATCTTAGAATTACAAACATGCTATGCAACCTTATTTTAATCTTATCTTTATAAGGTGATAGCTTGGAATTATAAACATGATATGTAATTCCATTTCTTTATCTTTAAGATTTAAGGTGATGACTTGAAAATTAAACATGATGCAAGAACTTGAAATATAAACATGATACAAGAAAGCGGAGGCGGTAATCCATGAGGACTAGTAGAGGGAGAAGAGAATATTAAGAAACCGGAGCGGCGGTAGTCCGCACAGGACCAGTAAAGGGAGAAGAGAATATTATTACATCTTTTTAAGCTCCAATCTCAAGACTTTTTAAAGAATAAATTCTTTAACTCCAATAATCATATTTCTTTGCTTGTGATACATGGGCAAGTCTTTGAGCTCTAGGATCTTTAGGTGATGGCATAAAATAAACATGTCATGCGTTGATTCTTTTAGCCATTATGAAATATAGTGAGAGCATAAATTAAATATGAGATGCAACCTCTTTATTATCTTGAAAATTAAGTGATGACTTGAAACATAAACATGAAATACAAGCTTGGAATTTAAACATGAGAAATGCAAGTTCATTTATTCATTCTTGAAAATTTAGTGATGACATAGAAGGTAAACATGGTTATGCAAAGCATAAACTTAATCATAGATGCAAATTCATTTTATTTCTTTACTAGAGCTCCTTCAAGACTTTAAAAGAATTATAAATTCAACCCAATACATATCTTAACAAGAAATAAAACATAAAAGGAAAATACATCTTTCAAGTTCTAAACTAAAAATCTTTGTTTTAGCATCATAAAGCATTATTCTTTAAAGTTTTGCATCAAGTGGAATTTTCAAGCTTTAGAGGCCTAACTTGTGATGGATTTACAACCCACCCTCAAGGTCCTCATCATCAAGCCATCATCTTAGTTCCACCTAGGCCATATGGCTGAATTGGTTAAAGAAAAATTGAAGAGGAAAATCGAAATGAAAAGCTAAGGTAAGTTCATAATTTCATCATTTTGAGCTGAAAACACAACTCCTCAAAGCATAGAAATAAATTTAGAAACTACTCCCTACCTAATCTGAGTTGAAGAAGAGGAAGAGAACTTGATTTCTTGAAGTGAAATGAAACAAAATCTCTTTGAAAAAATTGAAGAAAGAATTCAGCTAAAGAGGAGGAAGAAAGAAAGTTTTTGGTGCTCCTAAAAACTAGTTATGAACCAAGCATTCCAAGACCACTCAAGCAAGCCTATTTATAGAAGATTTTGAGGCTTCTAATTGGCCAAAATGATGAGGTAGTGGACAGAATTTTGCAGGAGAAATAAGGCAGGAAAAATCATTTTAGACAAAGTTGTATGAAATTAAGGAATTATGTCTCTTATGGTGACATTTTGGCATTTTCTTTTAGTGCAACTTTTGGCAATAATTCAGCTGCATAATGGCATCAATAATTTCATCCATTACAGCCCAAAGAAGTGAAATTTGTGTGTTCCATGCATTATTTAGGTGTAGGCAAGGTATTCATGTAATTTAGAGAATTTACGGTTCAGGGCTTAAGTGAATTAGTAAGCAATTTGGGTGTTTTTGAGCAATTTTGGGTTCTAATCAATCTAAATACATAATTTTGAATCTAGATTAATATTTAAAATTTAATAAGCTTTAATTTGAGCCTAATATTGCTTAGGTTTCGGTATACGAATCAAAAATCCCGAAATTCGCAAAACTGCCCAAAAACAGGGGTAAAAACGTACTTTCACTTAAAAACTGCCTGAGGCCACCCGAGCTTAACCAATGGTTAATCATGGCTTAAAAACACATTTTAAAACATTTTAATGAGGTTCAGGCTCAGTCGGCATGCACATCGGAGTTAAAGCGACCCGAGGGCTTTTTGGTCATTTTCAAGGCTTAACTCAAAATTGAGATCCTTCTGCTCTATTAACACACATAACACAAACATTCCCTTATTATCCTCAAAACATCCCCTTAAGAATAGGTGGGGCCCATGATCCTCATTTTATGAGTAAAATAATTTCAGGGGCATTTTGGTCATTTTATACGTACAGAAATTCGGGATTTGCGACTCTCGCATGAATCGTTCCTAACCTCTCTTCTAATGTTATATTCCTTTATTGAGAATTGTTCGGCCTCAAATCTTATGTAATAATTACCTACGGTAATTCGGTAATTTCTAATGACAGTAAAAATTACAGTAAAAATTGGGGCGTTACACATTTCCTTAGAGCTTGATGATGAAGTTCACAGCATATGGTTTCTATGTAAAACCTTGGTACAAGAACTCTAAAGCTTGCTTTATCTTGTTATGATAAGTTGGGTTGAGGTTTAAGTTCCTCTAAAGTCTTGGATGAGCTCTAGTAAGAAATAAAATGAACTTGCACTCATGTTTATCTTCAAGCTTTTGCATTTGCATATTTACTTTTGAGCTTTGCATTCATATTTACCTCCCAAGCTATCACTTAAAGCTAAAGTTAAGGAACGAAGTGCATCTCATATTTAAGTTTTTTGTCTAGCATGTTTACCTTTCAAGTCATCACTTAAGAACTTAAAGATTTAAAATGAGAGCTTGCGTATCACCTAATTAATCTCAAAGCCTTTCTATTTCGGCCTTAAAGTCGCTTGTTGCTAAGCCTAGAGCACTAAAATAAAGAATTGAACTTACATATTTACTTTCAAGTCTTGCATATTTATATTTCTAGCACCTCATATTTATATTTCAAGTTCTTGCATCTCATATTTACTTTGAAGCACTCATTTTACTTTATAATGAGACTAAAATGGAATGCATAGCACATTTACTTTTTGTCATCACTTAAAAACCCTAGAGCTTATAGACTTGCCCTTTTATCTCAGGCTAAAGTTTGGTTATGGAAGCATTCACTTGAATGCAAAATTCAGCCATGTGATGATGATGAGCTTGGTGTGAGTTTCATCTAGTCACAAGTGCCCATAATCTATGTCTTAGGATTTTCTTAAGCATAAGAGAACTCAAAAAATATTTCAAGTATAATTTTACGTTTTAAAATTCCAATCTTGGGCCAACTCAAATGGTTGCTACCTTTGTATAGTTTATAATGATTTTAATAAAATAAGTTGGTTTCCAAAGAGTTTTAGATGTCCTAAAACGATTCAAAGAGAAACTAGTAACTTACGTGTATTGAAAATGAAATTTCATGCTTGGTGTGATGATGAATGGATTCAGTTCTACCTTGATGATTTGGTTGCTATTTGATGATGATTTTAATATGTTAGAAAGTGTAAAAATTATATATGTTGAGGTAGGAGCCTTTCTATGCATGTTAACAAAGAAACTAGTCTTATAAAAAAACCGTAAAGTTGAGTTTTAGCATAGTTTTGACCCATTTATTTTTAGCCACTGCCAAAACTGTTTTAATGGGATAACATTCAGTTTAGGATTTTTTAATTATGAAAAACTTGATAACATTTGAGGTAAGATTGATTTTTAGCACCTATAGGGAAACTAGTAACTAGAAAATCGTAAAAGCGTAATTCTAGAACACTTAGAAATATAATTTTCTGATTCTATTACAGCATGATTAATCATAGCAAAAGTGATCTATAATTAGTGCAAATGTGTAGGAATCCCTCATAATTGGTTTAGATTTAATTTATAGTGCCTTAGGCGAAAACGGAACTTAGAAAGGGTCTAAGACGTAGATTCTAGAATCCCGTAAGTATATGATATTAATTCAGCTCACATCCTCATGATATTGTCCAGATTTGTTTATGATCATAAAAATGAGTAAGGATTATTAGTTGTGAACCTATAGGTGTATAAAAGGATAAAAGTGAATGTTAGTGTAATTAGTTTTTAAGATTAAGAACCGTAAGGGTCAAAGCATAAGACATTATAGGTCCTAAGAAATAATGAGCTTTATGACTTCAAGTAGATGTATGTTTAATTATGAGAATGACTTGAGCATGGCATATGCATTAGCTGAACCCGGTCCTTGATTCGGACAAACTAGTTAGGAGCATGCTATCTTTTAAGAATGTTAAAGCAATGATGTGATGACGTATATACTATGATGAGTTTGACTATATGACTTGATGTCTTATGGTGATGTTGAATATCTATGCATTCTCTATATGTGTCATGGCATAAAGCAAGTTTGAAGGAAATCCGATGTACGCCGTTACGCTGCCGAATTTCCCATCAAACTTGAGGATTTGAGAAAAGTTTGCGAAAACTCCTGGGTGGCACCGGTTCGGCCGAGCACCCCCAGGAAAGGTTCTGGGTGACACCGGTTCGGCCGAGCACCCCCAGAACAGATGTGACATAACACTGAGACGCATTCTTCCCGCTATGGTGGGGAGGAAACAAATCCGTGAAGGTATTGACATTGAGCTTGCCAAAGCGGACAATTCGTTATGTACTAGATACCAGTAGAGCATTTCAAAGAAGGAAATGATCCTAAGATAGGTGATCCAAAAAAGTATGTATACCCCCTCTATTACCCCATATTAAATCTAGTGACGACTAGTTAGGATTGAGCTCATTCTTAGGCGATAGGTGAGATGTAGTTTGGTGACCAGATTATCGTCGGGGCCAGTGAGTCGATTGGACTTTTGGTGGATATGTTAAGAGGAAGGTCTTAAAGAAAAAGAACTTAAGAGTTTGACTTATAAGAAAGATGTCACATGAAAAGCACTATGCCTTTTTATGCCACGTATATGATTTATGTTTTCTTATGATGTGCCCAAGTATTATGATTTTCATGTTAAAGTGCATATGGTATTGCCATGCATTCATCGAATATCTGTTGCATTCATGTCATTAAGACTCATACTAAAAAACACCCACTTCGGATAAATAGATTTGAAAAGTCTAAAACCAAACCTTATGCATGTACACCTTTTTCATAATTAAAACTGAGGTGGCTGGAGACAACGACAATGACACTTATGTTAGAGTTGGAAATCCCTACTGAGAATCTTAAATGAGTTTTTCATCCCTTTCTCTTCTTCCGTGTCATCTCTAGACGAGGATTACAACGAGGTTCGTGACTTCTTCTAAGGCTAGTGCTTAAGGGTCACACTAGCAAATGGAGCAAAGGGTCGATACGGGAGCATAGATAGCTTAGCTTTTGGGTTAACACTTATCCAACCTCATAGGTGGATAAGGATCACATCATATATATATGGGCATGTTTTGATGTAAATGATGGTACCATGATGCTAGTAATCTATGTATCTGTGAAGATGTGATGATATTATGATTATTATGTATAATACTATGTTTGATGATTATTAATGGTGTGATTACTTTCTTGCACGTTATGGTTATGACGATCATTAGGTTAGCGCGCGGCTCGCGTTTTGCTTTCAAGTTTCAAAAAGAAAAACTTATTCATGCTTTCTGCTAAGTATTTTAATAAAAGGTTTTAAAGAATGAGACTAAGAGTAATAGACTAATGGTTAACCTAAATACGTTCTAGGAGTATTGGGTTAAAAATTAGGATGTTACACACATCATTCTCTGGATCAACCTGGAGATGACACGGGAACACAACACATAGGGGTGAGAATTATACAATTCTCAGTAAGGCATCCCCAAAACATGTACTAAAATATCTGTCATCACCATTGTCCCAGCCACTTCAGTTTATTAGAAAAAGAGGGATCATGCACTTTATAACAATGGTTCATTTTTAGAGTTCCAAAATTATACTTCCGAAGTGGGTAGTTTTTAATGATCAATCACTTAATGCATATGTAACATAATGTCAAACATCTAGTAAAACATCCTAAGCAAACATTCAAAAATAACAACCAAAACATAAGTAGAAATTTCATTCTTACAAGCATTATCGAGTAAACTTATATGCAAAAATAATAATAAATTATGCATTCCTTTTCGTGGCCAAGGAACTTAATCTAGTGCATTTTTCTTTTCATTAACATAGGAAAGACTTAGCTTATATCATGTTGTAAAACTCAATTTAGTACAATTTTCGCTCTTCATTGACATAGGAAAGACTTAATTTATACCCAACGGGTATCTGCCATGGACAACTCCACAATAGATAGTTTATACCAAATGGTATTTATAGTGGATCATGTAACATCCCCTGCTGCTTTATGGATTGACAACTGTCCCCACAAACTAACACGGGTCTTTTCAACGTACTTTGTCCTCACTCACATGCTTCCTAGGAAAAGTTCCAATAGGTCACCCATTCCAAAATTGCTCCAAGTCAAGCACGCTTAACTGTGAAGTTCTTTAGTGATAAGCTACTGAAAAGAAGGTGCATCTTGTTGGTATAGGTAGAACAAATCAATTCATATAAGCCCTTCTTAACTGTATAGTCCCATACCTATACAGTCTCAGGATCCCTCTCATTCGGGTGTGTAATCGGTTCATTCATGTACCCCTCCGCTTTCAAAATCTGCTAGGAGCCACTCTTTGTCTGTGCCTCCTTGCACCGGCGATCACTCCCTGACTTTGCAATCCCCGAGTGTTACAAGCTAAGTCTTGATATACATGTTGAACTTAATTGTTTTTCTCCTCACCCTTCACTCTTAAAAAAGATGATTTTCTAAAGTGATGGATATAACTTAATCAAAGCTTGGTTGTAAATAGTTTCTAACTTGTCTTCAAAAACCTGCACTTACACATGATAAAACACCAAGATCGGTAACAAGCTTCAAAAATCTGTCAAAGAGCAATGTATTTTTGTGTTTTACAAAAACCTATTTTAAAAGAATCATACATCTTCTGGTTAGAAAACATCGTTTCATAATCTAATTCTTATGGGAAAGTTTCATAGCTCAAAAAGCTCTTTCTTGTTTACTCAGGGATTGATCCCCATATGAGCTTTAAAAATCCTGCATAACAATATGTTGATCCTATTCTTTTTATGGTTTCTCTGAGCATCAGAAACTTCAAAAGCATCAGTCTGCTTTTCAAAAATTACAAATGCTCTGTTTCGTTTTGTTTTCATACCTTTTGTAACACCCCGATTTTTCTGTCCGAGGGAAATGACCAAAATGCCCCTGAGGTCATTTCCTGACCCGAATTCGAGGGTAACTAACTCGGTCGTCCTCGAAGGGTCAACTCAATGTTTGAAGGGGATTGAATGGCCTTTGAATGCTTCCGGAAGCGAAAATCTCGTTTCCTTGATTTAGGTCAAAATGACCAAAATACCCCTATAGCGTTTTTACGCGGGTAAAGGTGCCATTTGAGCCCGGAACTTTCCCCAGAGGTTTAAAAACATGTTTTCATGTGTCTAGAGGTCTCTGTTCAAGTCCGGGTGGTCCCAGGCAGTTTTGGTGCAAAATTACGATTTTGCCCCTAGAATAGTGTTTTTGAGCTTAATGACGTAATTAAGCAAACCTAAGCAATATTAGGCTCTAAACGAAGATTAATTTATTTCCCTAATTAATCTAGAGTCAAAATAATTTATTAAAGTTAATTAGAACCTAAAATTGCTTAGATTAAACTTAAATCCCTTTTTAGAACTCAAGACTCCTAGTCTTGGAATCTTGAATAGTGTTTTCTCTCTCCAAATCCTTAAATCAAGGAAATGTGTCTAGAGTTGTTTAGACTCTAAATTGAGGATTTAACTCACTAATGGTGCAAGACCACTCCTTAATTATGTCTAGACCACCTTAATTATCCATTTCCCTTACCTAAACACTTTCTTACAAATTCCTAATCTTAAGCATAATCAAAGATACACCTAAACACAACTCTAAACCACAATTAAAATGCAAGAAACTCTCCTCCCTTGGCTGATGCATTTCGGCCAGCACACTCCTCTTTGGCCACATGTTTAATTATTTTCTCACTCAAAG
Organism: Dalbergia cochinchinensis; assembly: GCA_031216125.1. NCBI lineage: Eukaryota > Viridiplantae > Streptophyta > Magnoliopsida > Fabales > Fabaceae > Dalbergia > Dalbergia cochinchinensis. Next base: position 39,054,058 of record CM062373.1, read on the forward strand.
AACCATGCTTGAGGCCATACCTTGAACCATACCTCACCATACTTTGAGCTATACCTCACCATGCCTCAAGAACACATTATCTCACCTCATGGAACTCATGGGATGCCCTCCAATCTGCACCCTCATGGCCGAAACCTCTTCACTCATTCACACCCTCCATTTGTTTCATTTCTCTATAAATAGAATGCCTTGAGGAGCTTGCACCACTTTTAGATCATTTGCTAAGTTTAGGAAACATTCAAAGCTTTTCTTTTTCTCTCAAAGTTCTTGTGTTCTTCAAGTTCTTGGAGTTCTTCAAGTTCTTCATCTTCTTCATCTTCTTCTTCCATCTTCAAGTTCATCACATCAAGTAGGGATTTTCTTTCATGTATTCTTTTCTTTAAAGTTCTTGTTTCAAGCTTGATGTTCATAGTTTCTCTTGGTTCCTTTTAGAACTTCTTTTCTTCTCCTTCTTCCTCTTAATGTTTCGGCCATGGGCCTTTGGGAATGAAGGAATGAGAGCTTGATGATGAGAGCTTCATGATGATGTTCATCACTTGAAACAAACTCTAGAGCTTGATCTTTGTTCTTGAGCAAAAATGTTTTTAGTTTTTCCTTTCTTGAACTCTTGAGAACTTTAGCTTTAATGATGTTTTAAAATGGCTCTATGAACTCAATGATGAGGACTCATGATGTTGGTGTTAATTTATCATCAAGGTCATGAACTCTAGAGTTCTAAAATGTTCCTTTTTCTTCTTGATGATTTCGGCCATTCCCTTAAATTTTGCTTGGCTTCATGGTTTGATTTCCTAAAAATATTATGTTAAGTTTTAAGAACTCTGAGCTTGACTTTACCTTGTTTGGATGAGTTTGGGTTATGGTTTAAATTCCTTTAAAATCTTGTTAAGAGCTCTAGAGAAAAATAAAATGAACTTGCATAATTTATTTTATGCTTGCATTCATATTTATATTCTTGCTATGCATCTTTACTTTCAAGCTATCACCTAAGAACATAAAGATTAAAATGGAACTTGCATCTTCACTTAATTTAATTCTCGAAGCCTTTCTATTTCGGCCTTAAAGTCGATTGTTGTTGGGCCTAGAGCACTAAAATAAAGAATTGAACCTTGCATATTTACTTTCAAGCTTGCACGTTTAAGTTTATGCCTTGCATATTTAAATTTAAGTCATCACTTTACTTTGTAAGCAAGATTAAAAATGAAAAGCATGAGCACGTTTAGTTTATGTCGTAACTTAAGAACCTAGAGCTCAAAGACTTGCCCATTTCATTCCAAGATAAAGTTAAATGTGAATGCATTCCTTGAATGCATACTTTCGGCCAAGTAGTGATGATGGACTTGCAATGAGTCTTCATCTAGCTACTAGGACCAATAGTCTATGTTTCAAGTCTTCCCTAAAGCCTTACAAATTTTTATAAGGTTATATCGTCACAAGTTGTGATTTCATTCTCGTTTAGGGGATGGGATATGTTTTGGTCACTGACCTAAGGCTTCACTTAGCCTCTTGATGAATTAAAATGTTTTGCAAAGAGTTTTAGAAGTTCTAGATCGATTCCAAGAGAAACTAGTTAACTTATGTACCTAGAAATGTCAATTTAACTCTCTCATTTAAGTTAAATGTTTTCGGTTCTGATGTGATGAGTGTGATTTTGTATGATGATGTTTTGATGTGTTGGAATGTGTGAAAATATCATGTGATGATGTAGAAGCGATCCTATGCATGATAGGTAAGAAACTAGCTAACTAGAAATACCGTAAAGCTAGAATTTAACATAGTTTTGACCCATTTTTTTATGGAACTAATCCAAACTGTTTTAATGGGAACATAATCAGATTTAGATTGTTTAGACATGAAAAACTTGGTATCATTTGAATTAGAATTGAATTCTAGCACCTATGGGGAAACTAGTAACTAGAAAACCGTAAAAAATGCAAATGTAGAACTCTTAGAACATTTAATTTTCTGGATTCTGTCCAGCACCCTTACAACATGATAAACATGATTAATAATTAGTCCTTAAGCATAGGAATGCCTCATAATTGATTTAGATTTAATATATAGCTTTCAAGTAAAACGGAACCGAGAAAGGGTCTAAAACGTAAGTTCTAGAACCCCGTAAATACAAGTTAGAGATTCTGCCCTATGCTTTTCAAATTTAAGTATGAACATGAGGATTAGGAATGATGATTAACTATGAGCCCTTAGGTACATAAAATATGAGCGACGGATGTTAGAGAACCAAATCTCATGATTTAAACCCGTAAGGGTCAAAGCATAAGCTACCGTAAGGATAAACGGTTGAATGTTCCATGATGATGTATGTTATGTAAATGATGATGATGTTATTCATATAATGAATTCATGAGGATATATCTTTATGTGGCATAAAGCAAATTTGGAAGGAATTCGGTGTAATGCCATCGTGCCGCCGAAATCCCAACAAATTTGGGGACTTAAAGAGATTTTGAAAATTAAGGTACTAAGATGGGCTCTAGGAGGACACCGGTTCGGCCGAGCACCTCCATAGAACTCATGTGACATCGGTACCATTTTATACTCTTAGGTGACACCGGTTCGGCCGAGCACCCCTAAGAGAATTGCCCCCTAACCTGTAACGCCCCAATTTTTACTGTAATTTTTACTGTCATTAGAAATTACTCAATTACCGAATTACCGTAGGTAATTATTACATAAGATTTGAGGCCGAATAATCCTCAATAAAGGAATATAACATTAGAAGAGAGGTTAGGAACGATTCATACGAGAGTCACAAATCCCGAATTTCTGTACGTATAAAATGACCAAAATGCCCCTGAAGTTATTTTACTCAGAAAATGAGGATCGTGGGCCCCACCTATTCTCAAGGGGATATTTTGAGGATAATAAGGGATTGTTTGTGTTATGTGTGTTAATAGAGCAGAAGGATCTCAATTTTGAGTTCCGACAGAAAATGACCAAAACGCCCTGTGGTTTGTTTTAACTCCGATGTGCGTGCCGACTGAGCCCGAACCTCACTAAAATGTTTTAAAATGTGTTTTTAAGCCATCATTAACCATTGGTTAAGCTCGGGTGGCCTCGGGCAGTTTTTAAGTGAAAGTACAATTTTTCCCCTGTTTTTGGGCAGTTTTGCGAATTTTGGGATTTTTGATTCAGATATCAAACCTAAGCAATATTAGGCTCAAATTAAAGCTTATTAAATTCTAAATATTAATCTAGAGTCAAAATTATGTATTTAGATTGATTAGAACCCAAAATTGCTCAAAAACACCCAAATTGCTTACTAATTCAGTTAAACCCTTAACCGTAAATTCTCTAAATTACATGAATACCTTGCCTACACCTAAATAATGCATGGAACACACAACTTTCACTTCTTTGGGCTGTAATGGACGAAATTATTGATGCCATTATGCAGCTGAATTATTGCCAAAAGTTGCACTAAAACAAAATGCCAAAATGTCACCATAAGAGACATAATTCCTTAATTTCATACAACTTTGTCTAAAATGAATTTTTCTCCCTTATTTCTCCTGCAAAATTCTGTCCACTACCTCATCACTTTGGCCAATTAGAAGCCTCAAAATCTTCTATAAATAGGCTTGCTTGAGTGGTCTTGGAATGCTTGGTTCATAACTAGTTTTTAAGAGCACCAAAAACTTTCTTTCTTCCTCCTCTTTGGCTGAATTCTTTCTTCAATTTTTTCAAAGAGATTTTGTTTCATTTCACTTCAAGAAACCAAGTTCTCTTCCTCTTCTTCAACTCAAATTAGGTAGGGAGTAGTTTCTAAATTTATTTCTATGCTCTGAGAAGTTGTGTTTTTAGCTCAAAATGATGAAATTATGAACTTACCTTGGCTTTTCATTTTGGTTTTCCTCTTCAATTTTTCTTTAACCAATTCAACCATATGGCCTAGGTGGAACTAAGATGATGGCTTGATGATGAGGACCTTGAGGGTGGGTTGTAAATCCATCACAAGTTAGGCCTCTAAAGCTTGAAAATTCCACTTGATGCAAAACTTTAAAGAATAATGCTTTATGATGCTAAAACAAAGATTTTTAGTTTAGAACTTGAAAGATGTATTTTCCTTTTATGTTTTATTTCTTGTTAAGATATGTATTGGGTTGAATTTATAATTCTTTTAAAGTCTTGAAGGAGCTCTAGTAAAGAAACAAAATGAATTTGCATCCATGATTAAGTTTATGCTTTGCATAACCATGTTTACCTTCTATGTCATCACTAAATTTTCAAGAATGAATAAATGAACTTGCATTTCTCATGTTTAAATTCCAAGCTTGTATTTCATGTTTATGTTTCAAGTCATCACTTAATTTTCAAGATAATAAAGAGGTTGCATCTCATATTTAATTTATGCTCTCACTATATTTCATAATGGCTAAAAGAATCAACGCATGGCATGTTTATTTTATGCCATCACCTAAAGATCCTAGAGCTCAAAGACTTGCCCATGTATCACAAGCAAAGAAATATGATTATTAGAGTTAAAGAATTTATTCTTTAAAAAGTCTTGAGATTGGAGCTTAAAAAGATGTAATAATAATTCTCTTCTCCCTCTACTGGTCCTGTGCGGACTACCGCCGCTCCAGTTTCTTAATAATCTCTTCTCCTTCTACTGGTCCTGTGCGGACTACCGCCGCTCCGGTTTCTTAATATTCTCTTCTCCCTCTACTGGTCCTGTGCGGATTACCACCGCTCCAGATAAAGAAATGGAATTGCATATCATGTTTATAATTCCAAGCTATCACCTTATAAAGATAAGATTAAAATAAGGTTGCATAGCATGTTTATAATTCTAAGATGTCACCTAAATCTCTAAAGCTCAAGACTTACTTCTTTTATCTTAAGTGAGAATTTTAATTGTGAAGATCCTCCCAAATTTTACAAAAGAACTAGTTTCTAAATGAGTTTTAAGGCTTTGCAAGGATTTTACGGGGAACTAGTAATTTATATGAACTTAAAATATGATTCTATGTAATTGCATGAGGTTCATGATTCGGCCACTGATCTGAGTTTAGTATCAATGTGTGATAATGATTTGATATGATTGAAGTTGTGATAATTATGGTTTATTGTTAAGAAAATGATTCATAATTGGTTTAGTAACTAATTAGTTCTATAATTGATAATTCTATGTAAGGATTGGATGCTTATTGAATGATTTCCTGGCTTGCATGTTATAGTTGCTGTTGCAAATAATGAGAATGCTTATACATGAAATGTTCTTTATTATGTAAAATTTACCTTTGTTGCTAGAAGAAAGTGTATCATTGTAAAAGTGTAATTTGGAAAGGTTCTGGCTAAGGGAAGACTTGGTATTTAAGCGTGTCCATTGTGGCCCACCTCTCTTTCCTGGGAATCTCCCATATGCATGATTACAGTTGATATATATTATTCTAGCTTAAGACTATAAATGAAAAAATGTTATGATGTTTATGAATTGTATTATGATATAACATGCAAAGATTTAATGGTGACTTAAACTTATAAGAAAATGATCCGTTGGAACCATCAGACTATAGGTGGTGAAAAGGTGATTTAGCCCCCTAACCCGTTCTCTCAAAAGGGTAGAGTCGGGACTTTAGCTTATCAAAAGGGATAAGTATATGCTAGTGACGACTAGTAAAGTATGAGCTCATAACCTAAATTACTCCCAAAAGGGTGGAGTATAGGGTGGCCTAAGGAAAATAATGATGATGATAAGATTTTAAGTCACCTAAGGCACTAAAGAAATGAAATATGTGCACTATGTCCACATGTAGCTAATATTATATTGCATTCTTTTATGCATGTTATTTGATAATGATGATGAGGAAAATGATGTAATGATAAAGGAAAAGTTCATTGTAAATATGACATGTTAAGATTATGATGCATTATAAGACGCATGATTAAAAATTGACGAACCTCGGTTAAGTATTTGTCCGAACTTAAAATGAATCTTTGCATGCTCACTATTTTAGAATAATCCCGAGGTTCCTGGGGACTTTGATGATGACACTGTAGAAGGAGGTACCTTACTGAGAATTCTTTAGCAAGATTCTCACTCCCTTTTCTTTATTTCCGTCAATGTCTCCAGATTCAGATGGCGACATTCGTCCTGTTCGTTGATACCTCTACTTGGGAATTTCACTATGATCCGGTGCATCGCTTGTATCATTTTGAAGGGAAGTCTTGTGATTCGTGTTTTTATTTACATAGGTCGTCCATTTGCACATCCTGTCCCTAGTTATCGATTTTCTCCTACTTCTCCCTATGGCGATGAAATGGTTTTCGAACATGCACGTCCACTTGATGAAAGGATGTTACGTTCTTATCCCGCTTCATCTGCTGTCCATGGATTTCCAGAGTATGTTCCCGAGACGAGATATTCTGAAACTGATCCTTCAGAGGACACTCCTACTCATGTATATTCTGAGAGCTCTGCTCCTACTCCCACATGTGTAAGAGAGGGTAGTGAGGAAACAGTTGTTCAGCCGAGGTTAGCAAGAAGGCCGTCCATGCGACCTGACTGGTGCATCTCGTATGTCCCCTCGAGGGAGCTCATCGATGGATCGGATTTATTCCCCATTTCGGAGAAAGGGCCATAGAGGGTTCTTAGTAGATTTATGTGTGATCATGCACCCTAGTTTTAGGATAACCTTCCCGGCTTATGGAGTTATCTAGTTTAGGGGCATGTATTTCCTTAAGTATATTTTCTTTTATGGGTTTGCATAAGATAATGATGTATGAACATAACCCACCCTTTGAGTGAGGTTATTGTATGTAAATATATGCTATAATGTGCTTATGGATGTTATATGATGGAGCCTAAGTGATATGATGTGATATATTCTTAAACGTCTTATTATATTCCGCTTACTCGTTCACGTTGTACTCGGCTCACGTTTTCAATTATGTGTTTAAAAAAAAATGGCTCGTAATTTCACTAAGTATTTTCAAATTATGAAGAAAGAACCAAAGCAAGGAGTAAAGTCTAGTCATTAATCAGATTCAACCTAGGTGTATCTGGTTAATTACTAGGGTGTTACATAACCCGTACTCAGATAGTCGGGATTTATGATTTATGATACGCTTATTGTTAAGTGGTAAGTAAGAACTAGTGACGACTAGTTAAGGTATGAGCTCATAACCTAGATGTATGACACGTTCTAGGTGACACCGGTTCGACCGAGCACCCCCAGTTCGATTGTCTTTTAGGGTGGCCCATGAGGAAGAGAAGTTTCATGATTATGATTATGTCACTAAGTTTTGTCCCATATGAATGTTACTATTGCCACTTTATGCCACCAAGTATGATGATGCTTGATGTTATGTTTTATGTATGTGCATTAGGTAGCGCCATGCATACATTTTCTATTATGTTGCATTCATGACATTAAGATCATCCTAAAATGAATGGACCTTAGCTAAAATATATTTTAAAGTTTAAAATGAATTTAATACATGCTCAGTCATTTTGTATAAATAAACCCAAGGTTCCTGAGGACGTAGATGATGACACCTAGGTAGTAGGAGGCCCTACTGAGATTCTTTAGCAAGATTCTCACTCCCTCTATCTCTTTCTTGCCGTCACGTCTTCAGATGGCGACGTTCGTAGTGTTCGTGGACACACCGACATGGGAGGTGGACTATGACCCGACTCACGGGTCATACCATTTTGAGGGACAGTGCACGGTGCGGGTTTTCATGTTCGTAGGACGTCCCTTCGCTCATCCCGTGCACACCCATCGCTTCTCCCCGACTACACCCTATGGCGACGATGAGCGGGTTTTTGAGCGCGCGCGTGCGCATGACGAGAGAGTGCTCCGCATGCACACCGCCGCCCTAGCCATGCGAGACTATCCCGATTACGTGCCCCGGACTTACTTCTCAAAGACCGACCCGTCCGAGGACCCGCCTACCCATCCGTATAGCGAGAGCTCTGCCCCTTCTCCCCCACCGTTGAAGGAGGGCAGTGAGGATACCGTGACTCAGCCACGGCTTGCGCGACGACCGGAGATGCGAACATACCGCGAGGGTCATACTCGATCCCCGTTCCGCCTCTTCACGTCCGAGGAGCTCGCCCAGTTTCCCGGATATTTGCCTCGTTCGCGATATGGACGTCAGTAGGAGGTGACGATCGTCCGATGGAGTACCCAGTTAGAGCACACCCCACTTAGATAGGGATAAACCTTCTTTTGTTTAGAGGTTATCCCATTAGATGCACTCGGGTAGGGAGTTGATTATGTTTATGTTTTATGTTGTATTTTCTTTTATGTATTTCCCTTGTACTAAATTAAGTCCCATACTTATAAGTGGCCAAGTTATATATATAAGAGATGATATTCAGTGTTGTTCATGTTGTGCTCTATGTTATGATGTTGTGAGACATTTGTGTTACTTTACATGGTTTACCGTTTAACGCATTACGCGGCTCTCACTTTGTATTTCAAAAAAAAATTTACCCGTATTTCCGCTAAGTATTTCAAAGTAAAAACGAGAACTATGAGGTAACAAACTAATGATTAATCCAAATATGTTCTAGAGTATTGGGTTAAAAATTAGGATGTTACACCTTTGAGCATTCCTTTCACAGTCTTTTTCTAGATCAAGTTTTGCTAAAAATGGATCTAGCAAGATAAAATATCACAAGTTTTTACTAGCTATGTTTTCAAGCATGAGAATCTTCAAAAAGTTCCTTCTTTTGACAAATGATTAAGCTGGTTGTTTATCCATAGCTTAATCGTCTTTCTCTTTAACATCGACTCTTACAACGATCAGAAAGTATGTTAAGTTTATCTTATGTTTAAAACAAAATAACAGCAGCTCTGATTAATGGTCAATTAAGGCAAAAGAGTATTTTTTTTTTCATATCATGCCTTAAGAAAAAAAAACTCCTTGAAAATTTCTTGTTATGATACATTGATAGAATATGCATATCCCGTTTACTCTTCTGTAATATTTCTTTCAATTTTCTCTTCAAAAGATTTTCTTCAAATTGGTTTATCATCATCAAAAGGGGGGAGATTGTTAGCTCCAGAACCCTATGTGCTCATATGTTTTGAATAACAATAAAATCAATTCAAAGAAAATGCTTTGAAGAATGACTAATGTTTCTCTTGAGTTTCTTGTAAGATTATAACAGGTATCTATCATTTAGCAAGAGCAAGGCTTACTCAAATGAGCATATATATTTCAGTATGCACAAGTAAACATGTTACGAGATTATGCAATGAAATAGAAGTGAAATTATATCCTTATCCAAGCTTTTGATAGCTAATGATGTGAAGAAATTTTCAACACTACAAGAAACCAAGCTCAGAGACTTCAGAAAGTAGAATGGGACATCAGAAAGTATGCTCAAGATGAAGAAATCAGAATATGTCCATATGCAACGTGTTACTTAATCTTTAATCATCATAATCGCAAAGATATAATCAGTAAAGAAGAGTGGATTAAAGATCAGAAGTTTGAAGAACCTTCAAGGAATCTGTTACGCACTTCAAAAAGCTCACACTTGTGTGGAGCATTGAATGCTACAGGAAAAGGGGGAAATTTGAAATTTAAAATCCAAATTTCAGCTCAAAGTCAAACCTAGTTGTCAAAACTGTACGACATCACTTTGCTAACTTGATCAACTATCCTGGCTTCACGAATGAGGAGTTCAAAGAGCATGTTCAAAAATTAAAAAAGGAGTTTCTGAAGGGAGATTAGAAAACTCAAATATTACAACGACTTCTGCAACTGATGTGACAAATTTGTCAGCCTCACTTCTAGTTCACTCTTTCAAGACACAACTAATGATCAACACGTGTCACTTGGAAATCTGATCAAAGGAAACAATCATGAAGGGGATACCACTATATATAGAGAGATGCCATTCTGAAATTAATGATGATGACAGTTAGAGATGCTTGCGCTTGAAAGAGAAGAAACTCTATTTAAATCTCACTTTATCCTGTAAAGTTCATCATTCTTATGTAATCAAATTCCTTACATGTAAAAAATCTTCCTATATGCTCTTCATTAAATTTATATTCTTCTTAAGGAAAAAGTAATAAGAAGAAGTCGCCATGGTTTCCCAGGTTTATTTTAAAACTATCATCTTTAAGAAAACTCGGGTGTAGATTAGTTTGAGTGGCAACCCAAACACAAACCTTTGTATCCTCGACCTGTTAGTGATCAATGTAAGGCATACCTTGGAAAAGCTCAGGTAAAACTATTGCAACACTTTCTTTTTTATCATGGTTTGGCTTGGATAGGCCAATGTCAAGACTACCTGCAGCAGGGAGAGGCTGGGGAAAGACTACTTACAACATGCTGAAGGAGTTGTCTGTTAGTCACAGTTCGGCTTAGAGAGGCCAGTGTTAAGACTACTTTCAACTTAACAGTCGAGGTGGCTACTAATCACGAGTTAGCTTAGAGATGCTAGTATAAGACTACTCGTGTTAGCTTGGAGAATCTAGTACAAAACTATCCATATTAGCTTAGAAAGGCTAGTACAAGACTACTCATGTTAGCTTGGAGCGGCTAGTACAATACTACTCATGTTAGCTTAGAAAGGCTAGTACAGAACCACTCAATATGTGGCATCAAGTGATTTCTAAAACCCATAGAGGAGAGCTTGGGAAGGCTAATGTAAAGACTATTTATGTGCACTTTCTCAGGTTGAGAAGGTTATTGTTAGTGGAACCTCAACAGTTTTTGAATACTGGATGTTGGCAGGTTAGCTGAACTAGTATAAAATCCCTTATGTGTTATCCTTCTCTTTCTCTGACCTCATTTATTTATCTCTGTTAGATCTTCTTACAGCTGATCATATACATATATATTTATATAGCTTTCTATTACTTCATTTTAATAAAGAGCGTTTTATTTGACAAGGTTCAGAAACCTACTTTCTGAAGTAACTAACTATGTTTCCACAGCACTTCAAGTATTACACTTGTTAGTTATTATTTTCAAAAGCTTCATAAAATGCGAAAAATGATCAATGCACGATTCAACCCCTCGTCTCATGCACATCTTTACCTACATCTTTTGCCTTGTCCTTTTTGCTGCTTTATGATGTGCATAAACCTTATGGTCGTTTCATCAATATTTTATTGATCTGTCATTTTCAACACCTCATATTGATGAACCAGTATATTGATCTTAGTTTCTTTAACTTGATCAATACCTTCATGCAGCATATGCAATCTCTCCCATAGCTCCTTTTGTAACATCCTAATTTTTAACCCAATACTCTAGAACATATTTAGATTAATCATTAGTCTATTACGCCATAGTTTCCTTTTTACTTTAAAATACTTAGCAAAAAATACTGGTAAATTTTTTTTTTAATTATAAAAGCAAAGTGAAAGCCGCGCGACATGATAAGCGACGAAGCACGTAAGGAAATAAAGAAAGCATCTCATAAACATCATAACATAAAGCAGGTAAAGGCACATCACGATAAAACTGAACTGCATATATATATGACATGATATGCCCACTTATGAAGAGTGGGACTTGGTTTGGTACAACATGAAACGAATACATCTAAAAAGAAAATACAAAGGAAAGTGCGACGAAAAGCATAACAACAAACTCCCCTACCCAAGTGCAATTAAAAGGATAACCTCTAAACAAAAGAAGGTTTATCCTCATCTAAGTGGTGTGTGCACTAGCCTAGGTACTCCATCGGTCATCCGCTACCTCCTACTAACATCCATCCCGTGAGCGAGGCACATACCCAGTAAACTAGGCGAGCTCCTCCGATGTGTAAAGACGAAGCGGGGATCGAAAGTGACCCTTACGATGTGGCCGCATCTCCGATCGTCATGCTAGCCGAGGCTGAGTCACGGTGTCCTCACTGTCCTCTCTCATCAATGGCGGAGTGGGGACAGAGCTTTCGTTGTACAGGTAGGTAGGCGGGTTCTCTGACTGGTCGATCTCTGATAAGTATGTCTGGGGCACATAGTCGGGGTAGTCGCGCATGGCAGAAGCGGTGGTGTACATGCGGAGCACTCTCTCATTATGTGTACGTGCGCGCTTGAAAACTTGCTCGTCGTCGCCGTAGGGTGCTGTCAGGGAGAAGCGATGGGTATGTACAGGGTGAGCGAAGGGTCGTCCAATGAACATGAAGACACGAACTGCGCACTGACCCTCAAAATGGTATGATCCATGCTCCGGATCATAGCGCACCTCCCATGTCGGGGTTTCCACAAAAACCACGAATGTTGCCATCTGAAGATGTGATGGAAAGAAAAGATAGATGGAATGAGAATCTTGCTAAAGAATCTCAGTAGGGCCTCCTACTGCCTAGGTGTCATCATCTACATCCTCAGGAACCTTGGGTTTAGTGTATAAAATAAGTGAGCATGTGTTAAGTTCATTTTTAAGCTTTTAAAATATAATTAACCAAGGTCCATTCATTTTAGAATGAATCTTAATGTCATGAATACAATATAATAAAGGATGTATGCATGGCATTACTTAATGCAAGGACATCAATCATAACATCAAGAAACATCATAATGGTGGCATAAAATGACAATTGAAATCTCATGTGGGGAAAAATTTGTGACATAATTATTATACTTTACTTTCTCATGGGGCCACCCTAAAAGACATTCGTTCTGGGGGTGCTCGGCCGAACTGGTGTCACCCAGAACGTGTCACATCTCTAGGTTATGAGCTCATACCTAACTAGTCATCACTAGTTCTTACTTATCAATCCCGATAAGCGTACCATAATCATAATCCGGACTATCTAGTACGAGCTAGGGGGCAATTCTTGGGGGTACTCGGCCGGTAACGCCCCGATTTTCGCTAAACTTTCATAATGACCAAAATGCCCCTGAGGTCATTTTTACCCGAAACACGAGGACGGCCGGCTTTGGCCATCCTCATAGGGTTCATATGTTATATGAAGGGGATTGTATGAGCATGAGTGCCTAACAAAGCAGGAAAACCTCATTTCTGAGATTTATGCGCGTAAATGACCAAAATACCCCTGTACAGAATTAAGGCAATTTTAAGTTCCGTTTCGACCCGGACTTTGTTCTAGGTTCAAAACAATGATTTTAAGGCATGAACTATGTTTGTTTAAGTCCCGGAGGTTCCGGGCAACTTTTGGTGAAAATTACGGTTTTGCCCCTGCATATCGCATTTTCAGCATAATGAGCCGTTTAACTCCAAACCTAAGCAATATTAGGCTCTAATTAAAAGTTAATTAATTTCCATAATTAATCTAGAGCCAAAACCATCATTTGGAATTAATTGGAACCTAAAATTGCTTAGGGAAATTCAAATCTCATCCTAGTCTTATTCTTTAAAAAAAAAAAAAAGAATAAGAATCTGTGAATAGTGTCGAATAGTGTTTCCACTATTCACATCAACTTTTCTTTTCAAGACAAGTTGCCACACCCACATCACTAGTCTTAGAGGTGTTGACTCCCCTAATCCTCCTAGACCACCTCTAACCTAGGGATTTGTGGTTTTAAATAACCTATTAGTGCACCTAAGTACTTACTTAGCAACTTTTAATGCTAAGCCTAATCTATGTCACACCAAAGCACACTTCTAGAACATGGTTTAAGGAGATATTTCTCCTCCCCAAGGCTGCCAAGAATAGCGCCATTTCTCCCTAGAAAATCATCAAAAAGTTAGTCTATGTGTTCAAGCTATCTTGTGACATATGTCTTGAACACTTTCAATCAATGATCAACTTTCAAGAAAAATTGTCACTCAAGACTCAGAATATTTTATATGGTCAATCAAGGCTTTCAATTCATTTCTAAAATGAAAATAATTATGTCTTTCAAACTCAAAAAGAATGATTTGTTTTTGTGGTCATTCAAGATTTCCATCAAACTTTTTCAAGACAACATGTCTTACAACACATTACCTATGCTTTGGGAATTTAAGTCTAGAAAATTTTCTCCTCTTTTTGGGCATGAGAAGCACGGTTTCTCTTCAGATTTTGCAGCCCAAAATTTTAAGTTTTTATGCATTTTTAAAGGTTTGAAAATAAGGTACATGCTAGCCATACTTTAGGACATGCATAGCTAAACTTTTCACCAGGCTTTGAATGACTTTACACCATGCTTTGAACAAGATTTTTTCCTCCCTCATGTGGCTGTAAAAGTGGCCGAATTCTTCCCCCAAAAGGCCTCCAACATTCAATTCATTCCACTTCTCTATAAATAGGTAGCTTAGGGAACTTGAAGCACCTTTGTTCATTTCACTAAAGCTTTGAGTTAGAGCACTTTGAGTTTCTTTCTCTCAAGTTCAAGAGCTCATCCTCTCCAACCTCTTCATCTTCTTCACTTCCTCTCAAATCCCGAACTCTAGGTAGGGAGCTCTTCAAGAATGCTTTCTTTTATTTTCATGCTCAATGTTTATCTTGCTTGAAAGTTGTGTTGTTAGTAAGTTTCTCTCCCAAGCATTATTTCAGTTTCTTCTTTTCTCTTCCTTTTCATTTTCGGCCTTAAGGCCATGGTAGTGAGAGCATGATGATGAGTGCTCTCAAAGATGAAACCATGAGTTCATCTTAAAGTGAAGCCTCTAAAGCTTGAACCTTTCTTAAGAAAAAGTTCCATCATTTCTCCTTTTTCTTTCATTTTCGGCCTCAAGACCAAAATGAGGAGAGCTTGATGATGAGTGCTCTCTTGGGATAACCATGTGTTCATCCTAACATGAGACCTCTAAAGCTTGTGTTTTGTTTGAGAAAAGTTTTATCTTTTTCATGTTTTGGTTAAGACAAGGCTATGTTTTTCATGAAAACTCTTTTTGAGCTTTTTGTTCCTAGATGTTTTGGCCATGGAGGCTTAAGGTGCTTGGAAAAATGGTAGCTTTGTAATGAGTGCTTCATGTTGGCCTTTGTCACATGAACAAACTCTAAAGCTTGAGTTTTTCCAAAGAAAGGTTTCTCTTTTTCAAGTCTTGGTCAAGAATGAGTTATGTTTCTTTGATGTCTTGGAACTTTCCTTTTCTTTTGTTTAGGTTTCGGCCATGAAGGCCTCTTGGACTTGAAATATGAGAAGCTTGATGATGAGAGTTGTGTGATGATGTTTGTCACATGAACAACCTCTAAAGCTTGAGTTCTCTAAAAAAAAAAATAATAAGTTTACTATTTTCAAGTTTTGCTCAAGACATAGTTATGTTTCTCTTGAACCTTGAAAACCTCATTTCTTTTCCCTTGAGTTTTCGGCCTTGAAGGCCTTTGGGACTTAGAAAAATGGTAGCTTGATGATGAGGGCTTCATGTTGATGTACGTCACATGAACAAAACTCTAGAGCATAAATTTGGTTTCTAGGCCAAGTATGTTTCGGTTTCTTTCCTTTATGTTGGTCATGAGTTTTGTGTTGTTAATAAATGTAGAGCATTGTAAAAATACTCAATGATGAGGACTTGAGATGTTGGTGTTTGAATCACCAAGATCTTGGTCCCTAAAGTTCAAAAATAAGGTTGTTTCCTCATGATGAGGATTCGGCCACCTCATGGACTTTCAGGATATGATTTTCTTTTATACAACTTAGCAACACTAGTGTTTTCTCTTCTTGTGAGGATGAGTTATGGGTTGAAACTTTGTTTCCTTTAAAGTCTTGCAAGAGCTCTAACCAAGATATAAAAAGAAGTTGCATCCACGTTTACGTTTATGCTTTGCATTAGCACGTTTATTTCTTATGCCATCACTAAGACCCAAGATAATGAATGAACTTGCACAATGCACGTTATGTTTCAAGCTTTGCATCTCATTTTATATTTCAAGTCATCACTAAACTCTAAGAATAAGAATGGAGATGCATTTCATCTTTTACTTTGTGCTATCACTTTGTTTTCTAAAGGACTATAAAATGAAATGCATAGCACGTTTATTCTATGTCATCACTTGAAACTTTAGAGCTCAAAGACTTGCCCATTTCATCTTAAGAAAAGAATTAAATCAAGGAGGTATCTCCTTGAACATCATTCGGCCATGTGGTGTAAATGGCTCTAGGATGAGTTTCATTAAACTACAATGGCCTATAATGCACGTCTTAGAATTTTTCTAAGCTTTGATGCACTTAACCAAGGTTTTAAACATGTTTTCAAGTTTTGAATCATTGTCAAGAGCAAGCCGAAATGGCTGCTGCCCTTGATGTTCCATGATGAGTTTTGGCAAAATAAACTTTGATTTTTCATGGTCTTGAAGTCCCAAAAAGGTCCCAAGAGAAACTAGCAAGTTATATGGTTGAAAGAAATGTTTTTCTCATCATTTTATGCCTTAAAGGTTTTTGGTTCTGCCTTAGTAATTTCAGCACCTTAAATTCTGTCTTGGGTGGTCTAAATATGTTGTAATACCTTACCAAGTATGTGATAATTGTTCTAGACTCTTTAAAGCATTATTAGTGACTTTGTTTGCTTAATATGTGAATTCTAGAACTATAAAGAATGGCAAAATGAGTTTCTGCCCAGCCTTGATAAAATATTTAGAATCACATTAGATTATGTCTAGATGTGTGAGAGTGACTCATAATTGGCCTAGGTATTAATTATTGCACCATAGAAAAAGTCGGATGCGAGAAAGGGCTTAAAACGCATTTTCTAGAACATGTAATTCATCAAATATGAACAAGTACATAAAGCTGTCCAACCATAATTAATTAGGATTTAGAACTTAATGGATTATGGTGATGAGGTTAATCAATCCCATAAACATACTAGAAAGTAATGGGAAAGTTGAGGTTACCCGATTTAGGGATTTTTACCTTAAGGGATGATTATGCGCCTCTAAGTTTGATGATGAATTGATGTGTTAGCTCATGACGTGTATGGTGCCATGTGAACTATTATCCCTATGTGATAGCTTGTATTAACATGTTATTATTTCTTTAAAAGAACTTTGGAGATGCCGAGGTAGTAATTATGTGCTATGCATTAATTATGTGGCATCTTAAAGAAACATGTTAAACTTAGGATGACTCAGAACATAAGAATGTAATCCTTTGAAACCACCGAATTGAGGGTGGGGACAATGTGATTCTAGCCCCCTAAACCCGTACTTAAAGTCAGGAAGTTGACTTATCCAAATGGATAAAGTCTAGATGCTAGTGACGACTAGTGTGGTATGAGCTCATAACCTAGAGGTTTCTCAAAAGGGAGAAATATTAGGGCGGCCCAGTTAAGTAAAGTTTCTTATGTCACCTAAGTAACCCAGTTATGTGATTTATGTTCAATGTGCCAGTTATATGATTTAGGTTCCATGTACCAGTTATATGATTTATGTTCTACATACCAAGCTACATGATTTATGTCTATGATTTTAGTATATAGCCTATGTAACACAAGTGCCATGTTAAAAAGAACGGATTCTCGGAAAATGAGATTTTGGAAAACTCATAATTGAACCTACGTATGTCCATTATTTTGTAAATAACCCGAGATTCCTGGAGACGTATATGATGACACTTAGGACAGAAGGAAAACCCTACTGAGTTTCTTTAGTAAGAATCTCACTCCCTCTATCTTTTCCTTTCCATTACGTCTTCAGAGCGAGATGGCGACCTTCGTCCTATTCATTGACACTCCACGGTGGGAGATCCACCACGACCGGAGTATGGGCCCTATTATTTTGAGGGGGCATGTACCTTACGTGTATTCATGTTCGTTGGACGGCCATTTTCGCACCGTGTCTATAGCTACCACTTCACCCCGGCATCCCCCTACGACGATCCCGCAATTTTCGAGCATGCACGACCACAATGGGAGCAGAACCTGCGGGCCCCCTCTGACCGTTCAGCCGATATGCCGGTGTACGTGCCGCTGACACAACACTCGGAGGAGGACCCTATAGGGGATGTCCCTATGGGTCATGAGGACTCTGCCCCCACTCCACCGCAGCGACCGACGGGCAGTGAGACGGTTACCAGCGTCGGAGGGCTCCGGCACCAGGACCACGACCTCGGCGTGGCGGCCCATCCGATCCGCAGGGCATGCCTGCACCGGCCGAGTTCCGCCCATGGATTGGCTACGTCCCTCCATACCCGTGATCTCATTGCATAGACGGAGAGTAGACCTTAGTGCACGCACACCACTAGTATGGATGAAACCTCTTTTGTGTTGAGGTTATCCATCATAGATTGCACGGTGGTCGAGATGTTTTCTTTCAGTTCTGTTCGATGTATTTCTGTATTCTGTTGTATTTATATTTACATTACGTACTTGAAGAGTCCTGCCCAGTGGGTAGGCATTTTATCTATGAGGTATTTCAGTTATGGTTGATGTTATGTTCGATGTTATGTTTTGGAGCCATTCCTATGTTATCGTTCTGCATACTATGATACGGACTCGTGAAGTTACGCGCGGCTTCTATTTTAAGTAATGATTTCAAAAGAAAAAAAAAAAGTTGGCTCATATTTTCGTTAAGTCTATTTTCCAAGGAAATGAACCATGTCAGTAAGTAACGACTAATATTTGGCCTAAGTACGTACTAGTAGTATTGGGTCGAATATTAGGGTGTTACATTTTCCACCCCAAGGGACATCTTCCACCCCACATGCGGAGTGTCCCAAGTGCGGCAGACCCCATGGAAGTTTGCCGTGTCGGGGCGGGTTAGATGTGTGCTACCGATGCGGAGAATCGGGACACTACTCCAAAGATTGTCCCAAAAGGAACCAGCCAACCCCCAACCTCAAGCCGCAACGTCAAGAAAGGGTCTACACCCTCAATGCGGAAGAGACGACGACGTCCCCAGATCTCGTTGAAGGTAAGTGTGAAATGAACGGTAAAAACCTAGTTGTACTGTATGATTCTGGCGCAACCCATTCCTTTATATCATATTCTTGTATAGAGACCCTAGGTTTGACTGTGTCTGAACTCCCCTTTTTTCTTGTTGTCTCTACCCCCACTGGGAAACCAGTTAGAACTAGCAAATGTTGTTTGGAATGCAGTTTCATTCTAGAAAATAGACCGTTTGTTCTAAATTTCGTATGCTTACCCATGAAAGGACTAGAGGTAATTCTGGGCATGGATTGGCTTTGGGCCAACCGTGTGTTGTTAAACTGCTATGAGAAAACCATCACCTTTCTCCCCATTCCCCCTGAACCTAGGGAAACCATGAGAGTATACCTAAATGTTGTAGACCTAAGCTGTGGTAAGGATGAAAAAGGTTACATTCTTTTGGCCGCTAGTGATGTCGACTTTGAGCAGAGCATCGAGGAGATACCCGTAGTAAGGAACTATCCCGAAGTATTTCCAGATGAAATTCCAGAATTTCCCCCTAAGAGAGAGATTGAATTCTCAATAGAGTTACTCCCAGGTACCGAACCCATATCCATAGCCCCATATAGAATGCCCCCTTTGGAATTGGCCGAGTTGAAAACCCAGTTAGAGGACCTTTTGGAAAAGAATTTCATTAGGCCGAGTGCATCACCCTGGGGAGCCCCGGTGTTGTTTGTGAAAAAGAAGGATGGAAGCATGAGGATGTGTGTCGATTATAGGCAATTGAACAAAGTAACGGTGAAAAATAAGTACCCTTTGCCTAGAATTGACGATTTGATGGACCAGTTGAGAGGTGTGGTAGTGTTTTCTAAGATTGACTTGAGGTTTGGTTATCATCAGATTAGAGTTAGGGATGAGGATATACCCAAGACGGCTTTTCGCACTCGATATGGACATTTCGAGTTTGCGGTTATGTCTTTTGGATTGACCAATGCTCCAGCTGTTTTCATGGATTACATGAATAGGATCTTTAGACCCTATTTGGATAAGTTCGTGGTTGTCTTTATAGATGATATACTCATTTATTCAAGGACCCACGAAGAGCATGAGCAACATTTAGTCATAGTATTAGAGATTTTGAGGGAGAAGAAACATTATGCCAAGTTGTCTAAATGTGAGTTTTGGTTGGAAGAAGTGAAATTTCTAGGGCATGTAGTGTCTAGAGGAGGAATTGCAGTTGATCCTAGTAAGGTGGAAGCAGTGATGAATTGGGAACAACCTAAGACCGTGACTGAGATAAGGAGCTTTTTGGGATTAGCTGGCTATTATCGTAGGTTCATCAAGGGATTTTCCCAGATCGCGCTACCTTTAACCAAGCTTACTAGGAAAAACACTCCTTTTGCCTGGACCCCAGATTGTGAGAAAAGTTTTCAGGAACTAAAGCATAAGTTGACTTCCACCCCAGTCCTAGTTCTCCCCGACCCTAAGGAGCCTTTTGAGGTATACTGTGACCCTTCTGGTAAAGGTTTGGGCTGTGTCTTGATGCAAAATAGGCAAGTGGTAGCCTATGCATCGAGGCAACTCAAGCCACATGAAACAAACTACCCCACCCATGACCTAGAATTGGCAGCCGTTGTGTTTGCTCTCAAGATCTGGAGACACCATCTATACGGGGTAAAGTTCGAGGTGTTCTCCGATCACAAGAGTTTAAAGTATCTTTTTGATCAGAAAGAGCTAAACATGAGGCAAAGGAGGTGGATGGAGTTCTTGAAGGATTACGATTTCGGATTGAACTACCATCCCGGAAAAGCTAATGTTGTAACCGATGCCCTAAGTAGGAAGTCCTTACACTTGTCCCACATGATGATTAAGGAGGATGAACTGATCGAGGCTTTTAGAGACCTGAACCTAGGAATAACCATAACCCCTATGGGTATGAAAGTTTGCCACCTTAGTGTGTCAAGTGATTTCCCTGGGAGAATCACTCAAGCCCAAAGGGTAGACGACGAGTTTCAAGAGACCCTAAGGGCAGTAAAGGCGGATAAACTGAAGGGTTTTGTCCAAGGGAAGGATGGTATGTGGAGGTTTGAAGGACGTATATGTGTACCTGGTAGTGGTGACTTCCGGAAAGAGATTCTTAAGGAGGCCCACAAGAGCAATTTTTCAATTCATCCCGGTGCCACCAAGATGTACCAAGACCTGAAGAAGATGTTTTGGTGGCCCGGATTGAAAAAGGATGTTTGCAATTGGGTTAGTAAGTGCCTAGTATGCCAAAAGGTGAAGATAGAGCACCAAAAACCCTCTGATATATTGCAACCCCTATCGATTCCCGAATGGAAGTGGGATAGCATCTCAATGGATTTTGTGACTGGACTACCAAGGACCCAAGTGAATCATGACGCTATATGGATAATAGTGGATAGATTGACAAAGTCAGCCCACTTTCTACCTATTAAAGTGACATATTCCTTGGATAGGTTAGCACAATTGTATGTCCAAGAGATTGTGAGACTACATGGAGTGCCGTCGATGATAATCTCGGATCGGGATCCGTGGTTTACATCACGGTTTTGGGGAGCCTTTCAGAAGGCGTTTGGTTCGAAGCTGTGCTTAAGCACGGCTTACCACCCACAAACAGATGGCCAATCTGAGAGAACAATCCAAACTTTGGAGGATATGCTTAGGGCGTGTGTTCTAGACCAAAAAGGGAGTTGGGACAAATACCTGCCACTGATCAAATTTGCGTATAACAACAGTTACCACGCGAGTATCGGTATGGCACCGTATGAAGCCCTTTATGGACGAAAATGTCAATCACCCCTATGTTGGTACGAACCTGGAGAGCAAAGTCTAATGGGACCAGACTTAGTGAGGGAAACGACGGAACAGATTAAAAGGATTAGGGATAGGATTCTTACTGCTCAAAGCCGACAGAAAAGCTATGCGGACAAGCGGCGTAAGCCGATTGAGTTCCAAGTAGGGGAACATGTTTTTCTCAAGATAACCCCCACCACAGGCATAGGTCGAGCTATGAAGGTGAAAAAGTTAAGCCCTAGGTTCCTTGGCCCATTCGAAATCCTCAGTAGAGTAGGGTCTGTAGCATACCGCATAGCCCTACCCCCAAATCTATCCAATCTCCATGATGTTTTCCATGTCTCCCAGTTACGAAAGTACCAGTCTGACCCAAGTCATGTGCTAGAGCCAGAACATGTACAATTAAGGGATGACCTGACATTTAACCTGCCTCCCACGAGAATTGTGGACCGAGGAGTCAAACAGCTGAGAAATAAGTCGATCTGGTTGGTCAAGATCGCGTGGGGACGCGGGAAAGCCGAAGATTTCACATGGGAGTTGGAGGCCAACATGCGAGCACAATACCCCGAGATGTTTTCAGGTAATGAATTTCGAGGACGAAATTCTTTTTAAGGAGGGGAGTAATGACCCCGATTTTCGCTAAACTTTCATAATGACCAAAATGCCCCTGAGGTCATTTTTACCCGAAACACGAGGACGGCCGGCTTTGGCCATCCTCATAGGGTTCATATGTTATATGAAGGGGATTGTATGAGCATAAGTGCCTAACAAAGCAGGAAAACCTCATTTCTGAGATTTCTCAGAATGACCAAAATACCCTGCATGCATTAAGGCGCTTAAGTTCCGTTTCGACCCGGACTTTGTTCTAGGTTCAAAATAATGATTTTAAGGCATGAACTATGTTTGTTTAAGTCCCGGAGGTTCCGGGCAACTTTTGGTGAAAATTACGGTTTTGCCCCTGCATATCGCATTTTCACAATGAGCCGTTTAACTCCAAACCTAAGCAATATTAGGCTCTAATTAAAGGTTAATTAATTTCCATAATTAATCTAGAGCCAAAACCATCATTTGGAATTAATTGGAACCTAAAATTGCTTAGGAAAATTCAAATCTCATCCTAGTCTTATTCTTTAAAAAAAAAAAGAGAGAATAAGAATCTATGAATAGTGTCGAATAGTGTTTCCACTATTCACATCAACTTTTCTTTTCAAGACAAGTGGTCACACCCACATCACTAGTTTTAGAGGTGTTGACTCCCCTAATCCTCCTAGACCACCTCTAACCTAGGGATTTGTGGTTTTAAATAACCTATTAGTGCACCTAAGTACCTACTTAGCAACTTTTAATCCTAAGCCTAATCTATGTCACATTAAAGCACAGTTCTAGAACATGGTTTAAGGAGATATTTCTCCTCCCCAAGGCTGCCAAGAATGGCGCCATTTCTCCCTAGAAAATCATCAAAAAGTTAGTCTATGTGTTCAAGCTATCTTGTGACATATGTCTTGAACACTTTCAATCAATGATCAACTTTCAAGAAAAATTGTCACTCAAGACTCAAAGAATATTTTATATGGTCAATCAAGGCTTTCAATTCATTTCTAAAATGAAAATAATTATGTCTTTCAAACTCAAAAAGAATGATTTGTTTTTGTGGTCATTCAAGCTTTCCATCAAACTTTTTCAAGACAACATGTCTTACAACACATTACCTATGCTTTGGGAATTTAAGTCTAGAAAATTTTCTCCTCTTTTTGGGCATGAGAAGCACGATTTCTCTTCAGATTTTGCAGCCCAAAATTTTAAGTTTTTATGCATTTTTAAAGGTTTGAAAATAAGGTACATGCTAGCCATACTTTAGGACATGCATAGCTAGACTTTTCACCATGCTTTGAATGACTTTACACCATGCTTTGAACAAGATTTTTTCCTCCCTCATGTGGCTGTAAAAGTGGCCGAATTCTTCCCCCAAAAGGCCTCCAACATTCAATTCATTCCACTTCTCTATAAATAGGTAGCTTAGGGAACTTGAAGCACCTTTGTTCATTTCACTAAAGCTTTGAGTTAGAGCACTTTGAGTTTCTTTCTCTCAAGTTCAAGAGCTCATCCTCTCCAACCTCTTCATCTTCTTCACTTCCTCTCAAATCCCGAACTCTAGGTAGGGAGCTTTTCAAGAATGCTTTCTTTTATTTTCATGCTCAATGTTTATCTTGCTTGAAAGTTGTGTTGTTAGTAAGTTTCTCTCCCAAGCATTATTTCAGTTTCCTCTTTTCTCTTCCTTTTCATTTTCGGCCTTAAGGCCATGGTAGTGAGAGCATGATGATGAGTGCTCTCAAAGATGAAACCATGAGTTCATCTTAAAGTGAGGCCTCTAAAGCTTGAACCTTTCTTAAGAAAAAGTTCCATCATTTCTCCTTTTTCTTTCATTTTTGGCCTCAAGACCAAAATGAGGAGAGCTTGATGATGAGTGCTCTCTTGGGATAACCATGTGTTCATCCTAACATGAGACCTCTAAAGCTTGTGTTTTGTTTGAGAAAAGTTTTATCTTTTTCATGTTTTGGTTAAGACAAGGCTATGTTTTTCATGAAAACTCTTTTTGAGCTTTTTGTTCCTAGATGTTTCGGCCATGGAGGCTTAAGGTGCTTGGAAAAATGGTAGCTTTGTAATGAGTGCTTCATGTTGGCCTTTGTCACACGAACAAACTCTAAAGCTTGAGTTTTTCCAAAGAAAGGTTTCTCTTTTTCAAGTCTTGGTCAAGAATGAGTTATGTTTCTTTGATGTCTTGGAACTTTCCTTTTCTTTTGTTTAGGTTTCGGCCATGAAGGCCTCTTGGACTTGAAATATGAGAAGCTTGATGATGAGAGTTGTGTGATGATGTTTGTCACATGAACAACCTCTAAAGCTTGAGTTCTCTAAAAAAAAAAAATAAGTTTACTATTTTCAAGTTTTGCTCAAGACATAGTTATGTTTCTCTTGAACCTTGAAAACCTCATTTCTTTTCCCTTGAGTTTTCGGCCTTGAAGGCCTTTGGGACTTAGAAAAATGGTAGCTTGATGATGAGGGCTTCATGTTGATGTATGTCACATGAACAAAACTCTAGAGCATAAATTTGGTTTCTAGGCCAAGTATGTTTCGGTTTCTTTCCTTTATGTTGGTCATGAGTTTTGTGTTGTTAATAAATGTAGAGCATTGTAAAAATACTCAATGATGAGGACTTGAGATGTTGGTGTTTGAATCACCAAGATCTTGGTCCCTAGAGTTCAAAAATAAGGTTGTTTCCTCATGATGAGGATTCGGCCACCTCATGGACTTTGAGGATATGATTTTCTTTTATACAACTTAGCAACACTAGTGTTTTCTCTTCTTGTGAGGATGAGTTATGGGTTGAAACTTTGTTTCCTTTAAATTCTTGTAAGAGCTCTAAACAAGATATAAAAGAAGTTGCATCCACGTTTACGTTTATGCTTTGCATTAGCACGTTTATTTCTTATGCCATCACTAAGACCCAAGATAATGAATGAACTTGCACAATGCACGTTATGTTTCAAGCTTTGCATCTCATTTTATATTTCAAGTCATCACTAAACTCTAAGAATAAGAATGGAGATGCATTTCATCTTTTACTTTGTGCTATCACTTTGTTTTCTAAAGGACTATAAAATGAAATGCATAGCACGTTTATTCTATGTCATCACTTGAAACTTTAGAGCTCAAAGACTTGCCCATTTCATCTTAAGAAAAGAATTAAATCAAGGAGGTATCTCCTTGAACATCATTCGGCCATGTGGTGTAAATGGCTCTAGGATGAGTTTCATTAAACTACAAGGGCCTATAATGCACGTCTTAGAATTTTTCTAAGCTTTGATGCACTTAACCAAGGTTTTAAACATGTTTTCAAGTTTTGAATCATTGTCAAGAGCAAGCCGAAATGGCTGCTGCCCTTGATGTTCCATGATGAGTTTTGGCAAAATAAACTTTGATTTTTCATGGTCTTGAAGTCCCAAAAAGGTCCCAAGAGAAACTAGCAAGTTATATGGTTGAAAGAAATGTTTTTCTCATCATTTTATGCCTTAAAGGTTTTCGGTTCTGCCTTAGTAATTTCAACACCTTAAATTCTGTCTTGGGTGGTCTAAATATGTTGTAATACCTTACCAAGTATGTGATAATTGTTCTAGACTCTTTAAAGCATTATTAGTGACTTCGTTTGCTTAATATGTGAATTCTAGAACTATAAAGAATGGCAAAATGAGTTTCTGCCCAGCCTTGATAAAATATTTAGAATCACATTAGATTATGTCTAGATGTGTGGGAGTGACTCATAATTGGCCTAGGTATTAATTATTGCACCATAGAAAAAGTCGGATGCGAGAAAGGGCTTAAAATGCATTTTCTAGAACATGTAATTCATCAAATATGAACAACTACATAAAGCTGTCCAACCATAATTAATTAGGATTTAGAACTTAATGGATTATGGTAATGAGGTTAATCAATCCCATAAACATACTAGAAAGTAATGGGAAAGTTGAGGTTACCCGATTTAGGGATTTTTACCTTAAGGGATGATTATGCGCCTCTAAGTTTGATGATGAATTGATGTGTTAGCTCATGACGTGTATGGTGCCATGTGAACTATTATCCCTATGTGATAGCTTGTATTAACATGTTATTATTTCTTTAAAAGAACTTTGGAGATGCCGAGGTAGTAATTATGTGCTATGCATTAATTATGTGGCATCTTAAAGAAACATGTTAAACTTAGGATGACTCAGAACATAAGAATGTAATCCTTTGAAACCACCGAATTAAGGGTGGGGACAATGTGATTCTAGCCCCCTAAACCCGTACTTAAAGTCGGGAAGTTGACTTATCCAAATGGATAAAGTCTAGATGCTAGTGACGACTAGTGTGGTATGAGCTCATAACCTAGAGTTTTCTTAAAAGGGAGAAATATTAGGCTGCCCGATTAAGTAAAGGTTCTTATGTCACCTAAGTAACTTGATTATGTGATTTATGTTCCATGTGCGCTTATATGATTTAGGTTCCATGTACCAGTTATATGATTTATGTTCTACATACCAAGCTACATGATTTATGTCTATGATTTTAGTATATAGCCTATGTAACACAAGTGCCATGTTAAAAAGAACGGATTCTCGGAAAATGAGATTTTGGAAAACTCATAATTGAACCTACGTATGTCCATTATTTTGTAAATAACCCGAGATTCCTGGAGACGTATATGATGACACGTAGGATAGAAGAAAAACCCTACTGAGTTTCTTTAGTAAGAATCTCACTCCCTCTATCTTTTCCTTTCCATTACGTCTTCAGAGCGAGATGGCGACCTTCATCCTATTCATTGACACTCCACGGTGGGAGATCCACCACGACCCGGAGTATGGGTCCTATCATTTTGAGGGCCGATGTATCTTACGTGTATTCATGTTCGTTGGACGGCCATTTTCACACCGTGTCTATAGCTACCACTTCACCCCGGCATCCCCCTACGACGATCCCGCGATTTTCGAGCATGCACGACCACAATGGGAGCAGAACCTGCGGGCCCCCTCTGACCGTTCAGCCGATATGCCGGTGTACGTGCCGCTGACACAACACTCGGAGGAGGACCCTATAGGGGATGTCCCTATGGGTCATGAGGACTCTGCCCCCACTCCACCGCAGCGACCGACGGGCAGCGAGGAGACGGTTACCCAGCGTCGGAGGGCTCCGGCACCAGGACCACGACCTCGACGTGGGCGGCCCATCCAGTCACAGGGCATGCCTGCACCGGCCGAGTTCCGCCCATAGATTGGCTACGTCCCTCCATACCCGTGATCTCATTGCATAGACGGAGAGTAGACCTTAGTGCACGCACACCACTAGTATGGATGAAACCTCTTTTGTGTTGAGGTTATCCATCATAGATTGTACGGGGGTCGAGATGTTTTCTTTCAGTTCTGTTCGATATATTTCTGTATTCTGTTGTATTTATATTTACATTACGTACTTGAAGAGTCCTGCCCAGTGGGTAGGCATTTTATCTATGAGGTATTTCAGTTATGATTGATGTTATGTTCGATGTTATGTTTTGGAGCCATTCCTATGTTATCGTTCCGCATACTATGATACCGACTCGTGAAGTTACGCGCAGCTTCTATTTTAAGTAATGATTTCAAAACAAAAAAAAAAAAAAGTTGGCTCATATTTTCGTTAAGTCTATCTTCCAAGGAAATGAACCTTGTCAGTAAGTAATGACTAATATTTGGCCTAAGTACGTACTAGTAGTATTGGGTCGAATATTAAGGTCTTACATGGCCGAACCAGTGTCACCCAAGAATACATCTTGGTACCGATGTAACGCCCCAATTTTTACTGTAATTTTTACTGTCATTAGAAATTACTCAATTACCGAATTACCGTAGGTAATTATTACATAAGATTTGAGGCCGAACAATCCTCAATAAAGGAATATAACATTAGAGGAGAGGTTAGGAACGATTCATGCGAGAGTCGCAAATCCCGAATTTCTGTACGTATAAAATGACCAACATGCCCCTGAAGTTATTTTACTCAGAAAATGAGGATCGTGGGCCCCACCTATTCTCAAGGGGATATTTTGAGGATAATAAGGGATTGTTTGTGTTATGTGTGTTAATAGAGCAGAAGGATCTCAATTTTGAGTTCCGACGCGTGAAATGACCAAAACGCCCCTGTGGCTGTTTTAACTCCGATGTGCGTGCCGACTGAGCCCGAACCTCACTAAAATGTTTTAAAATGTGTTTTTAAGCCATGATTAACCATTGGTTAAGCTCGAGTGGCCTCGGGCAGTTTTTAAGTGAAAGTACGATTTTGCCCCTGTTTTTGGGAAGTTTTGCGAATTTCGGGATTTTTGATTCGTATACCAAAACCTAAGCAATATTAGGCTCAAATTAAAGCTTATTAAATTCTAAATATTAATCTAGAGTCAAAATTATGTATTTAGATTGATTAGAACCCAAAATTGCTCAAAAACACCCAAATTGCTTACTAATTCACTTAAACCGTTAACCGTAAATTCTCTAAATTACATGAATACCTTGCCTACACCTAAATAATGCATGGAACACACAAATTTCACTTCTTTGGGCTGTAATGGACGAAATTATTGATGCCATTATGCAACTGAATTATTGCCAAAATTTGCACTAAAACAAAATGCCAAAATGTCACCATAAGAGACATAATTCCTTAATTTCATACAACTTTGTCTAAAATGATTTTTCCTCCCTTATTTCTCCTGCAAAATTCCGTCCACTACCTCATCATTTTGGCCAATTAGAAGCCTCAAAATCTTCTATAAATAGGCTTGCTTGAGTGGTCTTGGAATGCTTGGTTCATAACTAGTTTTTAAGAGCACCAAAAACTTTCTTTCTTCCTCCTCTTTGGCTGAATTCTTTCTTCAATTTTTTCAAAGAGATTTTGTTTCATTTCACTTCAAGAAACCAAGTTCTCTTCCTCTTCTTCAACTCAGATTAGGTAGGAAGTAGTTTCTAAATTTATTTCTATGCTTTGAGGAGTTGTGTTTTTAGCTCAAAATGATGAAATTATGAACTTACCTTAGCTTTTCATTTTGGTTTTCCTCTTCAATTTTTCTTTAACCAATTCAACCATATGGCCTAGGTGGAACTAAGATGATGGCTTGATGATGAGGACCTTGAGGGTGGATTGTAAATCCATCACAAGTTAGGCCTCTAAAGCTTGAAAATTCCACTTGATGCAAAACTTTAAAGAATAATGCTTTATGATACTAAAACAAAGATTTTTAGTTTAGAACTTGAAAGATGTATTTTCCTTTTATGTTTTATTTCTTGCTAAGATATGTATTAGGTTGAATTTATAATTCTTTTAAAGTCTTGAAGGAGCTCTAGTAAAGAAACAAAATGAATTTGCATCCATGATTAAGTTTATGCTTTGCATAACCATGTTTACCTTCTATGTCATCACTAAATTTTCAAGAATAAATAAATGAACTTGCATTTCTCATGTTTAAATTCCAAGCTTGTATTTCATGTTTATGTTTCAAGTCATCACTTAATCTTTCAAGATAATAAAGAGGTTGCATCTCATATTTAATTTATGCTCTCACTATATTTTATAATGGCTAAAAGAATCAACGCATGACATGTTTATTTTATGCCATCACCTAAAGATCCTAGAGCTCAAAGACTTGCCCATGTATCACAAGCAAAGAAATATGATTATTGGAGTTAAAGAATTTATTCTTTAAAAAGTCTTGAGATTGGAGCTTAAAAAGATGTAATAATAATTCTCTTCTCCCTCTAGTCGTCCTGTGGGGACTACACGCTCCGGTTTCTTAATATTCTCTTCTCCTCTACATCCCTGCGGATTACCGCCGCTCCAGTTTCTTGTATCATGTTTATATTTCAAGTTCTTGCATCATGTTTAATCTTAAGTCATCACCTTAAATCTTAAAGATAAAGAAATGGAATTGCATATCATGTTTATAATTCCAAGCTATCACCTTATAAAGATAAAATTAAAATAAGGTTGCATAGCATGTTTATAATTCTAAGATGTCACCTAAATCTCTAAAGCTCAAGACTTACTCCTTTTATCTTAAGTGAGAATTTTAATTGTGAAGATCCTCCAAAATTTGACAAAAGAACTAGTTTCTAAATGAGTTTTAAGGCTTTGCAAGGATTTTACAGGGAACTAGTATTTTGTATGCACTTAAAATATGATTCTATGTAATTGCATGAGGTTCATGATTCGGCCACTGATCTGAGTTTAGTATCAATGTGTGATAATGATTTGATATAATTGAAGTTGTGATAATTATGGTTTATTGTTAAGAGAATGATTCATAATTGGTTTAGTAACTAATTAGTTTTATAATTGATAATTCTATGTAAGGATTGGATGCTTATTGAATGATTTCCTGGCTTGCATGTTATAGTTGCTATTGCAAATAATGAGAATGCTTATACATGAAATGTTCTTTATATGTAAAATTTACCTTTGTTGCTAGAAGAAAGTGTATCATTGTAAAAGTGTAATTTGGAAAGGTTCTAGCTAAGGAAAGACTTGGTATTTAAGCGTGTCCATTGTGACCCACCTCTCTTTCCTGGGAATCTCCCATATGCATGATTACAGTTGATATATATTATTCTAGCTTAAGACTATAAATGAGAAAATGTTATGATGTTTATGAATTGTATTATGATATAACATGCAAAAATTTAATGGTGACTTAAACTTATAAGAAAATGATCCTTTGGAACCATCAGACTATAGGTGGTGAAAAGGTGATTTTAGCCCCCTAACCCGTTCTCTCAAAATGGTAGAGTCGGGACTTTAGCTTATCAAAAGGGATAAGTATATGCTAGTGATGACTAGTAAAGTATGAGCTCATAACCTAAATTACTCCCAAAAGGGTGGAGTATAGGGTGGCCTAAGGAAAATAATGATGATGATAAGATTTTAAGTCACCTAAGGCACTAAAGAAATGAAATATGTGCACTATGTCCACATGTAGCTAATATTATATGACGTTCTTTTATGCATGTTATTTGATAATGATGATGAGGAAAATGATGTAATGATAAAGGAAAAGTTCATTGTAAATATGACATGCTAAGATTATGATGCATTATAAGACGCATGATTAAAAATTCACGAACCTCGGTTAAGTATTTGTCCGAACTTAAAATGAATCTTTACATGCTCACTATTTTAGAATAATCCCAAGGTTCCTGGGGACTTTGATGATGACACTGTAGAAGGAGGTACCTTACTGAGAATTCTTTAGCAAGATTCTCACTCCCTTTTCTTCATTTCCGTCATTGTCTCCAGATTCAGATGGCGACATTCGTCCTGTTCGTTGATACCCCTACTTGGGAATTTCACTATGATCCGGTGCATCGCTCGTATCATTTTGAAGGGAGGTGCGCAGTTCGTGTTTTTATTTACATAGGTCGTCCATTTGCACATCCTGTCCCTAGTTATCGATTTTCTCCTACTTCTCCCTATAGCGATGAAATGGTTTTCGAACATGCACGTCCACTTGATGAAAGGATGTTACGTTCTTATCCCGCTTCATCTGCTGTCCATGGATTTCCAGAGTATGTTCCCGAGACGAGATATTCTCAAACTGATCCTTCAGAGGACACTCCTACTCATGTATATTCTCCGAGAGCTCTGCTCCTACTCCCACACGTGTAAGAGAGGGTAGTGAGGAAACAGCTTGTTCAGCCGAGGTTAGCAAGAAGGCCGCCCATGCGACTCCCACTGGTGCATCTCGTGTGTCCCTCCCGAGGAGCTCATCGATGGATCGGATTTATTCCCCATTTCCAGACAAAGGGCCATAGAAGGTTCTTAGTAGATTTATGTGTGATCATGCACCCTAGTTTTAGGATAACCTTCCCGGCTTATGGAGTTATCTAGTTTAGGGGCATGTATTTCCTTAAGTATATTTTCTTTTATGGGTTTGCATAAGATAATGATGTATGAACATAACCCACCCTTTGAGTGAGGTTATTGTATGTAAATATATGCTATAATGTGTTTATGGATGTTATATGATGGAGCCTAAGTGATATGATGTGATATATTCTTAAACGTCTTATTATACTCCGCTTACTCATTCACGTTGTACTCGGCTCACGTTTTCAATTATGTGTTTAAAAAAAAAATGGCTCGTAATTTCACTAAGTATTTTCAAATTATGAAGAAAGAACCAAAGCAAGGAGTAAAGTCTAGTCATTAATCAGATTCAACCTAGGTGTATCTGGTTAATTACTAGGGTGTTACAACCGATGTCACATGAGTTCTTTGGAGGTGCTCAGCCGAACCGGTGTCATCCAAGAACTCATCTTTGTACCTCATATCTTATAAAGAAAATCTCATAGGTTTTTCAAAAGCTTTCTAAGTCCCCAAATTTGTCACAAATTTGGCAACATAACAGTAGCACGCTGAATTTCTTCCAAATTTACTTTATGCCACATAAACAAATAGAACATGTATCCTCAATCATAAATTCATACGTTGACATAATTCATTCTCAAATAGAACATACATTCACATGTAACATTGAAACCCATTATGCTCTTGATCTTACGGTATCTTATGCTTTGACCCTTATGGGCCTTAAACTTGAGATGTAATTATTCTATCATTCTCTATCAACCTCTTATGCACATAAGGATTCTCTTCTAACAAATCTTACTATCATTTATGTTCTTTAATAAACTTGGGCAGCACCATACTCTAAGGGCAAAGTTCTATATCTATGACTACGAGGTTCTAGAACTTACGTTTTAGACCCTTTCTCGGTTCCGTCTTCGTCAAAGGCACTACAAATTAAATCTAAACCAATTATGAGATATTCCTATGCCTGAGAAATAATTATAAACTATGTTCGCCATATTATGAGGTTTCTGGACAGAATCCAGAAATTGAATGTTCTAAGAGTTCTAGGATTGCACTTTTACGGTTTTCTAGTTACTAGTTTCTCTATAGGTGCTAAAATTCAATCCTACTTCAAATGTAACCAAATTTTTCATGATTAATTAATCCTAAACTGATTGTTATCATACTAAAATAGTTTTGGTATTGATTAGGATTGAAGGGGTTAAACACACATTAAATTCCAACTTTACGGTTTTTCTATGAACCTAGTTTTTCTCCTAACATGTATAGAAGTGTTCCTACCTCATCATATATCATTTTCACACATTCTAACACATCAAAACATCATCATACAGCAACAAACATATCAAGGCAGGACCGAACTGTTCAAGTCCAAAAAGACACATAATTTGACATTTCTAAAGCATATAAGTTGCTAGTTTCCCTTAGAATCATTTTAGGACTTCTAAAACTCTTTGCAAACCATTTTATTTTATCAAGAGGCTAAAAGCAACCTTAGGTCAGTAACCAATTTAATTCTTCTTTAGAAGAGGATTAAATCATAAATCTTGTTGGTCATAACTTTATAAAACTCATCAAGCTTAAAGAAAATCCTAGAACATAGGTTGTTGGCCCTTGTAACTAGATGGAACTCATTCCAAGCTCATCATTATTACTTGGCCGAAATTATACATTCAAAGAATGCTTCCATATTAAACCTTAACATGAGATAAAATGGGCAAGTCTTTGAGTTCTAAGGTCTTTAAGTGATGACAAAATATAAACATGCTATGCACTTCATTTTTATTCTTCATTACAAAGTAAAGTGAGAACTTTAAAGTAAATATGCAAGGCTTGAAAGTAAATATGCAAAACTTGAAGTAAATATGCAAGGCTTGAAAGTACAAATGCCAGACTTGAAATAAATATGCAATGCAAGTTTATTTCTTTATTTTAGTGCTCTAGGCCCAGCAACAATCGACTTTAAGGTCGAAATAGAAAGGCTTTGAGAATTAATTAGGTGATAATACAAGTCTTGTTTTAATCTTTGAGTCCTTAGGTGATGACTTGAAAATAAGGATGCAAAGTAAGAATATAAACATGAGTGCAACCTCAAAGTAAACATGCAAGTTCATTTATATCTTATTAGAGCTCATTCAAGACTTTAGAGAAACTTAAACCTTAACCCAAACTCATCATGACAAGATAAAGTGAGGTCTAGAGTTCTTAGAACTCAAGATAACATTCCTTAAAAATATAACCATAAATGAACTTTATAATACCTTTATGAAAACTTAAGCTTTAGAGATTTCTTTGTGGTGAACATAAAGTCACCAACTAGAACTCTCATCATCAAGCTATCATGAGGGTTCATCCAACAATTGTTGACCGAAAATTTTAGAGAAAAAGAAACGGAAAGAAACCAAAACTTAAGAGCAAGAAAGAACCATTTTGAAACTCTAGAGTCCATGATCTTGATGATGTATTAACATTGACACCATGGGTCCTCATCATTGAGTTCATGTAACCATTTTAAAACATCATCAAAGTTAAAGATTTCAAGGTTCAAGAAAGAAAGAACTAGTTGTTCAAGTGATGAATATCATCATGAAACCCTCATCATCAAGCTCTCATTCTGTAACATCCTAATTTTTAACCCAATACTCTAGAACATATTTAGGTTAATCATTAGTCTATTACTCTTTTAGTCTCATTCCTTACAACCTTTCATTAAAATACTTAGCGAAAAATACGAATAAATTTTTCTTTTTGAAACTTGAAAGCAAAACGCGAGCCGCGCACTAACCTAACGTTCGTCATAACCATCACATGCAAGAAAAAGTAACCACACCATTGATAATCATGAGACATAGTATTATACATAACAATCATAATATTATCACATCTTCGTAGATACATAGACTACTAACATCATTGTACCATCATTTACATCAAAATATGCCTATTTATATGAAGTAATGCTTATCCACCTATGAGGTTGGATGAGTATCAATCCAAAAGCTAAACTACCTATGCGTCCGCGGCGATCCTCTACTCCATTTGTTGGTGTGACCGTTGAGCACGAGCCTTAGAAGAAGTCACGACCCTCGTTGTAATCCTCATCTAGAGACGACACGGAAGATAAGGAAGGGATGAGAAACTTATTCAAGATTCTCAGTAGGGATTCCCGACTCTAACACGAGTGTCATCGTCGTCCTCCCCAGCCACCTCGATTTTAATTATGAAAAAGGTGTACATGCATAAGGTTCGGTTTTAAGCTTTCCAAATCTAATTATCCGAAGTGGGTGTCTTTTAGTATGAGTCTTAATGTCATGAATGCAACAGAAATTTGATGAATGCATGACAATACCATATGCACATTAACACGAAAGTCGTAATACTTGGGCAAATCATAAGGAAACATAAATCATATATGTGGCATAAAAAGGCATAGTACTTTTCATGTGACATCTTTCTCATAAGTAGAACTCTTAAGTTCCTTTTTCTTAAAGACCACCCTCTTAACATATCCACCAAAAGTCCAACCGATTTACCAAATTTTACGATAATCTGGTCACCAAACTACGTCTCACCTATCGCCTAGGAATGAGCTCAATCCTAACTAGTCGTCACTAGATTTAACATGGGCTAATAGAGGGGTATACATAACTTTCTTGGATCACCTATCTTAGGATCATTTCTGTAACACCCCGATTTTTCTGTCCGAGGGAAATGACCAAAATGCCCCTGAGGTCATTTCCTGACCCGAACTCGAGGGTAACCAACTCGGCCATCCTCGAAGGGTCAACTCAATGTTTGAAGGGGATTGAATGGCCTTTGAATGCTTTCGGAAGCGAAAATTTCGCTCATGAGCTGGTCAAAATGACCAGAATACCCCTATGGCGTTTGTACCCGGGTAAAGGTGCCGCTTGAGCCCTAACTTTCCCCAGAGGTTTAAAAACATGATTTCATGTGTCTAGAGGTATCTGTTCAAATCCCGGTGGTCCCGGGCAGTTTTAGTGCAAAATTACGATTTTGCCCCTGGAATAGTGTTTTTAAGCTTAATGACGTAATTAAGCAAACCTAAGCAATATTAGGCTCTAAACGAAGATTAATTTATTTCCCTAATTAATCTAGAGTCAAAATAATTTATTAAAGTTAATTAGAACCTAAAATTGCTTAGATTAAACTTAAATCCTTTTAGAACTCAAGATTCCTAGTCTTGGAATCATGAATAGTGTTTTCTCTCTCCAATTCCTTAAATCAAGGAAATGAGTCTAGAGTTGTTTAAACTCTAAATTGAGGATTTAACCCTCTAATGGTGCAAGACCACTCCTTAATTATGTCTAGACTACCTTAATTACCCATTTACCTTACCTAAACACTTTCTTACAAATTCCTAATCTTAAGCATAACCAAAGATACACCTAAACACAACTCTAAACCACAATTAAAATGCAAGAAACTCTCCTCCCTTGGCTGATGCATTTCGCCAGCCCACTCCCCATTGACCACATGTTTAATTATTTTCTCACTCAAAGAACCATGCTTGAGGCCATACCTTGAACCATACCTCACCATACCTTAAGCCATACCTCACCATGCCTCAAGAACACATTATCTCACCTCATGGAACTCATGGATGTCCCTAATTCTGCACCTCATGGCGAAACACATCAGCCCACATACACACTTCATTTGTTTCAATTCTCTATAAATAGAATGCCTTGAGGAGCTTGCACCACTTTTAGATCATTTGCTAAGTTTAGGAAACACTCAAAGCTTTCCTTTTTCTCTCAAAGTCTTTGTGTTCTTCAAGTTCTTGGAGTTCTTCAAGTTCTTCATCATCTTCATCTTCTTCTTCCATCTTCAAGTTCATCACACCAAGTAGGGATTTTCTTTCATGTGTTCTTTCTTTAAAGTTCTTGTTCTAAGCTTAAAGTTCATAGTTTCTCTTGATTCTTTTTAGAACTTCTTTTCTTCCCTTTACCTTTTCATTTTCGGCCATGGGCCTTGGAGAACAAAGGAATGAGAGCTTGATGATGAGAGTTTCATGATGATGTTCATCACTTGAGACAAACTCTAGAGCTGGATTTTTGTTCTTGAGCAAAAGTGTTTCTAGATTTTTCCTTTCTTGAACTTTTGAGAACCTTAACTTTGATGTTGTTTCAAAATGGTTCTAATGACTCAATGATGAGGTCTCATGATGTTGGAGTTTGTATATCACCAAGATCATGGATTCTAGAGTTTCAAACATTTCTTTTCTTTCCTTGAAGTTTCGGCCATTACCTTTTCCTTTTCATGCTAGATGTTTGATTTTCCAAATATGTTATGTTGAGTTCTAAGAACTCTAGACTTTTACTTTGTCTTGGTTTGATGAGTTTGGGTTGAGGTTTAAGTTCCTTTAAAGTCTTGTTAAGAGCTCTAGAAAGATAAAATGAACTTGCATAATTTATTTTATGCTTGCATTCATATTTACATTCTTGCTATGCATCTTTACTTTCAAGCCATCACCTAAGAACATAAAGATTAAAATGGAACTTGTATCATCACTTAACTTAATTCTCAAAGCCTTTCTATTTCGCCGTTAAAGTCGATTGTTGTTGGGCCTAGAGCACTAAAATAAAGAATTGAACTTGCATTATCACCTAATTAATTTCTCGAATGCCTATCTATTTCGGCCTTAAAGTCGATTGTTGTTGGGCCAAGAGCACTAAAATAAAGAATTGAATCTTGCATCTTTACTTTCAAGCTTGCACGTTTAAGATTATGTCAGATATTTACTTTCAAGTTTACACGCTTAAATTATGCCTTGCATATTTAATTTCAAGACATCACTTTACCTTGAAAGCAAGATTAAAAATGAAGAGCATGAGCACGCTTAGTTTATGTCAGAACTTAAGAACCTAGAGCTCAAAGACTTGCCCATTTCATTCCAAGTTAAAGTTTAATGCAAACCACACTTTGAATGTACGTTTTTGCCAAGTAGTGAAGATGGACTTGCAATGAGTTTTCATCTAGCTACTAGGGCCAATAGCCTATGTTTTGAGTTTTCCTTAAAGTTTGACAATTCTTTATAAGGTTATGTCGTTATAAGTTGTGATTCCAATCTCTTTTAGGGGATGGAATATGTTTTGGTCAGTGACCTAAGGCTTCACTTAGCCTCTTGATGAATTAAAATGTTTTGCAAAGAGTTTTAGAAATTCTAGATTGATTCCAAGAGAAACTAGTTAACTTACGCACCTAGAAATGTCAATTTAATTCTCTTATTGAGGCAAGATGTTTTCGGTTCTGATGTGATGAATGTGATGCTGTATGATGATGTTTTAATGCGTTGGAATGTGTGAAAATATCATGTGATGATGTAGAAGCGAACCTATGCATGATAGGTAAGAAACTAGCTAACTAGAAATACCGTAAAGCTAGAATTTAACATAGTTTTGACCCATTTGTTTATGGAACCAATCCAAACTGTTTTAATGGGAACATAATCAGATTTAGATTGTTTAGACATGAAAAACTTGGTATCATTTGAGTTAGAATCGAATTCTAGCACCTACGGGGAAACTAGTAACTAGAAAACCGTAAAAATGCAAATGTAGAACTCTTAGAACATCTAATTTTCTGGAATCTGTCCAGCACCCTTACAACATGATAAACATGATTAAT
This sequence comes from Dalbergia cochinchinensis, assembly GCA_031216125.1. Taxonomy (NCBI): domain Eukaryota; kingdom Viridiplantae; phylum Streptophyta; class Magnoliopsida; order Fabales; family Fabaceae; genus Dalbergia; species Dalbergia cochinchinensis. The sequence goes on from CM062373.1 coordinate 39,092,632, forward strand.
AATTAGTCCTTAAACATAGGAATGTCTCATAATTGATTTAGATTTAATGTATAGCGCCTCAGTAAGACGGAACCGAGAAAGGGTCTAAAACGTAAGTTCTAGAACCCCAGAAACAAGTTAGAGACTCATTCCTATGCTATTCAGATTTAAGTATGAACATGAGAATGAAGAATGATGTTTAATATGAGCCTTAGGGGCATAAAAATATGAGCGACGGATATTAGAGAGCTATATCTCAAGATTAAGACCCGTATGGTCAAAGCATAAGCTACCGTGAGGGTAAGCGTTTGAATGATGTATGATGATGCATGAAGTATGTTAGTGATGATGATGTTATTCATATGAGGAATTTATGAGGTTATATGTTTATGTGGGATAAAGCAAATTTGGAAGGAAATTCGTGTAATGACCGCTTTGGCCGACTCCGACAAATTTGGAAGGAAACTCAGTAATGACCGCTTTGGCCGCCGACTTCGCAAATTTGGGGACTTAAAGAGATTTTGAAAATTAAGGTACTAAGATGGGTTCTAGGATGACACCGGTTCGGCCGAGCACCTCCATAGAACTCATGTGACATCGGTACCATTTTATACTCTTAGGTGACACCGTTCGCCGAGCACCCCTAAGAGTTTTGCCCCTAACCCGCACTCGGATAGTCGGATTTATGATACGCTTATCGTTAAGTGGTAAGTAAGAACTAGTGACGACTAGTTAAGGTATGAGCTCATAACCTAGATGTATGACACGCTCGGGTGACACCGGTTCGGCCGAGCACCCCAGCTCGATTGTCTTTAGGGTGGCCCATGAGGAAGAAAAGTTCATGATTATGATTATGTCACTAAGTTTTGTCCCATATGAATGTTACTATTGCCACTTTATGCCACCAATGATGATGATGCTTGATGTTATGTTTTATGTATGTGCATTAGGTAGTGCCATGCATACATTTTCCATTATGTTGCACTCATGGCATTAAGATCATCCTAAAATGAACGGACCTTGGCTAAAGTATATCTTTGAAGTTTAAAATGAACTAAATGCATGTTCAGTCATTTCGTATAATTAAACCCAAGGTTCCTGAGGACGTAGATGATGACACCTAGGTAGTAGGAGGCCCTACCGAGATTCTTTAGCAAGATTCTCACTCCTCTACCTCTTTCTTTCCACACGACTTCAGATGGCGACGTTCGTGGTGTTCGTGGACACGCCGACATGGGAGGTGCGCCATGACCCGGACCACGGGTCATTCCATTTTGTGGGTCGATGCACAGCTAGAGTATTCATGTTGATGGGTCGACCCTTCACTCCCTCAGTACATTCCCATCGTTTCTCCCCGCCTCACCTTTTGGTGATGACCTAGTGTTCGAGCGCCAAGACGTCCCTCGAGAGGAGAGGCTACGCCAGACTCCACCTTCCGCATCCGCCGCTCGAGACTACCCCGAGTATGTGCCCTGCTGCCCATCGCCCTTCTCGAGATGGATCCTTCCGAAGACTTCGCCACCCAGATACCCTCCGAGGGGTCTTCCTCCATACCTATGGACTTTGGAGAGATAGCGAGCCCACCGTGACTCACCGAGGCGTGCACGACGACCGAGATGCGCCATACCCTGGAGTCATATTCGATCCCCACTCCGCCTTTTCACGCCCGAGGAGCTCGCCAGCTTCCCTGATATCCGCCTCGACACGAGATGGTCGCCAAAGGAGGTCGAGGATGGCCGAGTTAGAGCACACACCACATAGATAGGGATAAACTTTCTTTTGTTTAGAGGTTATCCTATTAGATGCACTCGGGTAGGGAGTAGATTATGTTTACGCTTTATGTTGTATTTCTTTTCATGTATTTCCTTGTACTGAATTAAGTCCCACACTTATAAGTGGGCAAGTTATATATATATGAGCTTACATTCAGTGATGTTCATGATGTGCCTTATGTTGTGATGATTGTGAGACGATTGTTTTACTTTGCATGGTTTACCGCTTATCGCATCACGCGGCTCTCACTTTTATTTCAAAAAAAAATTTCCCGTATTTTCCGCTAAGTAATTCAAAGCTAAATGAGAACTATGAAGTAAATGTACTAATGATTAACCTAAATATGTTCTAGAGTATTGGGTTAAAAATTAGGATGTTACATTATGGTATCGTGAGCGCTCGATTCTCATGGAGCCGAGGATTGACAGACTATGCTTTCTAAAGCGTAGTACGATAGCTATGTCATGCGTAGAGCTTAACTAGAGATAAGCTATAGGGTAGGAGTTCATGACCCTTGTCTACTTGCGCGCCATGGTAACTAGCTCATTTTACATGGAATATTGAGCCCTGATCACCTCGGTGTTTATTGTCTCATGTGTTTAGGGACCAATGGCACCAAGGAGACAACCTAGGACCCGACCGAGGGAGACCAAAGCGATGCCATCGCTGCCGCTGTTCGTGACATGGCTAGAGCCATGGAACGAATGTTCGAGAGGATGAACCAACAAGGGGACACCGGACGTGCTCCCTCATCACTGAAATGGTCGAGCAAGCGAGGTTTGGTGAGTTTCGCAAGGCGAACCCACCAACCTTCCGAGGAGCCATGGACCCGACAAAGTCGATGAGTGGATCAAAAACATGGAGAAGATCTACCTGCGTGGTGGCTTGCTCGAGGAGCAAAAGGTCACCTTCGGGCCGCTTATATGATGGAGTCGGATGCCGAAGTTCGTGGACTGCACCAAGATCAAGCTAGAAGCTTCGCACGGCCACAATCGAGCTATTCAAGACCTACTTCTATGAGAAGTACTTCCTGAGTCCGTGAGGAACGCAAAGATATTGAGTTCATGCAACTGACTCAAGGAGGGTCTCATCGTCGCCCAAAGACACGCGTAAATTCGAGGAGCCGATTAAGTTCTCTAGGGTGTTTCAAGGAAACCCCGACGAGGTGTGGAAGTGCGCCAAGTATGAGGCCGGACTAACGGCAGAGCTCAACTATGCTGTCAGCGCACATGGAGATTAGGGACTTTCCAACCCTAGTCAACAAGTGCCGATCATGGAAGAGGGACAGAAGAAAATCAATGCCGCAAGGGCAAGACGTAAACAAGGGGCTAGCACCTCAAGCCCCAAAATTCAAGCCCCAATATCCAAACCAATCCCGAAATCACTATAATCCCTACCAAACCAACCGGCCTGCATCACAACAACAACAAAGAACCCCTTCCACCAACAACCCAAGCAGCCATACCGACCACAATTCCGTAACAACAACAACAACCGCAACAACCACAACAACAACCGACAAGGAGGGTCGGGCGCCCCGAAACAACCAAGGAGGTCAAGTGGGACTAAGAACAGGACGCCAAGGAACCCCGCCCAAGCTATCCCAGCCGTGCTATGTCCTGGGCGCGGAAGGATCATGGCAACCGCCCTCGCTTAGCGGGCGTAATATCCGCTCGATGCGGAAAGCCTCGCCACTACGCCAAAGAATCGCACTAATGGGAGGCCGCAAGCTGCATTCCGGCCGCAACACCAAGGGAGGGTCTTCACCCTCAATGTAGACGAGGCGGACACATCCAACGGTCTCATAGAAGGTAAGTGCGAAATAGATGGTAGAACCTTAATCGTGCTATATGACTCTCGGGCAACACATTCTTTTATTTCATATGCTAGTGTCGAGGCTCTAAATTTGAAAACTTCCAAACTTCCTTTTGATCTTATTGTCTCTACCCCCACAAATCATCCTGTGAATACTTGTTATTGTTGCCTAAATTGTCACCTCACCACAGTAAAATAGATCATATGTTGTGGATTTAATTTGTTTACCCATGAAAGGTATAGGAATAGTTCTTGGCATGGATTGGCTTCACGCCAACCGTATTGTTAGATCATGACACCAAAACAGTCGCCTTTCCTTCTCCCCCTAGTGAAATAAGTCAACCTTTGAAACTCTATCTCAATGCCGTAGAGGTCCACTGTAGTGGGAAAAAGACTAAGGGATATGTTCTCCTAGCCGCTAGCGAGGTACACTTTGAGCAGTAATTTAGAGAATATACCTATAGTGAGAAACTATCCCGAGGTGTTTCCTAAGATATACCCAGTTCCTCCCGAGCGAGAAGTGGAGTTCTCCATTGAGTTGGTTCTGGAGCGGGACCAATCTCCATCGCCCCCTATAGAATGTCACCCCTAGAACTAGCCGAGCTTAAAACCCAACTTGAGGAACTTTTAGAGAAAAGCTTCATAAGACCTAGTGCTTCACCATGGGGAGCCCTGGTCTTGTTTGTGAAAAAGAAGGACGGGAGTATGAGGTTGTGCATAGATTATAGGCAATTAAATCGTGTGACAGTGAAAAACAAATACCCTTTGCCTAGGATTGATGATCTCATGGACCAATTGAGAGGAGCGGTAGTGTTTTCCAAGATCGACCTAAGGTCGATACCACCAAATTAGAGTGAGAGATCAAGATATACCAAAGACCGCCTTTAGAACTCGGTATGGACACTTTGAGTTCAAGCGGTGATGTCTTTTGGGTTGACAAATGCTCCTGCAGGTTTATGGATTACATGAATAGGATCTTTAGACCCTATTTAGATCAATTCGTGGTCGCTTTTATAGATGATATACTCATCTATTCAAGACCCACGAGGAGCATGAGCGCTATTTAAGGATAGTTTTGGAGATTTTGAAGGAGAAAAGCTATATGCAAAACTCTCTAAGTGTGAATTTTGGTTGGAGGAGGTCAAGTTTTTAGGGCACGTTGTGTCAAAAGGAGGTATAGCCGTTGATCCTAGTAAGGTAGAAGCCGTAATGAATTGGGATAGACCAACCACCGTGAATGTAAATACTGAGCTTTTTGGGTTTAGCAAAGTTACTACCGTAGGTTTATCAAAGGATTTTCCCAGCTTAGCCCTACCCTTGACCAAGCTCACTAGGAAGAATGCCCCGCTTGAGTGGAGCCCGAATGTGAGAAGAGTTTCCAAGAGCTTAAGGAAAGGTTAACCACGACCCCAGCCTTAGTCTTACCTAGCCCCAATGTACCCTTCGAGGTATATTGTGATGCTTCGGGCAAAGGACTAGGGTGTGTGTTGATGCAAAATAGGCAAGTGGTAGCCTATGCATCCCGACAACTCAAGCCTCACGAGGCTAACTACCCCACCCATGACCTAGAGTTAGCCGTAGTGTTTGCCTTAAAGATGTGGAGACACCATTTGTATGGTGTAAGGTTTGAGGTTTTCTCCGATCATAAGAGTCTCAAGTACCTCTTTGATCAAAAGGAGTTAAATATGAGGCAAAGAAGGTGGATGGAATTCCTCAAGGACTACGATTTGGGTTTAAGTTACCACCCCGGCAAGGCTAATGTAGTCGCCGATGCCTTGAGCCGAAAGACGTTACACCTGTCCTACATGATGATCAAAGAAGTTGAGTTGATAGAGAAGATTAGGGATATGAATCTAGGGATGTCAAATGACCGATAAAGGAATAAAAATGTGCTATCTTAGTGTGACAAGTGGATTTAAGCAGAGAATCATGTTAGCACAACAAGAGAATGAGGAGTTCGAAGAGATCATAGATGCTGTTAAAGGAAAGTTAAAAGGTTTCAAAGAGGTGAGGATTGGATATGGAGATTTGAGGAAGGATCTGCATCCCAAGATGGTGACCTCCGAGAGAAGATCTTGGAGGAGGCTCACAAAGGCTATTTCACCATTCATCCCTGTTACCAAGATGTACCAAGATTTGAAGAAGATGTTTTGGTGGCCCGGAATGAAAAAGGATGTAGTCGCCTGGGTTAGTAAGTGCTTGGTATGTCAGAAAGTGAAAATCGAGCACCAAAACCTTCGTGTTTGTTGCAACCCCGCCAATCCCCGAATGGAAGTGGGAATGCATATCTATGGATTTCGTGACAGATTGCCTAAGACGCAAGCTGGCCATGATGCTATATGGGTGATAGTGGATCGACTAACCAAGTCGGCACACTTTCTACCTATTAGAGTAACGCATCTTTAGATAAATTGGCTCGCTTATACATCCAAGAGATCGTGAAGATTGCATGGAGTACCGCCGACGATAATCTCTGATAGAGATCCGCGGTTTACGCCGCTTTTGGGGAGCCTTCCAAAAGGCGTTTGGTTCAAAGCTATGCTTGAGCACCGCTACCACCCACAAACAGACGGACAATCTGAAAGGACGATCCAAACCCTAGAGGATATGCTAAGAGCCTGTGTGTTAGACCAAAGCGGAAGTTGGGATAGGTACTTGCCTTTGATCGAGTTTGCGTATAACAATAGTTATCACGCAAGCATCGGTATGGCACCGTACGAGGCATTGTATGGAAGGAAGTGCCAATCACCTTTGTGTTGGTACGAGCCTGGGGAGCAAAGTGTCTTAGGACCCGATGTAGTGAGGGAAACAACGGAACAAATCAAGAGGATCCGGATAGGATGCTCACTGCTCAAAGTAGACAAAAGAGCTATGCGGACAAGCGGCGCAAGCCCTTGGAGTTCGAGGAGGGAGAACATGTGTTCCTTAGGATTACCCCCACTACAGGCATAGGGAGGGGCATGAAAGTCAAAAAGTTGAGCCCCCGATTCCTTGGTCCCTTCCAAATTCTTCAAAGGATAGGAACAGTTGCCTACAAAATAGCCTTACCCCTTAATCTTTCTAATCTTCATGACGCCTTTCACGCCTCTCGCTTAAGGAAGTATGAGTCCGATCCTAGCCACGTTTTAGAGCCAGAGCATGTTCAGTTAAGGGACGACCTAACTTTCAATCTTCCCCCTACGAGAATCGTGGACCGCGGAGTCAAGCAGCTGAGGAACAAGTCTGTTCCATTGGTAAAGGTAGCATGGGCACGCGACAAATCCAAGAGTTTACATGGGAGCTAGAGTCGAAATGCAAGACAAGTATCCCGAGCTTTCTAAGGTAACGAATTTCGAGGGCGAAATTCTTTTAAGGAGGAGTAATGTAACACCCCGATTTTTCTCGTCTCGAGGAAATGACCAAAATGCCCCTGAGGTCATTTCCTGACCCGAACTCGAGGATAACCAACTCGGTCATCCTCGAAGGGTCAACTCAATGTTTGAACGGGATTGAATGGCGTTTGAATGCTTTGAGCGAAAATTTCGCTTTTCCGCAGCTTTCGGGTCAAAATGACCGAATACCCCTATAAGCGTTTTACGCGGGTAAAGGTGCCGCTTGAGCCCTAACTTTCCCCAGAGGTTTAAAAACATGATTTCATGTGTCTAGAGGTATCTGTTCAAATCCCGGTGGTCCCGGGCAGTTTTAGTGCAAAATTACGATTTTGCCCCTGGAATAGTGTTTTTAAGCTTAATGACGTAATTAAGCAAACCTAAGCAATATTAGGCTCTAAACGAAGATTAATTTATTTCCTAATTAATCTAGAGTCAAAATAATTTATTAAAGTTAATTAGAACCTAAAATTGCTTAGATTAAACTTAAATCCCTTTTTAGAACTCAAGATTCCTAGTCTTGGAATCATGAATAGTGTTTTCTCTCTCCAATTCCTTAAATCAAGGAAATGAGTCTAGAGTTGTTTAAACTCTAAATTGAGGATTTAACCCTCTAATGGTGCAAGACCACTCCTTAATTATGTCTAGACTACCTTAATTACCCATTTACCTTACCTAAACACTTTCTTACAAATTCCTAATCTTAAGCATAACCAAAGATACACCTAAACACAACTCTAAACCACAATTAAAATGCAAGAAACTCTCCTCCCTTGGCTGATGCATTTCGGCCAACCCACTCCCCATTGACCACATGTTTAATTATTTTCTCACTCAAAGAACCATGCTTGAGGCCATACCTTGAACCATACCTCACCATACCTTAAGCCATACCTCACCATGCCTCAAGAACACATTATCTCACCTCATGGAACTCATGGATGTCCCTAATTCTGCACCTCATGGCCGAAACACATCAGCCCACATACACACTTCATTTGTTTCAATTCTCTATAAATAGAATGCCTTGAGGAGCTTGCACCACTTTTAGATCATTTGCTAAGTTTAGGAAACACTCAAAGCTTTATTTTTTCTCTCAAAGTCTTTGTGTTCTTCAAGTTCTTGGAGTTCTTCAAGTTCTTCATCATCTTCATCTTCTTCTTCCATCTTCAAGTTCATCACACCAAGTAGGGATTTTCTTTCATGTGTTCTTTCTTTAAAGTTCTTGTTCTAAGCTTAAAGTTCATAGTTTCTCTTGATTCTTTTTAGAACTTCTTTTCTTCCCTTTACCTTTTCATTTTCGGCCATGGGCCTTGGAGAACAAAGGAATGAGAGCTTGATGATGAGAGTTTCATGATGATGTTCATCACTTGAGACAAACTCTAGAGCTGGATTTTTGTTCTTGAGCAAAAGTGTTTCTAGATTTTTCCTTTCTTGAACTTTTGAGAACCTTAACTTTGATGTTGTTTCAAAATGGTTCTAATGACTCAATGATGAGGTCTCATGATGTTGGAGTTTGTATATCACCAAGATCATGGATTCTAGAGTTTCAAACATTTCTTTTCTTTCCTTGAAGTTTCGGCCATTACCTTTTCCTTTTCATGCTAGATGTTTGATTTTCCAAATATGTTATGTTGAGTTCTAAGAACTCTAGACTTTTACTTTGTCTTGGTTTGATGAGTTTGGGTTGAGGTTTAAGTTCCTTTAAAGTCTTGTTAAGAGCTCTAGAAAGATAAAATGAACTTGCATAATTTATTTTATGCTTGCATTCATATTTACATTCTTGCTATGCATCTTTACTTTCAAGCCATCACCTAAGAACATAAAGATTAAAATGGAACTTGTATCATCACTTAACTTAATTCTCAAAGCCTTTCTATTTCGGCCTTAAAGTCGATTGTTGTTGGGCCTAGAGCACTAAAATAAAGAATTGAACTTGCATTATCACCTAATTAATTTCTCGAATGCCTATCTATTTCGGCCTTAAAGTCGATTGTTGTTGGGCCAAGAGCACTAAAATAAAGAATTGAATCTTGCATCTTTACTTTCAAGCTTGCACGCTTAAGATTATGCTTCAGATATTTACTTTCAAGTTTACCCGCTTAAATTATGCCTTGCATATTTAATTTCAAGACATCACTTTACCTTGAAAGCAAGATTAAAAATGAAGAGCATGAGCACGTTTAGTTTATGTCGTAACTTAAGAACCTAGAGCTCAAAGACTTGCCCATTTCATTCCAAGTTAAAGTTTAATGCAAACCACACTTTGAATGTACGTTTTCGGCCAAGTAGTGAAGATGGACTTGCAATGAGTTTTCATCTAGCTACTAGGGCCAATAGCCTATGTTTTGAGTTTTCCTTAAAGTTTGACAATTCTTTATAAGGTTATGTCGTTATAAGTTGTGATTCCAATCTCTTTTAGGGGATGGAATATGTTTTGGTCAGTGACCTAAGGCTTCACTTAGCCTCTTGATGAATTAAAATGTTTTGCAAAGAGTTTTAGAAATTCTAGATTGATTCCAAGAGAAACTAGTTAACTTACGCACCTAGAAATGTCAATTTAATTCTCTTATTGAGGCAAGATGTTTTCGGTTCTGATGTGATGAATGTGATGCTGTATGATGATGTTTTAATGCGTTGGAATGTGTGAAAATATCATGTGATGATGTAGAAGCGAACCTATGCATGATAGGTAAGAAACTAGCTAACTAGAAATACCGTAAAGCTAGAATTTAACATAGTTTTGACCCATTTGTTTATGGAACCAATCCAAACTGTTTTAATGGGAACATAATCAGATTTAGATTGTTTAGACATGAAAAACTTGGTATCATTTGAGTTAGAATCGAATTCTAGCACCTACGGGAAACTAGTAACTAGAAAACCGTAAAAATGCAAATGTAGAACTCTTAGAACATCTAATTTTCTGGAATCTGTCCAGCACCCTTACAACATGATAAACATGATTAATAATTAGTCCTTAAACATAGGAATGTCTCATAATTGATTTAGATTTAATGTATAGCGCCAAAGTAAGACGGAACCGAGAAAGGGTCTAAAACGTAAGTTCTAGAACCCCAGTAAAACAAGTTAGAGACTCTGTCCTATGCTATTCAGATTTAAGTATGAACATGAGAATGAAGAATGATGTTTAATATGAGCCTTAGGGGCATAAAAATATGAGCGACGGATATTAGAGAGCTATATCTCAAGATTAAGACCCGTAAGGGTCAAAGCATAAGCTACCGTGAGGGTAAGCGTTTGAATGATGTATGATGATGCATGAAGTATGTTAGTGATGATGATGTTATTCATATGAGGAATTTATGAGGTTATATGTTTATGTGGCATAAAGCAAATTTGGAAGGAAATTCGTGTAATGACCGTTTTGGTCACGAATTCCGACAAATTTGGAAGGAAACTCGGTGTAATGACCGTTTTGCCCGCCGAATTTCTCGCAAATTTGGGGACTTAAAGAGATTTTGAAAATTAAGGTACTAAGATGGGTTCTAGGATGACACCGGTTCGGCCGAGCACCTCCATAGAACTCATGTGACATCGGTACCATTTTATACTCTTAGGTGACACCTGTTCGGCCGAGCACCCCTAAGAGTTTTGCCCCTAACCCGCACTCGATAGTCGGGATTTATGATACGCTTATCGTTAAGTGGTAAGTAAGAACTAGTGACGACTAGTTAAGGTATGAGCTCATAACCTAGATGTATGACACGCTCGGGTGACACCGGTTCGCCGAGCACCCCAGCTCGATTGTCTTTAGGGTGGCCCATGAGGAAGAAAAGTTCATGATTATGATTATGTCACTAAGTTTTGTCCCATATGAATGTTACTATTGCCACTTTATGCCACCAATGATGATGATGCTTGATGTTATGTTTTATGTATGTGCATTAGGTAGTGCCATGCATACATTTTCCATTATGTTGCACTCATGGCATTAAGATCATCCTAAAATGAACGGACCTTGGCTAAAGTATATCTTTGAAGTTTAAAATGAACTAAATGCATGTTCACCATTTCGTATAATTAAACCCAAGGTTCCCGAGGACGTAGATGATGACACCTAGGTAGTAGGAGGCCCCACCGAGATTCTTTAGCAAGATTCTCACTCCTCTACCTCTTTCTTTCCGTCACGCCTTCAGATGGCGACGTTCGTGGTGTTCGTGGACACGCCGACATGGGAGGTGCGCCATGACCGGACCACGGTCATTCCATTTTGTGGGTCGATGCACGCTTAGAGTATTCATGTTCATGGGTCGACCCTTCACTCCCCCTACATTCCCATCGCTTTCTCCCCGCCTCACCTTTTGGTGATGACCTAGTGTTCGAGCGCCAAGACGTCCTCGAGAGGAGAGGCTACGCCAGACTCCACCTTCCGCATCCGCCGCTCGAGACTACCCCGAGTATGTGCCTGCTGCCCATCGCCCTTCTCGGAGATGGATCCTTCCAAGACTCGCCACCAGATACCCTCCGAGGGGTCTTCCCTCCATACCTATGGACTTTGGAGAGGATAGCGAGCCCACCGTGACTCACCGAGGCGTGCACGACGACCGGAGATGCGGCCATACCCTGGAGTCATATTCGATCCCCACTCCGCCTTTTCACGCCCGAGGAGCTCGCCGCTTTCCTGATATCCGCCTCGATTACGAGATGGTCGCCAGAGGAGGTCGAGGATGGCCCGAGTTAGAGCACACACCACATAGATAGGGATAAACTTTCTTTTGTTTAGAGGTTATCCTATTAGATGCACTCGGGTAGGGGAGTAGATTATGTTTACGTTTTATGTTGTATTTCTTTTCATGTATTTCCCTTATACTGAATTAAGTCCCACACTTATAAGTGGGCAAGTTATATATATATGAGCTTACATTCAGTGATGTTCATGATGTGCCTTATGTTGTGATGATTGTGAGACGATTGTTTTACTTTGCATGGTTTACCGCTTATCGCATCACGCGGCTCTCACTTTTATTTCAAAAAAAATTTCCCGTATTTTCCGCTAAGTAATTCAAAGCTAAATGAGAACTATGAAGTAACAGACTAATGATTAACCTAAATATGTTCTAGAGTATTGGGTTAAAAATTAGGATGTTACAATTTCCTTCTTTGAAACGCTCTACTGGTATCTAGTACACAGCGAATTGTCCGCTTTGGCAAGCTCAATGTCAATACCCTCACGGATTTGTTTCCTCCCCACCGTAGCGGGAGAAATGCGTCTTAGTACTATGTCACATCTGTTCTGGGGGTGCTCGGCCGAACCGGTGTCACCCAGAACCTATCCTGGGGGTGCTCGACCGAACCGGTGTCACCCAGGAGTTTTCATAAACTTTTCTCAAATTCTCAAGTTTGATGGGAAATTCTGAAGCGTAACGGCATACACTGGATTTCCTTCAAACTTGCTTTATGCCACGAAACATATAGAGCATGCATAGCCATTCAACATCAACATAAGGCATCATATTCATCGTTTGCATCGTAAGCATCATAATATCATAATTTTGCATAACGCATCATGGCGGGAGCATCAACACATCAATACTATACATTCTCATCAGAGATCACATGCTCAAGTTGTTCTCGTAATAAAACATATATCCTCATGAATTCCTCATATGAATAACATCATCATCATTTACATACCACGTGCATCATCATAGAACATTCAAACGCTTACCCTTACGGTAGCTTATGCCTTGACCCTTACGGGTCTTAATCTTGAGATATAGTTCTCTAACATCTATTGTTCATATTTTATGCACCTAAGGGCTCATAATTAATCATCATTCCTTATTCTCATATTCATACTCAAATCTGAAAAGCATAGGGCAGAATTTCTAACTTGTGGTTACGGGGTTCTAGAACTTACGTTTTAGACCCTTTCTTGGTTCCGTCTTCGCCTAAGGCGCTATGAATTAAATCTAAATCAATTATGAGGCATTCCTATGCTTAAGGACTAATTATTAATCATGTTTATCATGTTGTAAGGGTGCTGGACAGAATCCAGAAAAATAGACATTCTAAGAGTTCTAAACTTGCACTTTTACGGTTTTCTAGTTACTAGTTTCCCTATAGGTGCTAGAATTCGATTTTAATTCAAATGATACCAAGTTTTTCATGTCTAAACAATCTAAATCTGATTATGTTCCCATTAAAATAGTTTGGATAAGAATCCATAAACAAATGGGTTAAAACTATGTCAAATTCCAACTTTACGGTATTTCTAGTTAGCTAGTTTCTTACCTATTATGCATAGGATCGCTTCTACATCATCATATGATATTTTCACATATTCCAACACGTCAAAACATCATCATACAACATCACACTCATCATATCAGAACCGAAAACATTTAACTTCAATAAGAGAGTTAAATTGACATTTCTATGTACATAATAAGTTAACTAGTTTCTCTTGGAATCAATTTAGAATTTCTAAAACTCTTTGCAAATCATTTTAATTCATCAAGAGGCTAAGAGAAGCCTTAGGTCAATGACCAAAATATATTTCATCTCCTAAAAGGGAATAAAGTCATATCTCATGACAACATAACCTTGAAAAGGTTTGTAAAGCTTTAAGGAAAACTTAGAACATAGACTATTGGTCCTTGTAGCTAGATGAAAACTCATTGCAAGTCCATCATCACTACTTGGCCGAAAATATGCATTCAAAGGATGGTTTCACATTAAACTTTAACTTGGAATGAAATGGGCAAGTCTTTGAGCTCTAGGTTCTTTAAGTTATAACATAAAATAAATGTGCTCATGCTTTTTGTTTTTAATCTTGCTTACAAAATAAAGCGATGACATAAATTAAATATGCAAGGCATAAACTTAAACATGCAAGCTTGAGAGTAAATATGTGAGGCATAAACTTTAAACGTGCAAGCTTGAAAGTAAATATGCAAGTTCCAATTCTTTATTTTAATGCTCTTGGCCCAACAACAATCGACTTTAAGGCCGAAATAGATAGGCATTCGAGAAATTAATTAAGTGATTATGCAAGTTCAATTCTTTATTTTAGTGCTCTAGGCCCAACAACAATCGACTTTAAGGCCGAAATAGAAAGGCTTCGAGAATTAAATTAAGTGATGATACAAGTTCCATTTTAATCTTTATGTTCTTAGGTGATAGCTAGAAAGTAAAGATGCATAGCAAGAATGTAAATATGAATGCAAGCATAAAATAAATTATGCAAGTTCATTTTATCTTTTTAGAGCTCTTAACAAGACTTTAAAGGAATTTAAACCATAACCCAAACTCATCCAAACAAGGTAAAGTCAAGCTTAGAGTTCTTAAAACTCAACATATTATTCTTAGGAAATCAAACCATGAAGCTTAGAAAAATTAAGGAAATGGCCGAAATCTTCAAGAAGAAAAAGGAACATTTTAAAACTCTAGAGTTCATGATCTTGATGATATATTAACACCAACATCATGAGTCCTCATCATTGAGTTCATAGAGCCATTTTAAAACATCATCAAGGCTAAAGTTCTCAAGAGTTCAAGAAAGGAAGAACTAGAAACATTTTTGTTCAAGAACAAAGATCAAGCTCTAGAGTTTGTTTCAAGTGATGAACATCATCATGAAACTCTCATCATCAAACTCTCACTTCTTCATTCCCAAAGGCCCATGGCCGAAACATAAAGAGGAAGGAGGAGAAGAAAAGAAGTTCTAAAAGGAATCAAGAGAAACTATGAACATAAAGCTTAGAACAAGAACTTTAAAGAAAGGAATACTTGAAAGAAAATCCCTACTTGGTGTGATGAACTTGAAGATGGAAGAAGAAGATGAAGATGATGAAGAACTTTGAAGAACTTGAAGAACACTAGAACTTTTGAGAGAAAAGAAAAGCTTTGAGTGTTCCTAAACTTAGCAAATGATCTAAAAGTGGTGCAAGCTCCTCAAGGCATTCTATTTATAGAGAAATGAAACAAATGAAGTGTGTGTGTGGGCTGATGTGTTTCGGCCATGAGGGTGCAGAATGGAGGCATCCATGAGTTCCATGAGGTGAGATAATGTGGTCTTAAGGCATGGTGAGGTATGGTTCAAAGCATGGTGAGGTATGGTTCAAAGTATGGCTTCAAGCATGGTTCTTTGAGTGAGAAACAATTCAACATGTGGTCAATGGGGTGAGAATTTCGGCCATGTGCATCAGATTTGGGGGAGGATTAGTTTGCATTTTAAATGTGGTTTAGTGTTGTGTTTAGGTGTATCTTTGATTATGCTTAAGATTAGGAATTTGTAAGAAAGTGTTTAGGTAAGGAAAATGGATAATTAGGATGGTCTAGACATAATTAAGGAGTGGTCTTGCACCATTAGTGAGTTAGATCCTCAATTTAGAGTCTAAACAACTCTAGACACATTTCCTTGATTTAAGGAATTGGAGAGAGAAAACACTATTCAAGATTCCAAGACTAGGAATCTTGAGTTCTAAAAAGGGTTTTAAGTTTAATCTAAACAATTTTAGGTTCTAATTAATTTTAATAAATTATTTTGACTCTAGATTAATTAGGGAAATTAATTAATCTTCGTTTAGAGCCTAATATTGCTTAGGTTTGCTTAATTACGTCATTAAGCTCAAAAACACTATTCTAGGGGCAAAATCGTAATTTTGCACTAAAACTGCCCGGGACCACCGGGACTTGAACAGAGACCTCTAGACACATGAAAACATGTTTTTAAACCTCTGGGGAAAGTTTCGGGCTTAAACGGCACCTTTACCCGCGTAAAACGCTATAGGGGTATTTTGGTCATTTTGACCCTAAATCATGAAACGAAATTTTCGCTTCCGAAAGCATTCAAAGGCCATTCAATCCCCTTCAAACATTGAGTTGACCCTTCGAGGATGACCAAGTTGGCTACCCTCGAATTCGGATCAGGAAATGACCTCAGGGGCATTTTGGTCATTTCCCTCAGACAGAAAAATCGGGGTGTTACACATTCCTTTGTTTTCAAGGGCTCAAGGCCGAAAATGGAAAAGGAAGAGAAAAAGAAAAGAAGTTCCAAAAGATTCAAGAGAAACCATAAAACACATAACTAGATTAAGAACTTAAATGAAAGAAACACTTGAAAGAAAATCCCTACCAAGTGATTGGAGGTTGAGATGAGTGAAGAGGATGAAGAACTTGGACGCTTGAACTTTAAGAGAAAAAGAAAACTTTGAAGTGCTCTTTGAAAACTTACACTTAGCAAATGAACCCAAAATGATGCAAGTTCACCCAAGCATGTTATTTATAGAGAAATGAAACAAATGAAGGGTGTTTGGGGAGGGAATGGCTTCAGTCATTACAGCCACAAGGAGGAGAAAAATATCTTCTCCAAGGCATGGTTCAAGGCATGGTGGGAAGCATGGCTAGGTATGGGTTCAAGTGTGGGTCAAGCATGGTTCTTTGAGTGAGAAATAAATCAACATGTGATGGAATTGGGGGAGGGATAGCCGAAACATGCATCAGCCATGGGGGAGGATTTCTTGCATTTTAATTATGGTTTAGAGTTGTGTTAAGGTGTATCTTTGATTAGGATTAAGATTAGGAATTTGTAAAAAGGTGTTTAGGTGAGAAAATGGGTAGTCAAGGTTGTCAAGACATGTTTAAGGAGTGGTTTTGCATCATTAGTGTGTTATAAATTCAGTTTAGATCATGAACAACTCTAGACACAATTTCATGATTTAAGAAATTGAAAAGAGAAATACTATTCAAGATTCCAAGATTGGAATCTTGAGTTTTAAAAAGAGATTTAAGTTTAATCTAAGTAATTTTAGGTTCTAATGAATTTTAATAGCTTATTCTAACTCTAGATTAATTATGGAAATTAATTAATCTTCGATTGGAGTTTAATATTGCTTAGGTTTGCTTAATTATGTCATTAAGCTCAAAAACACTATTCCAGGGGCAAAATCGTAATTTTGCACAAAAACTGTCCGGGACCACCGGGACTTAAACAGACACTTTTAAACATGTAAAAACATTGTTTTAAACCTTCAGAGAAAGTTTTGGGCTCAAACGGCACCTCCACCCGCATAGAAAGGCTATAAGGGTATTTTGGTCATTTTGACCCGAAACTGCAGAAAATGAAATTTTCGTCTCCGAAACCATTCAAGGGCCATCCAATCCTCTTCAAACATTGAGTTGGCCCTTCGAGGATTGTCGGGCTGGCCATCCTGGAATTTGTAACATCCTAATTTTTAACCCAATACTCTAGAACATATTTAGGTTAATCATTAGTCTATTACTTCATAGTCTCCTTTTTACTTTAAAATTACTTAGCGAAAATATGGGTAAATTTTTTTTTGAATAATAAAAGCAAAGTGAGAGCCGCGTAACCCGGTGAATGATGAAGCACATAAAGAAATATAACAAATATCTCATAAGCATCACAACATAAGGCAGATAATGGCACATCATCAAGAAAACCGAACTGCATATATATATATATATATATAACACGATATGCCCACTTATAAGAAGCGGGACTTAGTTTGGTACAACATAGAACAAATACAACTGAAAAGAAGGTACATTAGAAAGGAAATTACTACAGAAAGTGAGAAGGGAAAACTCCCCTACCCAAGTGCATCTAAAACGGATAACCTCTATACAAGAGAAGGTTTATCCTCTCCTATGTGGTGTGTGCACTATTTCTACCCATGAGCCTCAATCGCTAGGATCCCGTAAAGGATAGGCGATTCAATCCAAGGGCGAGGCACATCCGAATTGGGCACGCCAAAACTCGATCCTCGTCAGCCGTATGGTGATGTCTCGTCGCTTATCAAACGCCAAATCACCAACACGGCATCGGCCCTCAAAAAGGTATAGCCCATGCTCCGAATCATGGTGCACTTCCCACGTCGGGGAATCCACAAAATCCACGAGCGTCGTGATCTGAAGACGTGACGGAAAGAAGAGATAGAGGGAGTGAGAATCTTGCTAAAGAATCTCAGTAGGGTAACCCCCTATGTAGGTGTCATCATCTACGCCCTCAGAACCTTGGGTTTATTATATAAAATGAGTGAGCATGCATCAAATTCATTTTTAAGTTACTAAACGTAATTAGCCAAGGTCCGCCTATTTTAGAATGAGTCTTGATGTTACGGATGCAGCATAATAAAGCATGAATGCATGAAGATGCATCAAGCATAAATCATTTAATCATCATAAAAGAATCAATATCACGTAAGTGGCATAAAGTGGCATATACTTCTCATGTAAAACATCTTTCTATAACTTGTGTGACATTCCAAGCATTGTATCAGAACATAGGGATCACCCCTAAAGACAACCGATCTGGGGGTGCTCGGCCGAACCGGTGTCACCCAGAACGTGTCACATCTCTAGGTTATGAGCTCATACCTAACTAGTCGTCACTAGTTCTTACTTATCAATCCCGATAAGCGTAATCATAATAATAATCATAATCATAACAAAACGCGTCCCACCGGCATCAAGTACACGGTGAATATTGTCCTCTTCGGGGCGTTACGCATGATCGCCCCCCTCAAGGATTTGTTTCGGGCGCATGATCGCCGTCCCGTAACGCGTTTTCACAAGATACTATGTCACATTAAAAACTCATGTACTTTCAAAACTTTCAAGGTCCTCAAGTTTATCTGGAGTTCGGCAGCCTAACAGCAGCACACCGAATTTCTTCCAAACTTTCTTTATGCCACATTCATATCTTTACACAATCATTTATAATCATGGGTGTCATAAGCATCATCATCATATGCATCATAGGCATTGTAAAACATCGCACGCATCATAACGTGAGCATCAATAAATTAACATTGCATATCCTCATAAGAAATCATATGCCCAAGATATTCTCATAATAAAACATGCGATCACGTAAAACACTAAAGTTTATTATGCCCTTACGCCTATGGTGTCTTATGCTTTGACCCTTACGAGCCTTAAACTTGAGGTATAATTATTCTGACATTCTCTATTAACCTTTTATGCACCTATAGGTTCACAACTAATGATCTTTACTAATGTTTATGTTCAATGATGAATCTGGACAGCATCTTTCTTAAGGGCAAAATTACATCTTGGGATTACGGGGTTCTAGAAGCTACGGCTTAGACCCTTTTTGGTCCCGTCTTCGCCTAAGGCGCTATAAATTAAATCTAAACCAATTGTGAGGTATTCCTAAGCCATTGAACTAATTATAAATCATATTTACTCCATTATAAGGGTGCTGTACAGGATCAGAAAATTCAATGTTCTAAGAGTTCTAGAATTACGTTTTTTACGGTTTTCTAGTTACTAGTTTCTCTGTAGGCGCCAAAAATTCAATTCTAATCCAAATGTCACCAAGTTTTCCATGCCTAAACAATCCTAATCTGATTATGTTCCCATTAAAACAGTTTGGGCAGAATCCATAAAGAAATGGGTTGAAACTATGTTAAATTCTAACTTTACGGTATTTCTATAAAGCTAGTTTCTTTCCTAACATACATAGAAAGGTTCCTACCTCATCATAAGTAATTTTCACACATTCTAACACATCAAAACATCATCATTCAGTAGCAATCTCATCATGAAAGAACCGAAATATCAAGCCCCAAAAAGATGTATAAATTGATATTTCTAAAGCATCTAAATTGCTAGGTTCTCTTGGAATCATTTTAGGACTTCTAAAACTCTTTGCAAACCATTTTACTTCATCAAGAGGCTAAAAATAACCTTAGGTCAGCAACCAATTAAATTATCCTTTAGAAGAGGATTAACATCATAAATTTTGTTGGTCATGACTTTATAAAACTCATCAAGCTTAAAGAAAATCCTAGAACCTAGGTTGTTGGCCCTTGTAACTAGATGAAACTCACTCCAATCTCATCATCACTACATGGTTTAGATTATGCATTCAAAGAATGCTTCCATAGTAGACTTTAACTTGAGATAAAATGGGCAAGTCTTTGAGCTCTAGGTCCTTAAGTTATGACATAAAGTAAACGTGCTATGCTTTTCATTTTTAATCTTGCTTACAAAATAAAGTGATGACTTAACATAAACATGCAAGACTTGAAAGGTAAATATGCAAGGCATAAACTTAAACGTGCAAGCTTGAAAATAAATATGCAAGACATAAACTTAAACGTGCAAGCTTGAAGGTAAACATGCAAGGTTCAATTCTTTATTTTAGTGCTCTTGGCCCAGCAACAATCGACTTTAAGGCCGAAATAGAAAGGCATTCGAGAAATTAATTAAGTGATAATGCAAGTTCAATTCTTTATTTTAGTGCTCTAGGCTCAAAGAACAATCGACTTTAAGGCCGAAATAGAAAGGCTTTGAGAATTAAATTAAGTGATGATGCAAGTTCCATTTTAATCTTTATGTTCTTAGGTGAGAGGTTGAAAAGTAAAGATGCATAGCAAGAATGTAAATATGAGTGCAAGCATAAAATAAATTATGCAAGTTCATTTTATCTTTCTAGAGCTCTTAACAAGACTTTAGAGGAACTCAATGCTTAACCCAAACTCATCCAACCAAGGTAAAGTAAAGCTAAGAGTTCTTAGAACTCAACATAATATTTTTAGAAAACCAAAACATAAAACTTGGAAAAACAAGGAAAAAGGCCGGAACTTCAAGAAAGAAAAAGGAACATTTTATAACTCTAGAGTCCATGATCTTGATGATATATTAACACCAACATCATGAGTCCTCATCATTGAGTCCTTAGAACCATTTTTGAAACATCATCAAAGTTAGAGTTCTCAAAAGTTCAAGAAAGGAAGAACTAGAAACATTTTTACTCAAGAACAAAGATCAAGCTCTAGAGTTTGTTTCAAGTGATGAACATCATCATGAAACTCTCATCATCAAGCTCTCATTTCTTTGAACTCCAAGGCTCATGGCCGAAATGAGAAAGAACAAAGAAAAGAAAAGAAGTTCTAAAAAGAATCAAGAGAAACTATGAACATCAAACTTAGAATAAGAACTTTTAAAGAAAGAATACATGAAAGAAAATCCCTACTTGGTGTGATGATCTTAAAGATGGAAGAAGATGAAGAGCTTCAAGAACTTGAAGAACACAAGAGTTTTTGAGAGAAAAAGAAAAGCTTTGGAGAGATCTAAACTTTACAAATGAACTAAAGTAGTAAAATGTTCACCAAGGCAAGCTATATATAGAGCCTTGAGTCATGAATGAGTGGAGAGGAAGAGGCCATGTAGTTGTCTTCTAGAATAAGGGAAGTATGTGGAGGAGAATGAATGAGAAGTTGTCTTGGAGACATGGCCAATTGTGTGCCACACATTCAAACAACATGTGATGCAAAGTGGAGGGAAAAGTGGAGCCATTTTTTGGGCAACCATGGGCGCAAAATCATCTCCTCTAATCATGGTTTAAAGGTGTGTTTAGGTGTGTTATGGATTAGACTTAGGATTAAGGGTTGTTATGTAGGTACTTTAAGTAAACTAGTTAGCTAATTAATGCTATAATCCCATAGGTTAGAAGTGATCATGTAGGTTTAGTGGAGTCAAAAACTTTTATGACTAGTGATGTGAGTGTGACAACTTTTCTTGGAAATGGGGGCATGAATAGTGAAAACACTATTCATGGATACTTTTTCTTTAAAGAAAGAAAAGAATTTAGAAAAGGGTTTTTAAATTTCTTTAAACAATTCTAGGTTCCAATTAATTTTAAATAATGATTTTGGCTCTAGATTAATTATGGAAATTAATTAACCTTTAATTAGAGCCTAATATTGCTTAGGTTTGCTTAATTATATCATTAAACTCAAACAGCACTATCCCGGGGGCAAAATCGTAATTTTGTACAAAAACTGCCCGAGACCATCGGAACTTAAACAGACACTTTAAAATAGTTGAAAACGTTATTTTAAACCTTTAGGGAAAGTTTCGGGTTCGAATGGCATTTCTACCCACGTAGTATGCTATACGGGTATTTTGGTCATTTTAACCCGAAACTGCAGAAAACACGATTTTTGTTTCCAAAGCACACAAAGACCATCCAATCCCCTTGAAACATTGAGTTGACCCTTCGAGGATCTGGGTCGGCTATCCTCGAATTAGGCGAAAATGACCTCAGGGGCATTTTGGTCATTTTCTCTTAAACAGAAAATCGGGGCGTTACATTACTCCCCTCCTTAAAAAGAATTTCGTCCTCGAAATTCGTACCTTAGAAAAGCTCCTGGATATTTAGTCTTCATCTCGACTCTAGCTCCCATGTGAATTCTTGGTCTTGTCCGCCCCCATGCTACTTTCACCAAAGGAACAGACTTATTCCTCAATCGCTGACTCACGATCCACGATCCTCGTCTTCAGCAGATTGAAAGTCGTGTCCTCCCTTAATCGCATATGCTCGGCTCTAGGACATGACTAAGGTCGGACTCATACTTCCTTAACTGGGAGACGTGAAAGACGTCATGAAGATTGGAAAGGTTAGGAGGTAAGGCTATTTTGTATGCTACTGACCCTACTTTCTGAAGAATTTCGAAGGGGCCAAGGAATCGGGGGCTCAACTTTTTAACTTTCATGGCTCTCCCTATGCCTGTTGTGGGGGTGATCCTAAGGAATACATGTTCTCCCTCATTAAATTCTAACGGCTTGCGCCGCTTATCCGCATAGCTCTTTTGCCTACTTTGAGCCGTAAGCATCCTATCCCGGATCTTCTTAATTTGTTACGTGGTTTCCTCACTACCTCAGGCCCTAACATGCTTTGTTCTCCGGATTCATACCAACACAGAGGGGATTGACACTTGCGTCCATATAAAGCCTCGTAGGGTGCCATGCCGATGCTTGCGTGATAGCTGTTGTTATACGCAAATTCGATCAGTGGCAGATACTTATCCCAGCTTCCCCTTTGGTCTAGAACACAGGCTCTCAACATATCTTCCAAGGTTTGGATCGTTCTTTCTGATTGTCCGTCTGTCTGTGGGTGGTAAGCTGTGCTCAAGCACAACTTTGAACCAAATGCCTTTTGAAAGGCTCCCCAAAAACGTGACGTAAACCGCGGATCTCTATCCGAAATTATTGTTGATGGTACACCATGTAACCTTACAATCTCTTGGATGTACAGCTGTGCCAATCTGTCCAAAGAGTGTGTCACTCTAATAGGCAGAAAGTGAGCCGACTTGGTTAGTCGATCCACTATCACCCATATAGCATCATGGCCAGCTTGAGTCTTAGGTAATCCTGTCACAAAATCCATCGATATGCATTCCCACTTCCACTCGGGAATTGACAGGGGTTGCAGCAATCCTGACGGCTTTTGGTGCTCGATCTTCACCTTCTGACATACCAAGCACTTACTAACCCAGGCTACCACATCCTTTTTCAATCCGGGCCACCAAAACATCTTCTTCAGATCTTGGTACATCTTGGTAACACCCGGATGAATGGTGAAATGGCTTTTGTGGCCCTCCTCCAAGATCTTCTCTCGGAGGTCACCATCTTGTGGCACACAGATTCTTCCTTCAAACCTCCATATCCAATCGTAACCTTGTTCAAAACCCTTTAATTTTCCGCCTTAATCGCGTCTATGATTTCCCCGAACTCCTCGTTTTTCCGTTGTGCTAGCATAATTCTTTGCTTAAACCCGCTTGTCACGCTAAGGTAACACATCTTCACTCCTTGATTGGTCACAGACATCCCAAGATTCATATCCCTAAACTTCTCTATTAACTCAACTTCCTTGACCATCATGTGAGATAGGTGCAATGACTTTCGACTCAAGGCATCGGCGACTACATTAGCCTTGCCGGGGTGGTAACTTAAGCCGAAATCATAGTCTTTAAGGAACTCCATCCACCTTCTCTGCCTCATGTTTAGCTCCTTCTGATCAAAGAGATACTTGAGACTCTTATGATCGGAGAAAACTTCAAACCTTACACCATATAAATGGTGCCTCCACACCTTCAAAGCGAACACTATGGTCGCTAACTCAAGGTCATGGGTAGGGTAGTTTGCCTCGTGAGGCTTGAGTTGTCTGGATGCATAGGCTACCACCTCCTTATTTTGCATCAACACACAGCCTAGGCCTTTGCCCGAAGCATCACAATATACCTCAAAGGGTACTTCGGGACTAGGTAAGACCAAAACTGGGGTTGTGGTTAGCTTTTCCTTAAGCTTTTGGAAACTTTTCTCACACTCGGGGTTCCAAACAAAGGGGGTATTCTTCCTAGTTAGCTTGGTCAGGTAGGGCAATCTGGGAAAACCCTTTGATAAACCTACTGTAATAGCACTGCTAAACCCAAAAAGCTCAGTATTTCCAAGATTCACGGTGGTTAGTCTATCCCAATTCATCACGGCTTCCACCTTACTAGGATCAACGGCTATACCTCCTTTTGACACAACATGGCCTAAGAACTTCACCTCCTCTAACCAAAATTCACACTTAGAGAGCTTCGCATACAGCTTTTTCTCCTTCAATATCTCCAAAACTACCCTCAAATGATGCTCATGCTCCTCGTGGGTCTTCGAATAGATGAGTATATCATCTATGAAAACGACCACGAACTGATCTAAATAGGGTCTAAAGATCCTATTCATGTAGTCCATAAACACCGCAGGAGCATTCGTCAATCCAAAAGACATTACCGTGAACTCAAAGTGTCCATACCGAGTCCTAAAGGCGGTCTTTGGTATATCTTGGTCTCTTACCCTAATCTGGTGGTATCCCGACCTTAGATCAATCTTGGAAAATACCACCGCTCCTTTCAATTGGTCCATAAGATCATCAATCCTAGGCAGGGGGTACTTGTTTTTCACCGTCACACGGTTTAATTGCCTATAGTCTATGCACAACCTCATACTCCCGTCCTTTTTCTTAACAAACAAAACCGGGGCTCCCCAGGGTGAGGCACTAGGTCTTATGAAACTCTTCTCCAAAAGCTCTTCAAGCTGGGTTTTCAACTCGGCTAACTCCAAGGGTGACATCCTATAAGGGGCTATAGAGATTGGTCCTACTCCAGGAACCAACTCAATGGAGAACTCCACTACTCTCTCGGGAGGGAA
The DNA here is from genome assembly GCA_031216125.1 of Dalbergia cochinchinensis. NCBI lineage: Eukaryota > Viridiplantae > Streptophyta > Magnoliopsida > Fabales > Fabaceae > Dalbergia > Dalbergia cochinchinensis. The sequence continues at coordinate 39,117,561 of CM062373.1, forward strand.
TTCGGGTATCTCTTCCGGAAATACCTCGGGATAGTTTCTTACTACAGGTATATTCTCTAGGTTCTGCTCAAAGTCTACCTCGCTAGCGGCTAGGAGAACATATCCCTTAGTCCTTTTCCCACTACAGTAGACCTCTACGGCATTAAGGTAAAGTTTCAAGGTTTCACTAGTTTCACTAGGGGGAGAAGGAAAAATAACCATTTTGGTATCACAATCTAACAATACACGGTTGGCATGAAGCCAATCCATGCCAAGGACTACACCTATACCCTTCATGGGTAAGCAAATTAAATCTATGACAAAGGATCTATTTTCTGCGGTGAGATGGCAATTTAAACGCAAAAGCAAGTATTCTGAGGACGATTTGTAGGGGTGGAAACAATAAGATCAAAAGGAAGTTTGGAAGTTTTTAAGTTTAGAGACTCGACACTAGCATATGAAATGAAAGAATGGGTTGCACCAGAGTCATAAAGTACAGTTAAAGTCCTACCATCTATTTCGCACTTACCTTCTATGAGGCCGTTGGATCTTTCTGCTTCGTCCGCATTGAGGGTGAAGACCCTCCCTTGGTGTTGTGGCCTGGGTTCGTTTGCCGGCCTCCCATTGGTACACTTGTTGGCATAGTGGCCAAGACTTTCCGCATCTCAAGCAAATGTTCGCCCACCTGCAGCGGCGGCCGCCATGAATTCTTCCGCATCGAGGACATTCCGCACCCGGCAAGGGTTGGGGAAAGCAGCAGGGGCTCCTTGAGGCACCTTATTCTTGGCCCCGCTGGACCCTCCTTGTTGATAGTTGTTTCGTTGGCCGCCCGACCCTCCTTGTCGCCTATTGTTGTTGTTGTTCTTTGTTATTTCTAAGGTTGTTGTTGTTGTTGTTGTTGTTTCTGAATGGCATTCTCTGATGTTGCCTCTGTTGGTGAAAGGGTGTCCTTTGTTGGTACTGCTGTGGCTTGAACTGGTTGGTGTGATAGGGGTTGTAGTGACTTCGTGATTGGTTTAGGTGTTGCGGTTTGAACCTCGGGGCTTGAGGTCCTAGCCTTTTGGCACGTTCCGCCCTTGCAGCATGGAGTTTCCCTTGTCCTTCCTCCAGAATGCGGCACTTGTTAACCAGGGTGGGGAAATCCCTGATCTCCATATGTGCCACGGCGTAGTTCAACTCCGGCTTCAACCCGGCCTCATACTTCACGCACTTCCATATCTCATCGGGGTTCCCTTGGAATACCCGCGAGAACTTGATCAGTTCTTCAAATCTTGCCGTGTACTGAGCAACTGACATCCCTCCTTGTGTTAGCTGCATAAACTCGATGTCCCTTGCATTCCTCACGGACTCGGGGAAGTACTTCTCGTAGAAGTAAGTCTTGAATAGCTCCCAGTCAATAGCAGTCCCAGAAGCTTCCAACAACCTTCGAGTGCCGGTCCACCAGAACTCGGCGTCAGACTCCATCATATAAGCAGCAAATGTGACCTTCTGCTCCTCTGAGCAGGCGACCACGGAGTAGATCTTCTCCATGTTCTTGATCCACTCATTAGCCTTGTTAGGATCCATGGCTCCTTTGAAAGTTGGCGGGTTCGCTTTGCGGAATTCACCAAATCGAGCTTGCTCGATCATCTCGGCGATTGGGAGCACGTCCGGTGTCCCCTTGTTGGTTCATCCTCTCAAACATCCGCTCCATGGCTCTAGCCATATCACGGACAGCAGCAGCAGTTGCATCTTCTTGGTTTCCCTCGGTTGGGGTCCTATTCTGTCGCCTGGGTGCCATTGGTTCCTAAACACACGAGACAATAAACACTGAGGTGATCAGGCTCAATATTCCATGTAAGATGAGCTAGTTACCATGGCACACGCAAGCAGACAGGGGTCATGCATCTCTATCCTCTGACTTATCTCTACTATCCAAGCACTACGCATGATGTAGCTATCGTACTAAGCTTAGGAAGCATAGTCAGTCCAATCCTCAGGCTCCATGAGAATCGAACCTCGCTCTGATACCATAATGTAACATCCTAATTTTTAACCCAATACTCTAGAACATATTTAGGTTAATCATTAGTCTATTACTTCATAGTCTCCTTTTTACTTTAAAATTACTTAGCGAAAATATGGGTAAATTTTTTTGAATAATAAAAGCAAAGTGAGAGCCACAGAATCTTGAATGATGAAGCACATAAAGAAATATAACAAATATCTCATAAGCATCACAACATAAGGCAGATAATGGCACATCATCAAGAAAACCGAACTGCATATATATATATATATATAACACGATATGCCCACTTATAAGAAGCGGGACTTAGTTTGGTACAACATAGAACAAATACAACTGAAAAGAAGGTACATTAGAAAGGAAATTACTACAGAAAGTGAGAAGGGAAAACTCCCTACCTAAGTGCATCTAAAAGGGATAACCTCTATACAAGAGAAGGTTTATCCTCTCCTATGTGGTGTGTGCACTATTTCTACCCGCGAGCCTCAACTGCTAGGATCCCGTAAAGGATAGGGCGTATCCAATCCAAGGGCGAGGCACATCTGGAATTGGGCACGCTCAAAACTCGATCCTCGTCGCCGTATGGTGATGTCGGGTCGCATATCAAACGCGAAATCACGAGCAAAGGCATCGGCCCTCAAAAGGTATAGCCCATGCTCAGAATCATGGTGCACTTCCCACGCCGGGAATCCACAAAATCCACGCAGCCGTGATCTCAAGACGTGACGGAAAGAAGAGATAGAGGGAGTGAGAATCTTGCTAAAGAATCTCAAGAGGTAACCTCCTATCTAGGTGTCATCATCTACGTCCTCAGGAACCTTGGGTTTATTATATAAAATGAGTGAGCATGCATCAAATTCATTTTTAAGTTACTAAACGTAATTAGCCAAGGTCCGCCTATTTTAGAATGAGTCTTGATGTTACGGATGCAAAGATAATAAAGCATGAATGTATGAAGATGCATCAAGCATAAATCATTTAATCATCATAAAAGAATCAATATCACGTAAGTGGCATAAAGTGGCATATACTTCTCATGTAAAACATCTTTCTATAACTTGTGTGACATTCCAAGCATTGTATCAGTAACATAGGGATCACCCTAAAGACAACCGATCCGGGGTGCTCGGTAAGCAAGTGTCACCCAGAACGTGTCACATCTCTAGGTTATGAGCTCATACCTAACTAGTCGTCACTAGTTCTTACTTATCAATCCCGATAAGCGTAATCATAATAATAATCATAATCATAACAAAACGCGTCCCACCGGCATCAAGTACACGGTGAATATTGTCCTCTTCGGGCGCATTATCGCCGTCCCCCTCAAGGATTTGTTTACGGGCGTTCGTGATCGCCGTCCCGTAACGCTGCGTTCACAAGATGCTATGTCACATTAAAAACTCATGTACTTTCAAAACTTTCAAGGTCCTCAAGTTTATCAGAAATTCGGCACCTAACAAAGAAGACAATCGAATTTCTTCCAAACTTTCTTTATGCCACATTCATATCTTTACACAATCATTTATAATCATGGGTGTCATAAGCATCATCATCATATGCATCATAGGCATTGTAAAACATCGCACGCATCATAACGTGAGCATCAATAAATTAACATTGCATATCCTCATAAGAAATCATATGCCCAAGATATTCTCATAATAAAACATGCGATCACGTAAAACACTAAAGTTTATTATGCCCTTACGCCTATGGTGTCTTATGCTTTGACCCTTACGAGCCTTAAACTTGAGGTATAATTATTCTGACATTCTCTATTAACCTTTTATGCACCTATAGGTTCACAACTAATGATCTTTACTAATGTTTATGTTCAATGATGAATCTGGACAGCATCTTTCTTAAGGGCAAAATTACATCTTGGGATTACGGGTTCTAGAAGCTACGCCTTAGACCCTTTTTGGTTCCGTCTTCGCCTAAGGCGCTATAAATTAAATCTAAACCAATTGTGAGGTATTCCTAAGCCATTGAACTAATTATAAATCATATTTACTCCATTATAAGGGTGCTGTACAGGATCAGAAAATTCAATGTTCTAAGAGTTCTAGAATTACGTTTTTTACGGTTTTCTAGTTACTAGTTTCTCTGTAGGCGCTAAAAATTCAATTCTAATCCAAATGTCACCAAGTTTTTCATGCCTAAACAATCCTAATCTGATTATGTTCCCATTAAAACAGTTTGGGCAGAATCCATAAAGAAATGGGTTGAAACTATGTTAAATTCTAACTTTACGGTATTTCTATAAAGCTAGTTTCTTTCCTAACATACATAGAAAGGTTCCTACCTCATCATAAGTAATTTTCACACATTCTAACACATCAAAACATCATCATTCAGTAGCAATCTCATCATGAAAGAACCGAAATATCAAGCCCCAAAAAGATGTATAAATTGATATTTCTAAAGCATCTAAATTGCTAGGTTCTCTTGGAATCATTTTAGGACTTCTAAAACTCTTTGCAAACCATTTTACTTCATCAAGAGGCTAAAAATAACCTTAGGTCAGCAACCAATTAAATTATCCTTTAGAAGAGGATTAACATCATAAATTTTGTTGGTCATGACTTTATAAAACTCATCAAGCTTAAAGAAAATCCTAGAACCTAGGTTGTTGGCCCTTGTAACTAGATGAAACTCACTCCAATCTCATCATCACTACATGGTCGAGATTATGCATTCAAAGAATGCTTCCATAGTAGACTTTAACTTGAGATAAAATGGGCAAGTCTTTGAGCTCTAGGTCCTTAAGTTATGACATAAAGTAAACGTGCTATGCTTTTCATTTTTAATCTTGCTTACAAAATAAAGTGATGACTTAACATAAACATGCAAGACTTGAAAGGTAAATATGCAAGGCATAAACTTAAACGCAAGCTTGAAAATAAATATGCAAGACATAAACTTAAACGTGCAAGCTTGAAGGTAAACATGCAAGGTTCAATTCTTTATTTTAGTGCTCTTGGCTCCAGAACAATCGACTTTAAGGCCGAAATAGAAAGGCATTCGAGAAATTAATTAAGTGATAATGCAAGTTCAATTCTTTATTTTAGTGCTCTAGGCCAGCAACAATCGACTTTAAGGCCGAAATAGAAAGGCTTTGAGAATTAAATTAAGTGATGATGCAAGTTCCATTTTAATCTTTATGTTCTTAGGTGACAGCTTGAAAAGTAAAGATGCATAGCAAGAATGTAAATATGAGTGCAAGCATAAAATAAATTATGCAAGTTCATTTTATCTTTCTAGAGCTCTTAACAAGACTTTAGAGGAACTCAATGCTTAACCCAAACTCATCCAACCAAGGTAAAGTAAAGCTAAGAGTTCTTAGAACTCAACATAATATTTTTAGAAAACCAAAACATAAAACTTGGAAAAACAAGGAAAAAGGCCGGAACTTCAAGAAAGAAAAAGGAACATTTTATAACTCTAGAGTCCATGATCTTGATGATATATTAACACCAACATCATGAGTCCTCATCATTGAGTCCTTAGAACCATTTTTGAAACATCATCAAAGTTAGAGTTCTCAAAAGTTCAAGAAAGGAAGAACTAGAAACATTTTTACTCAAGAACAAAGATCAAGCTCTAGAGTTTGTTTCAAGTGATGAACATCATCATGAAACTCTCATCATCAAGCTCTCATTTCTTTGAACTCCAAGGCTCATGGCCGAAATGAGAAAGAACAAAGAAAAGAAAAGAAGTTCTAAAAAGAATCAAGAGAAACTATGAACATCAAACTTAGAATAAGAACTTTTAAAGAAAGAATACATGAAAGAAAATCCTACTTGGTGTGATGATCTTAAAGATGGAAGAAGATGAAGAGCTTCAAGAACTTGAAGAACACAAGAGTTTTTGAGAGAAAAAGAAAAGCTTTGGAGAGATCTAAACTTTACAAATGAACTAAAGTAGTAAATGTTCACCAAGGCAAGCTATATATAGAGCCTTGAGTCATGAATGAGTGGAGAGGAAGAGGCCATGTAGTTGTCTTCTAGAATAAGGGAAGTATGTGGAGGAGAATGAATGAGAAGTTGTCTTGGAGACATGGCCAATTGTGTGCCACACATTCAAACAACATGTGATGCAAAGTGGAGGGAAAAGTGGAGCCATTTTTTGGGCAACCATGCGGGCAAAATCATCTCCTCTAATCATGGTTTAAAGGTGTGTTTAGGTGTGTTATGGATTAGACTTAGGATTAAGGGTTGTTATGTAGGTACTTTAAGTAAACTAGTTAGCTAATTAATGCTATAATCCCATAGGTTAGAAGTGATCATGTAGGTTTAGTGGAGTCAAAAACTTTTATGACTAGTGATGTGAGTGTGACAACTTTTCTTGGAAATGGGGGCATGAATAGTGAAAACACTATTCATGGATACTTTTTCTTTAAAGAAAGAAAAGAATTTAGAAAAGGGTTTTTTTAAATTTCTTTAAACAATTCTAGGTTCCAATTAATTTTAAATAATGATTTTGGCTCTAGATTAATTATGGAAATTAATTAACCTTTAATTAGAGCCTAATATTGCTTAGGTTTGCTTAATTATATCATTAAACTCAAACAAAGACTATCCCTGGGCAAAATCGTAATTTTGTACAAAACTGCCGAGACCATCTGGAACTTAAACAGACACTTTAAAATAGTTGAAAACGTTATTTTAAACCTTTAGGGAAAGTTTCGGGTTCGAATGGCATTTCTACCCACGTAGTATGCTATAGGGGTATTTTGGTCATTTTGACCCGAAACTGCAGAAAACACGATTTTTGTTTCGAAAGCACACAAAGACCATCCAATCCCCTTGAAACATTGAGTTGACCCTTCGAGGACTGCCGGGTCGGCTATCCTCGAATTGTAAAATGACCTCAGGGGCATTTTGGTCATTTTCTCTTAAACAGAAAATCCGTTCATAGAATTCGAAGTAAAATGACCTCAGGAGCATTTTGGTCATTTTCCTCTCAGACAGAAAAATCGGGGCGTTACACTTTTATTGTGTCACAAGCAATGATTTTATCATATTTAGCTTTGCTTAGTGCACACGTGAGTAGGTATTTAGCTTTAGAGTTCAATTGAACTCTAGCTTTGCGTTGCTCTATCCACTACTCTTGGGGACTTCCCTTGATGTTGAAGGTGCATTATCAATTCCGTCAACCTCTTCAGTTGGAACATAATCACCTTCTTGAATAATTTCCCACAAGTCAAGACTTGTGTATTTTATGAACAACTCCAAGCGATTTCTCCAGTAAGCATAGTCTCCACCATTAAAGAATGATAGTCTTTTGATGGAGTGTCATTCTGCTATATGAACATTCTATGCTATTTAGCCCTTGGATCTTTGTCCTCTGCAATCATTAGAATGCTTAACCCCTTAGAGGCCAAGCTCTAATGCCATTTGTAGGTAGATAAGCGCACAAGAAGGGGGGTTGAATCGTGCTTCACATCTCTTTCACTTTTTAGCTCCTGAAAACTTTAACACAATACTATCAAGTTTTAAGCTTGTAATGTGGTAGAAACAATGTTGGAGATTTTAGAAAGTTACTTTCTAAATAACAGCGCCAGTAATAGAATAGCTAAAAAGATAGATTTTAAGCAAAAACAAACAAACAATCACAGAGCAGTAAATGTAAAAGAGATAAGGGAAAAGAAGATACTGCACAAATATTTTTATACTAGTTTGGCCAACCTATCTGTATCTAGTTCTCAACTATGTTGAGTTTAACACCTTTCTCAACCAGAGAAAGAAATAAGATAGTCTTTATACTAGTCTTCCCAAACTCTAACTTGTGACTAGTAGACAATCCCTAGTGTCAAAAACCAAGTAGTTATTCGCTAGCCTCTTCAAACTAAACCGAGTAGTCTTTGATCAGCCTCTTCAATTTAAACCAAGTAGTCTTTAACCATGCTTTCCAAGCTAAAACTTGTGATCAATAGACAACCCTTACTGTCACAAACCAAATAGTTACTCACTGGCCTCTTCAAGCTGAACAGAGTAATCTTTGACCAGTCTCTTCAAGCTGAACCGAGTAGTCTTTGACTAGCATCTCCAAGCTAAACTGAGTAGTCTTTAACCAGCCTCTCCAAGCTAAACCATGACTAGTAAAACACCTTTACTGCCGCATTACAAGTAGTCTTTAACTAGCCTCTCCAAGCTAAATGAATATTGATCACTACTAAATCAAGGATACAGAGGTTGTGTTTGGGTTTGCAATTCAAACTAACTTACACTCAAGTTTCCTTAAGATATATAATGAATGAACTTGGAGATAGCTTAAATGACTTCTTTCTAATGATTCTTCCTTGGAAAAATGTATAAACTAGTTACGAACGTTGAAAGAAGATTTTTACAGACAAAAAAACTGATTACAAGTTGTAATGAACTTTACAAGAGGTGAGGAGATATTTTTACAGAGTTTCAGTACTTGTGTAGCGTTTTATTTTGTTTATTTTAAAGCACAATATCTTTTTTTATAAATGTTCTTCATTTATGACTGTTGCCTTTGATCAATTCTCCAAGTGACGTGTTGATCATTTATTTGTGTCTTGGAAATGCAGTCTAGAAGAGTAGCTTGTCTATTTGTCAAATCTATTGTGGAAGCTATTGTAAAGTTGAGGTTTCTGATAACCCTTCAGAAACTACTTTTTACATTATAAACATGGTTTTTGAACTCTTCCTTCTAGAAGTTGGGGTAATTAACCAAGTTAGTAGAAGAGATGACACACTAGTCCATAACTGGGTTTGATTTTAAATTTGAATTTCAAACTTCCCTCCTTTTCTTGTAGAGCACACTGGTTCACTGTCAAGTGAACTTTTTGAGGTGCGGAATCATTTCCATGATGAATGAATGATCTTCCAATCTTTAATCGGAGCATGTATATGGTTAAATTGATTGTGATGATGATGATTGAAGGTTGTAGAACATCCTTGATTCAAATCTAACTTGATATCTTTATTTTATAAGCAATTTTTGAAGTCACATTCTACATTTTGAAGATCTTAACCTTGGTTTCTTGTTCACAATTTGTTTTTTTTCAATCCGTTAGGCATGTATATGCTCAAATTATGATATAATTATCACTTTCATTTGGTTCTCATCTCTTTATACGAGATAAACCATGTTTGCATATGCAAAGTGAAATTATTCACATTAATGAAGCCATGTAATGCCAATGAAAGAACCTGTTTGCTAATGAAAACATTAGTCGTTCTTCAAAATATTTTCTCAAAATTTGTTATGTCATCACTCAAAACATGTTTTCTTAGCGCTTCTGAAGGGTTCTAGAGCTAATAATTTTCACTAAGTATTTTCAAAGTTTTAAAATTAAGAACTAAAATAAAAAAATAATATCTAATAATTAACTTAAATGCGTCTTAGGCATGTTGGGTTAAATATTAGAGTGTTACAATCCTCGTCTAACTTTGACTCATCTACTAACTCCAATGCTCTATTGGAGACAATTCCATCATTCGAATGGTGAATGGTTCCCATTAGAGGGTTTAAGACATACTCAGGAACCCCTACTGGCCTGTACATGGTTATTACCTAGACTAGTGTCTTTTGAACCTACAGATAGCTATGTTTATGTTGTTAAGGCCTTTCATATACTTATGTTCTTTTTGTTGGGTCTTACGGTAGAGTAGGTTATATCGTGACTCTTGATGTATTTTGGGTTGGTCCCTGAGTAGTTTTACCTATACCTTGACTTAGCATTCGGGATGATCGTATATATCGATGACTTGTTAGATTACTGCTACTAGTGATCCACATGATGTACATAAATTAGGGGCCTACTGATGGCCTGCTTAGTGTTAGCTTTAGAACCCTATGTATTCATGTGTTTTGAATGACAACAAAACCAATTCAAAGAAAATGTTTTGAAGAACGAATAATATTTCTCTTGAGTTTCTTGTAAGGTTATAACAGGTATCTATCATTTAGCAAGAGTAAAGCTTACTCAAATGAGTGTATATATTTCACTATATATATGTAAACATGTTACGAGATTTGTTATGAAATAGAAGTGAAATTATATCCTTATCCAAGCATTTGATAGCTAACGATGTGAAAAAGTTTTCAATGCTACAAGGAACCAAGTTCAGAGACTTCAGAAAGTAGCACAGGACATTAGAAAGTACATTCAAGATGAAGAAATCAGAATATGTCCATATGCAACGTGTTACTTAATCTTTAATCATCACAATCGCAAAGAAATAATCAGCAAAGAAGATTTGATTGAAGATCAGAAAGTGAATAAACTCTTTAAGGGACTGATTGCATACATCAAAAAGCTCATCTATGAGTGGAGCAAAGAATACTATAGGAAAGGGAGGGAAATTTAAAATTTGAATTTCAAATTATCAAGTCAAACCAAGTTTCAAACTAGTACATCATCTTTTCTACCTATTTGATCAATCACCCTGACTTCATGAAGGAGGAGTTCAGAAAGCAAGCTTAGAAGTGAAAAAGTGGCTTCTGAAGGAATATCAGAAATCCTATATTTACAATGGCTTCTGGAACCAATGTGATAGTTTTATCAACCTCTCTTCTAGCTGTTCTTTTCAAGAAACAACAGATGTACAACACGTGTTACTTAAGGAACTAATCTATGGCAACGGTCACATTCAAAAGAAGAACTCTACAAAAATCCCTTCCCACTTTCTGGAATATTCAATCTTTATCATGTAATCAATTTTATCCCTGAAGTATAAAGAAAATCTTCCTTCTACATTATTAATTAGATTTATTCTCTTCCCATGGAAGAAATAGAAGAAGGAAGTTATTCAAGTATTTTCCTAGGAACTTCTTTGTATATGTTAAGGAAACTTAAGTGTAGGTTAGTTTGAGTGGCAGCCCAAACACAAACCTTTGTATCGTTGATCCATTAGTAATCAGTGTGAAACATAGTTTGGAGAGGCTAAGGTAAAACTACTTACAACGTGACAGTAGAGGTTGCTACTACTTATTGTTTGGCTTAGAGAGGTCGGTGTCAAGACTACTTTCAACATGACAATAGAGGTTGTTACTGCTCACAATTTGGCTTAGAGAAGCCAGTGTCAAGACTACTTTCAATGTGACACTAGAGGTTGCTACTGCTCACGGTTTGGCTTGGAGAGGTCAGTGTCAAGAGTACTTTCAACATGACAATAAGGGTGGCTACTGATCATGGGTTAGCTTGGAGAGGCTAGTACAAGACTACTCATGTAAGTTAGAGGGGCTAGTACAAGACTACTCATGTTGGCTTAGAGAGACTAGTACAATACTACTCATGTTGGCTTGGAGAGGCTAGTACAATACTACTCATGTTAGCTTGGAGAGGTTAGTACAATACAACTCATGTTAACTTGGATAGGCTAGTACATAACTACTCAATCTATGGCATCAGGTGATTTCTGAAATCCATGGATGAAAGCTTGGGAAGGCTAATGTAAAGACTACCTATGTGCACTTTCTCAAGTTGAGAAAGTTATTGCTAGTGGAACCTCAACAGTTGTTGAGTACTGTATGTAGGCAGGTTGGCTGAGCTAGTGTAAAATCCCTTGTGTCTAATTTCTCTCTCTGATCTCTTTTATTTATCTCTAATGGATCTTCTTACTTTTTTTTATTATTTATATATATATATATATATATATATATATATATATCTTTATAGTTTTCAGTTACTTCATTTTAATAAAGAGCACTTTATTTAATAAGGTTTAGAAATCTACTTTCTGAAGCAACTAACTATGTTTCCAATACACTTTAAGTTTTACACTTGATAGTTATTATTTTCAGAAGCTTCAGAAAATGCAAAAAAAGATCAATGCATGATTCAACCCCCTTTTTCATGAACATCTCTGCCTACAAGTGGTATTAGAGCTAGGCCTCTGAGGGTTGAGTAATCCAGCGATTGCAGAGGACAATGATTCAAAGGATAGAATAGCCTGCATCATCTTTCCAAGATCAATCTTTTATCTAATGATCCTTTGCTGACAAGACTTTAGGTTATGGCACAGTTCATTCATATGATGAAAGGGATTCAAAAGAGACTTGTTGACATGAACTTTACAAAGGAGAAAGTTCAGCTAATCTATCAAGCCAAGCCTCTATCCATATTTGCCCTAAGCTACAGCTGTATATGCTACTTATGTACTGTGTGCTACATATGAAAGGCTATATGAATTAGTATGTACATGATGTTGAAGGATCTCAACGTGTATCAAAATGTCTTTGATCCATTTTGTAACATGTTAGATGTATTACAATGTTAAAGCAATGAAAATTGCTAAAACTTCTCTGTGAAGTAGAAAAATCTAATATTGTTATTTGAGATTGGTTTTAGAGACAAATTCTCGATCTGTGAATTATGTCTGAAGGCTGTAATGACTATATCAAGAGGATAGCAATCTCATGAACTACTGATCTAGACAAAGATCATCTTGAGAAAGAACATCTGCATACAGCAGTGATGTCACGCATCATGTATTTGACATGTACTTATTTGTCATATCCATGTGCGAAAAGAAAGAATGTGCTAGACATCTTAAAAGTCTTTGTCAAAAAGTCTTGTTATGTTAAAACCTGTTACCATTCTGTGCTTCATGGCAGAAAAGCATCATCAGAAACTCATAAGGTAAAAGTTTCAGCATCTTATCTCTGTGATATTTTTTCTTTTTACTTCATGAGATGAGTTGCTAGAAAGATATCAAGCCTATTCATCTATATATCTTAACCTTCTTAAATTATATGTTTCTGAAGCCTCCAAGAAACTATATGATATTTTCTTCTGAACCCTTGTGAGGACTTCATAGCATTCTAAGATCTGACTTGTCTTTATTAGACATATTCAAAAACCATGTTTTTGTAACAAATGGTCAGCATCTTTTGTTTTAGAAAAATTGGATTGAGATATACAGGTGAAACAGCAGAAGAAATGTAACATCCCCTGCTGCTTTATAGATTGATGACTGTCCCCACAAACCAACACAGGTCTTTTTACATGCTTTGTGATCACTCTTGCAAGGAGGTACGGACAAGGAGCGACTCTTAGCAAATTTCAAAAGCGGAGGGGTACGTGAATAAACCGATTATACACACGAATGAGAAGGATCCTAAAGACTATATGGGTATGGGACTATACAATTAAGGAGGGCTTATATGAATTGATTTGTACTACCTATACCAACAAAATGCATCTTCTTTTTGGTAGCCCATCACTAAAGAACTCCACAGTTAAGAGTGCTTAACTTGGAGCAATTTTGGGATGAGTGACCTCCTAGAAATTTTCCTAGGAAGCGTGTGAGTGAGGACAAAGCACGCTGAAAAGACCAGTGTTGGTTTGTGGGAACAATCGTCAATCCATAAAGCAGTAGGGGATGTTATAAGAAAAATCTATGCAACTTGATCTATATGATATCTTCTAGTTCTGTTCTTCAAGATTGTATAAAGTGATACCTTTACGGCTAATGGATCCTGAAAAGGAATTTCTCTAAAAAGGTTTGGAAAAGTCTCTTTATCTAAAACTAACTGAAATGGACCCATGAAAAATCTAGGTTTAGGGTTTATAGTTATGAAAAGTCTGGGTACCAGAAGTCATACTTTTTCTTGCAGGTATATGAAAATGTCTCTTTTACTGAAATGCTAAAGAAACACTCTAATGATGATCTTTCCAGATATTAGACTTTGATTCTAAGTGTTGTCATTATTCCTAAGAGATAATCCTCTCAAGGACCTCTCATGTATGATGATGATGATGAAAAGCCTAAGGAAGACTTTGCTAATAATCTTGATTATTCTAAAGGAAGTCCTGATTATTCGGGGCGTTACATTACTTCCCTCATTAAAAAGAATTTTGCCTTCAAAATTCGTTATGTGTACATAGTTATACTAGTCGAATAGGCATGATAGGTAAAAATCGAAGCAATGAAAAACATGTATCATGGAGTTTTATCAACAATCCAAGAACCTTTGAAGGTTATGACTTGACTGAGCACAAGTGACTATGTTAGGTAGCATCAATACTTACAACTTACACAAGGTAGAAACTCAAAAAGGTAGGACAACTTCATCTTTAACCTTACTTGTTTTGAAAAGGAGTGATAAACATAACTGGGCTTAGGAGTTTAAAAGAAAAGTTCATCAGCTCCAGTGGGAAAATTAGACCTAATCATTCACAAGGTCACCATTAAAACTATCCATTAATAAACAACTTGAAATAGGAGGAAAGGAATATGCAACACCTACGAAGATGGGAACTTAAGAAATCATGACACACATAATAGGTTCGCTAGAAGGAACATGATCAAGCACCGAAGATTAAAGAGACATGGATCAAGGAGTTGCAAGGATTCCACATGATCACAAACTTCAAACAAATACATAAAACCAAAACTAAGAAGCGTAACTAACGTCCTACCACTTGTCATTTGCTTACCTTAGGTGTTAGGGCAGGGGGTACCTTCAGCATGGATTGCAAACACTCATCCTTGGCACTGAGGTCTAAAATGGAGTTCAATCGAGTAGACTTCACATTGCAATCTCTAATCATATGGCCAGGCTTGCCACACCTAAAGCACACTCCTTGGCCAGCAAGACAAGGACGGTCACCATGGTTCTTTCCACACTTTGGACAATTAATGGCAGGATCCCTCTGAGGTGCCTCTTTCTTTGTGCCATTCAATCTTTCTAGATGAAAATCCCTCCTTGGGTCTTGTCGCATGAACTACTGCCTGGGCTGTGGTCGGAATGGCGGCTTGAACCTCGGGGCATGCAGTGCCAGCTTCTCCTTGTAGTCCCCCCTTGCTAAGCTTAGTTTCTTGTTACCCTCCTCGATAATGTAACATTTGTTGACCAGGGTGGGAAAATCCCTAATCTCCAAATGTGCAATAGCTACATTAATCTCTGCCTCTAGCCCGGCTTCGTACTTGATGCATTTCCAGATTTCATCAGGGTTCCCTTGAAAGACCTTGGAAAACTTGATGCAATGTTCATGCTCCCTTGGGTCAACTGCATGAACTCGATGTCCTTAGCATTGCTTACAGACTCTGGGAAGTACTTCTCATAAAAGTGAGTCTTGAACAGCTCCCAATCAATTGGCATGCCAGGTGTCTCTAGCAGCCTTAGGATGCTGGTCCACTAGAATTCGGCATCCGCTTCCAGCATGTAGGTGGCAAACGTCACCTTCTACTCCTCGATGCATGGGATTATTGAGAAGATCTTCTCCATGCTCTTGATCCATTCCTCAGCTTGGTTTGGGTTTAGAGCTTTTCTAAACGACGGTCGGTTTGCTCGGCGAAATTCTCCAAATCCAGTATGCTCGGGGTTTTCAACAGCATTAGGACCACGGTCAATGTTACCTTGGTGGTTCATTCCTTCAAACAACATCCACATGGCCCTGGCCATGTCTCGAAGAGCTTCAGCAATTTCATTGCTTTGATCGCTTGCACTCGAAGTCCTATTCAGTTGTGGTCGTGCCATTGGTCCCTAAGCACACAGAGCAATAAATACTAAGGTGATCAGGCTCAATACTTTACACAAAGTGAGCTAGTTACCATGGCACGTTCACATACAGCAGTCACGCATCTTTATCCTAAAACTTATCCTATTAATAAGGCGACTACACATGACATAACTATCGTATTATGCTTAGGAAGCATAGTCAGTCCAATCCTTCGGCTCCATGAGAACTGAACTGCTCTGATACCAAAATGCAATACCCTAATATTTAACTCAATACACCTAGGATATATTCAAGTTGACTATTAGTTGTTACTCTTTTGTTTTCAATTCTTAATTTTAGTTTATTTAAAATACTTACTGAAAATATGGGTAAATTCTTTTCTTTGGAACTTAAAATGAAAAACATAAGCCGCGCATGCCAAAAGAGCTACGTCATACGTTGCGCATAATAAAAACAATCTGAAGCACATCATGGACAAGAACTAATTACCAAATCATAAGCATAACATAACATCATGGGGGCATACATTAATAACATCAAAGGTACCATAATACATGCCACAAGACAAATACTTAATATAGTAGCATAAAGCTAACCAATTATAGGTTGAGCAGCACAAGGATTCAAAAGCTAAACATAACTAAAATATAGCTAACCCATTGCAGGTACACATCTACTAGAAACTAGGATGCGAGCATGTACATAGGCAAGATAACTCCTAAGCGTCATAAACGGGAAAGCCTATGTATCTACTTCCGCTGTGCCTCTCTGATCTCAACCCTCGTGCAATTCCCATGCTGGCATTTCAAGGTAGCCCATGAATATCGCCATCAACTTGTTCTAAAGATGAAGATGGAAAGAAATAGAGGGAATGAGAAACTTATAAAAGAACCTCAATAGGGAACCCATTTCCATGCACGTGACATCATCATCGTCCCCAGGAACCTCGGATTAAATTATGAAATAATGAGTATGCAAAGGGTTCAATTATTAAGTTTTAAAAACATCATTTATCAAGGCCCCCTCATTTTAACATGCTTCTTAAATGCTATGAATACATCATACCTCATCATGAAATGCATGTCAATGTGAAAGGTAACATAAGATATACAACATAATGATGCTCATGAAACTTAGCAAACATATCATGAATTACTATATCTTATCTTTTAGGTGACTTAAACTGTTCTTTTACTTTCCTTGGGGCCACCCTATTACTCTCCCTTTTGAGAGTTCTAGTTTATAAGCTCATACCTCACTAGTCGTCACTAGCATAAATCTTATCCCTTTTGATAAGTTAAATCCCCGACTCTTAAAGTACAGGGTAGGCGCACTAGGATAACTTTTCATAATCTTTAATTTGGGGAGTCCAAAGGATCACTTCCTATTTTGGATCATCTCTCATAACCTTTAATTCGGGGAATCTAGAGGATCATTTTCATGTGTCTTACATCACCTTAAAATAATAAAGCATGTTACATGAAGATGCAAAGTAGTTCATAACTTGTTTCGTATCATGGCATTCTCATAATCATGCATATCAGTATTTATATAAGCATGTTCAACTTTTGTTGCAAGTGCCTTCAAATAAATTTCAACTCAAAGAAATATGCTCATGGTTCAAGAACAGTCATGTAATATCATAAATTCATGTTATACAAGATCATAGATTCATGGCATATGAGATCATAGATTCATGTTATATAAGATCATCGACTCATGGCATACGAGATCATGGATTCATGTTATACAAGTAGAGAAAATACTTACTTTGAAATCAAAACATTTTTGTAAAGGTAAATGCCCATAGATTCAAGATTACTTGTGTAAGTTGAAAGAGTTAAGTCTTGATCCTTAGGTATGATGACCTAAACATAAACGCGCTAATGCAAGTTTCATTTTAATCTTATCATTATAAAGTGATGGCAATGGAAACATAAATATGATATGCGAGGCTCAAATGTAAACATGAGATGCAAAGACTTGAAATATAAATATGAAAATGCAAGTTCATTTTTAATCTTTAAGTTTAGCTTATGGCTTGAAATATAAACATGCTAGACAAGAAATATAAACATGAAATGCAAGTTCATTTCTTATCTTAAAGCTTTAGGTGATAGCTTGGAAATAGATATGATATGCAAGTCCAATTCTTTATTTTAGTGCTCTAGGCCCCTTAGAGTATTCATTCTAAATCAACAATCAATTTTAAGGTTGAAATAGGTAGGCTTCGAGATTAATTATTTAGGTGATGACAAAGAAATATAAACATGAATGTAAAGCTTAAATACAAATATGCAATGGAAGGACTTGAAATATAAATATGAATGCAATCTATTTATTATCTCTTTGAGTCCTAGGCTCAAGACTACTATTTCACTCTCTTAAAAATAACATAGTGTCTTTATTTGCAAAAAAGAACCTTTTTAAAAGTGAAATCTTCAAGCTTTAGAGGTCAAATAAATGATGATTTTGCATCCAATACCTAAGATCCTCATCATCAAGCCGTGGTTTCTTCATTATGTAGGTCATCAAGGCCGAAAACAAAGAGGAAAGAAAAGGAAAATAAAGAACCGAAAAAAAGAGAAAGAAGAAGGAAGAATCAACATTGTAATCAAACCAAGAGTAAAACAAATGCAAAGAATAGCAATCATTAAAACAACTCCCTACCTAGGATGTGTTTCTTTGAAAAAGAGTTTGATCTTGGAAAAAGGAGTAGAGGAAGAAGAAGGAGAAGAAGAACTCTTTGAGATGAAAGAAAGAAAGCTTGGAGTTGTAAGAGAAATGAGCAAAAGGCCTCTTGTGGAGCTCCCTTGTATTTATAGAAAAATTTCAACATGAGGGGAGTGAGGGGGAGGAGTGACTGACAGTCTTTGGGAGGGAAAGAAAGAGAAAATATCTCTTTTCATGGTATGGTGTAGGCATGGTTTAAGGTATGACTAAGTATGGCTCAAGGTATAGCTCTTTGAGTGTGTAAGTGACTAAGTCATAATATTTGTTTGAGTAAATCACACAAATACTCTCTCATGAAAACAACCAAAGCTAATTATTGTTAACGGAAAAGGGATCTTAGTGGAGCTCGGCCAAGAGGGGAGCGGAGTTCGGCTGAGAGAAGACAGAGCTCGACAGAAGTGTGAAGAATGAACTCAGCCATGAGATGGCAGAGCTCAGTCAAGAGGTAGCAGAGGTCGGCCATATAGAGCTCGGCTGTAAGGTAGAGGTAGCAAAGCTCGGTCATGAAGTAGAGGTAGCAGAGCTCGGCCATGCAGAGATCAGCCATGAGGTAGAGGTAGCAGAGATCGGCCGCGAGGTAGTAGAGCTCAGCCGTGAGGTAGCGGAGCTCGGCCATGAGGTAGTAGAGCTTAGCCATGAGGTAGAGGGAGCAGAGCTCGACCATGCAGAGCTTCAGCCATGAGAGGTAGCAGAGCTTGGCCATGCAAAGCTCGGCCATGAAGTAGAGGTAGCAGAGATCGGCCGCGAAGTAGTAGAGCTCAGTCGTGAAGTAGCGGAGCTCGGCCATGAGGTAAAGGTAGCAGAGCTCGGCCATGAGGTAAAGGTAGCAGAGCTCGGTCATGAGGTAGCAGAGCTCAGCCATGAGGTAAGGAAGTAGAGCTTGTCCATGCAAAGCTTCAGCTATGAAAGGTAGCAAAGCTCGGCCATGAGGTAGCAGAGCTTGGCCATGAGGTGGTGGAGATATATACATTCAACTTAACTATGTTTAGATGCTAAAAGCTTGTGAAAACAAGGTCTCAAACTCCCAGGTTCGGTCGATAACTAATCCCATGTTTAAATTACCGCAATGGTACTCCAGTAATTTCACGCGTAGAAATACAAAAATGAGATTCTTATACTCTATCAATACACATAATCCCCATTCAATATCAAAATAGTACCCTTGAGGATGGCCAGGGCCGGCTATCCTTATTTTCCCAGTAAAAATGGCCTCAAGGGCATTTTCGTCATTTGTACACAGGAAAATCGGGGCGTTACATGAAGAGCCTCAGATGGAGCCTATTATTAAAGAACAAGATGAGGAAAACTATGCAATTTGTTCTGCTTTTGTTCCATTGGTATCACTGCTTCCCTCTTCCATTCATAGCCTTCCTGTTGAAGAACAAGAGAACAGAAATTCTGAAGATCTAGCACCTGTTGTTCTGGAAGTAAATGCCACTACACTGGATCAGAGTGTTCCAGACTTCTCTGCTCTTGCACAAGATCTTCCTGATCCTTCCTTAGCCCATATATTGAATGTTGATACTGTAGAACCTATCATTGTTCCCGCAGTTTCTGCTTCCATCTCTACCACATCTAGAAATGCTCATGGATAACCATCCTCAACTCCCTCTGATGTATGAAATGACACTAAGGCTGACTCACCACGATCAGGGGACATTGTACCCCTTAACATTCCAGAGCCATCTCCTAGAGCTGCTCCTATGCCAATCAATCTGTCACCGCCATTCTCTACAGAAACTTCAGCAAGTTATCAAGTCATCCTGTAGAACTTGAGAGAGATTTCTTCTAGACAGGATAGATTTGAAGCAACCTTGGTTGCACATGGTGCTCAGCTAAGACAGATGGAAGATCTACAACTTCAGATGTTTCAGTGGATGCAGCATGCATTTCCTGGCACACCTCCTTTTTTATGATGGCAAAAGAGGGAGAAGTTTAGATTAAAGAAAATCTATGCCGAAGGGATTCAGGGGGAGTTATGCTAAAATGAAAGCTATGCTGAGGACTCAAGGGAGCATATGCTGAGGGGAATCTTAGAGAATTTATTTTAGCATGTTTTTCTTTCTACTATTAACTTTCTTTTTTGTATGTCTTTAAACATGTTTTATGTTTATATAAGTTCCTTTTTTCATGATTTCTTTATGTTTCTTTTATGTTACATATCTTCCTTAGCTCATGTGTTTTGGTGCATATGTGTTTATCATGCTTTATGTTTTGTTTTTATATTATGCTATTAGTCATATCATTGCTCTATCTAAGCTTAGCTAATCACATATGTCCTTGACATATGTTTGCTTTTTATCTTGAATGTGTATGCTTTGACATGCTTATTTATATACGCTGGATATGTGCATACATATGTTTTATGATTAGCTATGGCAAAGTATCTTTAGGAGCAGAAATTATTTGTGGCTCTGATACTCGTTTTAATATGCTGAGTTTTGATATTCATGATGAGCTTAATCCTTTTTCTCTTTACCCTTTACTCTTGTAAGAGATAGTTTTCGAAAGTGTTGTGATTAACTTGATCAAAGTTTAGTTATATATAGTTTATGACTTGTCTTTAGAAACCTGCATGTATACATGCTAAAAAGACCAACATCAGTTAACAAGCTTTAGAAATCTCTCAAAGAGTAATGTGTTTCGTTTTTACAAAACCTGTTTTAAAAAAGATCATACATCTTTGGTTTTGAAAACATCATTTTCATAATTTGGTTCTTAAGGGAAAGTTTCATAGCTCAAAAAGCTCTTTCTTACTTATTCAGGGATTGATCCTTATATGACCTTTAGAAACCCTGCATAGCAATATGTTGATCCTATCCTTCTTATGGTTTCTTTGAGCATTAGAAACTACAAAAGCATCAGGTTGGCTTTCAAAAATTACAAATGCTCTGTTTTGCTTTTCATGCATTTGTGCATTCCTTTCAAAGTCTCTTTTGGATTAAGACTTGCTAAAAACAGATCTAGCTAAGATAAAATATCACAAGTTTTTACTTGTTAAGTTTTTAAACATAAGGATCTTTAGAAAGTTCTTTCTTTTGATAAATGATTAAGCTGTTTGTTTATCCATAGCTTAAACGTCTTTCTTTTTAACATCTGCTCTTACAACGATAAGAAAGTACGTTAAGTTTGTCTTATGCTTAAAACGAAACAACAACAGTCTTGATTAAATGTCATTTAAGGCTAAAAAGTTTTTACATGATTCATATCATGCCTTAAGAAAAAGAACTCCCTGAAAATTTCTCGTTATGATATATTGAAATAAAATACATATCACGTTTACTTTTTTGTAATATTTCTTTCAATTATTTCTTCAAATTGGTTTATCATAAAAAAGGGGGAGATTGTTAGCTCCAGAACCCTATGTGTTCATATATTTTGAATGACAACAAAACCAATTCAAAGAAAATGCTTTGAAGAACAACTGAAATTTCTCTTGAGTTTCTTGTAAGATTATAACATGTATCTATCATTTAGCAAGAGCAAGGCTTACTCAAATGAACATATATATTTCACTATGCATGTGTAAACATACGAGATTTGTCATGAAATAGAAGTGATATTATATCCTTATCCAAGCATTTGATAGCTAACGATGTGAATAAGTTTTCAATGCTACAAGGAACCGAGTTCAGAGACTTCAGAAAGTAGCACAGGACATCAGAAAGTACACTCTAAATGAAGAAATCAGAATATGCCCATATGCAACGTGTTACTTAATCTTTAATCATCGCAATTGCAAAGAAATAATCAGCAAAGAAGATTTGATTGAAGATCAGAAAGTAAATAAACTCTTAAAGGGACTGATTGCGTATATCAGAAAGCTCACCCATGAGTACAACAAAGAAAGCTACAAGAAAGGGAGGGAAATTTGAAATTTGAATTTCAAATTATCAAGTCAAACCCAATTTCAAACTGGTACGTCATCTCTTCTGTAACACCCTAAGAATTGTCTAAAAATTAATTTGAGTTTTATTAGTCATAATTTCAAAAATTTGATAGTTTAAACAATGATGAGGACAATCCAATGGATTTGTAAAAAAAAAAATGAATAGTAACTTGTGGGCCCCGTAGGCCCTCCGGGACAGCCGAAACCCTAGAATTGGGACCCGGAGATGCCCGAAATTAAGAAATTATATGATTATGGTTAGAAATAGGTAGAAATAAAGATCTTATACCCGAAATTATTTTTCGGGCAATGTTTGATTTCCCGGGTACATTGTTTTATCCGTTCGGTAAAATTTCGGTGTGCGATTTCTAACACCGAAAGATAGTTTTATCTTTGTAAAAGGATAATGTTTATCCTTTAGAGCCAAGTGTAAGGCTAGGATTTAATCTTGGATTACAAGATCAAATCCTAGCCATTCATCTTGTTTTCTTTTAAAAAGAATACACACATCATATTAAACGATTATTACAACCTAATTTAATATCATTAAAAGCCATAAAACTTACCTTTGAAGCTTGCAATTCTCGACTATTTTAGAGAGAATATAGCCACCATTGTTATCTTCTTCATAAGCTCAAGTTTTAATTTCAAATCACCAAAACGCTAACCTAGAGTTCATAAAACCACAAAGTTCCTTCAGAGAACTTGTTCTACACCTCAAACCCTACAAATCTAACCGATTCAAATCTCAAATTCTCACTTTAATACCTCACTTCCCCACTTGCCTAAGGAAGGTTTAGGACTGAAATTGGTGTCTTGAAATGAAGGGAGATCATTTAGAACATCCTTTGAAGTATCAAGCTCAAAAGCTTTCCCAGTAGGGTTTTCTTTGGCCTTTTTCTTTCAAAACTTTTCTGAACAATTCTTACTGGTTTCAACTCAAAATTTCTAGTTAATTTGGTTGATATTATGTTGATATTGATGTATGAATTTTGGTGAAGTGTTTGGATGAGGTTAGAAAGATCATTTTGTCAAAAGATGTTGAGTGATACTTGCTGGATTTTCGGTTTTCTTATACGTAGTGTGTGATCATGAATTTTCTGGGCTTGTTGTGTGCAATTTCGTGAGCTAAAAAAATTATATGTTGGAGATAACATCTTTAGCTAGTCCCATGAATTTTCTTGGGTTTTTATTTTGACTCAAACTGCCTTAGAAAAATCAAGAACTAAAATTAAGCATATGCTGCCTAAAGTGTTGGAACAAAAGCTGTAAATTTTGCTAATTTTGTGACTATATCAAATGATGGAATTATCACTTGAAATTTTTACAGGGTATTAGAGACATATTGATGTTTTACCAGGATTTTTATTTCGAATTGTCTGGGTTCAATTTCTAGGGTTAAAAATTATGAATTTTGGTTCTTGAGCTAAGGTTGAGTGGTTTCTGACCACCAAATTTGTCTAATTTTGTTAACATAGTTAGAGAACTCTTTTTACCCTGAAATTTTTACAGAACCTTGGAGATACATTGAAGTGTCTTGAATAATTTTTATAGCCTCTAAATTGATTGTTTGATGTGCAAATAAATTTGTGCTACCATGATGTAAAATCTGCCCACTTGCTGGAAATGAACCAAAGACTTGAAGTGATAATGTAATGGTATTTTGGTTCTAGTATGACATGAATACTTGATGTTAAATATTTGGCCATGTGACTTGTGATGTATAAATGCATACAGGAGGAAGTAAAGATTGGTTTATGAAGCATGATTGAAATCACAAGGTGAATGAATGTCTATATGTGTTTTATACATGCATTGGAAAGAAAGTGAATGATATATTGAATTAAGTTCTGTAACCATAAATAAACATGAGATCCTCTGTGACTTGTCAAGGGAAAATAAGAAACATGAGATCCTCTATGACTTGTCAAGGGCAAATAGAGAAACATAAGATCCTTTCGACTTGTCGAGGGCAAATTAGAGAGAGATGAGATCCTTTCGACTTGTCGAGGGCAAATAAAGATAGATGAGATCCTCTTCGATTTATCAAGGGCAATTAAAGATAATTTCCCTACATTTAGTATATACATATTTGTATCATATCGAATTATTTTGATTGACATTATTTACTATGATTATGAGCTTATGATAAATATGTACACAGTGATTGATTCTTAAAAACAACCTATTTCGGAAATATGATTTGGAACTTTAAAAATGAACCGTTATTATGTAATGCTTGATCACTTTTTTTTTTTTATAAACCAAAGTGGCTAGGACGATAGCGATGACATTATGATTGTGTATTAGGGGGAGTTGCCCTACTGAGAATTATAAAATTCTCACCCCTATTTTGTGTGTTCCCGTGTCGTCTCCAGGTTGATCCAAAGAACGGTAAAGACACTACAAGAAAAACTATACTGGAGTTGCAGTAGTTTAGTAGTGCATGTGTTCATTTTACCATAACTGTATTGTGGTTATAAATATGTAAATGTAATAGAGAACAGATGTGTTAAGCTCATAGAAGAGCTTCCCTAATGTACTTAACCTTGTATTAAATAAATGTTTTGGTTTTCCTTGCTATATATATATTTCAATAGAACTACGACATAGTTATCTCGCAAATCAATCAAACTGGCTATAGATAATTATGAAAGGTCCGCTAATTTATAAGTAACAACTCTCGAGTCTGATGTCATGACTTAAGGATGACGTTGTACTTAGGAGGATGTTACATCTTCTGCCTATTTGATCAATCACCCTGGCTTCATGAAGGAGGAGTTCAGAAGCAAGCTTAGAAAGTAGAAAAGTGGTTTCTAATGGAAGATCAGAAATCTCATATTTACAACAGCTTCTATAACCGATATGATAGTTCTATCAACCTCTCTTCTAGTTATTCTTTTCAAGACACAATGGATGTACAACACATGTCACTTGAGGAACTGATCTATGGCAAGGGTTACAAAGAAAGACCATTATAAAAGGAGGTGCTAAGCTTGAAGATAGATGAGAGATTTGAAGATTCAAAAGAGGAAACTCTGCAAAAATCTCTTCCCACTTCCTAGAATATTCAATCTTTATCATGTAATCAGTTTTATTCCTGAAGTGTAAAGAAAATCTTCCTTCTACATTATTAATTAGATTTATGCTCTTCCTATGGAAGAAATAGAAAAAGGAAGTCATTCAAGTTTCTTCCCAGAAACTTCTTTGTATATGTTAAGGAAACTTGAGTGTAGATTAGTTTAAGTGCCAGCCCAAACACAAATCTTTGTATCCATGATCCGTTAGTGATCAATGTGAGACCTAGCTTGGAGAGGCTAAGGTAAAACTACTTGCAATATGACAGTAGAGGTTACTACTGCTTACTATTTGGCTTGGAGAGGCCAGTGTCAAGACTACTTTTAACGTGATAGTAGAGGTTGCTACTGCTCAAGGTTTGGCTTAAAAAGGTCAGTGTCAATACTACTTTCAACATGACAATAGAGGTTACTACTGCTCACGGTTTGGCTTGGAGAAACCAGTGTTAAGACTATTTTCAAGGTGTCAATAGGGATGGCTACTAATCACGAGTTTGCTTGGAGAGGCTAGTACAAAACTACTCGTGTTAACTTGGAGAGGCTAGTATAATACTACTCCTGCTTGGAGAGGCTAGTACAATATTACTCCTGTTAGCTTGGAAAGGCTAGTACAATACTACTCCTGTTAACTTAGAGAGGTTAGTACAAAACTACTCAATCTGTGACATTAGGTGATTTCTGAAACCCACAAATGAGAGCTTGGCAAGGCTAATGTAAAGACTATCCATGTGCACTTTCTCAGGTTGAGAAGGTTGTTGTTAGTGGAACCTCAACAGTTGTTGAGTACTAGATGTAAGCAGGTTGGCCGAACCAGTATAAAATCCCTTGTGTCTAATCTCTCTCTCTCACCGATCTCTTTTATTTATCTTTGATAGATCTTCTTACTTTCTTTTGATTATTTATATATATCTTTATTGGTTTCAGTTACTTTATTTTAATAAAAAGCACTTTATTTACTAAGGTTCAGAAATCTATTTTCTAGAGCAACTATGTTTTCGCTGCACTTCAGGTTTTACACTTGATAGTTATTATTTTCAGAAGCTTTAGAAAACGCAAAAAAGGATCAATGCACGATTCAACCTCCCTTCTCGTACTTATCTCTACCTACATTTAGTACTTTATATCACCGACAATATGTTTATTTTACTTTATTTTACACCCCGCGACTAGTATAAGGTAGATAACATAGGTGACACTATTCTAATTGTTATGTTAATAATATACACTCGAGTAAACATATGGTAGTTAGGAGGGTGTTACAAGTTGCTTGCAATGTGTCCATATATTGCATCCCTTGTGCCCCTAAAATGCATGCTACACCCTATCACTGGTAGTCCATCAACATGGAGCCCAAACTGGAAGGTCACGTCCTGGAGGGTGATTGTGCACCCTTCGTAAGGTAAATAGAAATTGTGTGTCTTCGACTGTCATCTCTCTATAAGAGCACTAAATAGAGTTCTATCATATTACTAGAATCCAATCTGTGCCTTTTCCCAAAATCTTACTTGGTGTAATCTATACTCCATCCTCAAATGAGGTTACAAACAGCTTGTCCGCTAGGTCGTAAGACTTGATTTGGCTGTACAAACGGAACAAAAATTGTCATCACCAAACTAGTTATTATTAATATAATAGTGAGCAAAAAAATTATATAAAGTAACTAATGTATGTTGTGTAAAAAATGTATGAAAATAAACTTTACCAATTAATTATCAATACAAATAATTAAACAAACTATCAATTATTAGGCAAAAATCTCAAAAAATGCTAAATAAATTATTTACGACTAATAAATATTAATTAATAAACCCTAATCACATAGGCTAATTATTATTTGACTAATTAAACATACTAATTACTATTTGACCAATTAAACATACTAATTAAACCCGAGGTGTATACAAATAAACAAATTAATAAAATTAATGCTAAGTGCTATATTAATAAATTAATTACCTATCAGATAACTAATTTAATATTAATTACTAATTAAATTAAATTGAAATACCTTTATATCCAATTACACATTAATATGTGTACCAACATCAAGTCGATAAAGTTTTTTTTACTCACTATTGTTATTATAATATTGAATAAAAAAAAACTACATAAGTTAAGTGACTAATGTATGCTGTGTGAAAAAATGACGAAAATAAACTCTACTTCGAGTTTGTCAATACAAACAATTACATAAACTATCGATTATTAGCAAGAAATCCCAAACATTCCTAAATAAATTATCAACTATTAATAAACATTAATTAATAAACCCTAACAGTAAAGGCTAATTATTATTTGACTAATTAAGTCCTAAATGCATAGAAATAAACAAATTAATACTAAGTGCATAAATTAATAAATTAATTACCTATCAACCAACCGATTGAATAAAATTATTAATTAAATTAAAATACCTTTACATCCAATCACCCAGCAATATGTGTGTCAGCAATGCATTGAGTACGTAAAGTTCATTTTGCGCCATGTGAAATCCCGATTGGACCCCCAAGAAAACACAACGAATATCAAACGGTTCAGTCGCCTAAAAATCGTTTTAAATGTCCATTTTCGTTTTCATTTAATTTTTTGGTTTTATTTGGGTTAAAAACCCGCAATTCACTTTTTTTGTTTTTGTTTTTTTCTTTAACAATTTGGATTGGATCCAAAATTTGAGAGTTGAACTTGCTAATTTGCCAACAGACACTGCTTTCTCACCCTCTCGCTCCCAAGTCAGAACTCAGAAGCTGCTTCCTACTGCCTCACCTCTCCCTTTCGCGTAACTCAACTCAACTCAAACCTTTTTTCAATTCCATTCCCCAAAAAGGTTCGTTTTTGGCATTAATTTCGCATTCCTCTCTGTCTTTTTTCTTCTTCCTTCTCTCTCTCTCTCTTCCATTCCCCGCGTTTTCAAGATCCGTTTTTTAACAAAGTCGGGAGTGAGGCTGCGTTTGGCTGTTTCAAAGTCAAAATGGGCTCTTGAGTTTTCTGTGTTGGAATTTCTCGTTTCTTCATCTGCTTTTTCGTGAAATGAGTCTGAACTACTGGTCTAATCTGATCTCGTCTTTTCTTGACTGCGAAAAAAGAAAAAAAAAATTCTGAACTCAAATCAAATGGTGCTTGACCTTGATTCACCCTAGGAATGCATGATTTCAGTTTCTCAGTGTGCTGTGATTGTCATCAAAACTTGTTAGTGTTTTTTTATTTTTATTTTCTATTTTGGTGCGCTATTTGATTTTTAATTGTTCTGAGTCATCCGCGATGCAGTGATAGAGCAATTGCTGCAGTTCAGATTCATTGTACCCTAATTGGCAATGGAAGAGTAAGTGCCTCTTTCTTTGTTAGTTCACTACATTTTAGATTTATGATGATACACAAATTGTACTAAAGTTAGCGTGATAACCCTAATTCATGGTGAATTAATGAAATTCCTAGAGAGAATGGCATAGAGCTTCTCCAGAGATACAGAAGGGACAGGCGAGTGCTCCTCGATTTTATACTTTCGGGGAGCTTGATCAAGAAAGTTGTGATGCCTCCTGGTGCTGTTACACTGGATGATGTGGATCTAGATCAAGTCAGTGTTGATTACGTTCTCAACTGTGCCAAAAGAAGTGAGTGAGTTCACTTTGGTCAATTCACCTTTTTGTTTGTCATATTTTTATTTATTTATTTATATCTTTTTTGGGTTGGCTTTCATTGTTGTAATTAGAGATCTTTTTGTCTAGGTTCTTTGCTCGAGCTTTCGGAAGCAATTAGAGATTACCATGATCATACTGGGTTGCCCCAAATGGTATGTAATGATTTTCATTTGACCTTTCTATTTGTCATGCCTGCACTGAACTCCCTTCATGAGTACTTAGTGTCACGTTTATAAGGGTGTTTATTGTCACATTTCACAAAATATAAAGGTGTTGAGTGTAGTATCACCTAAATTTTAGGAGAGGTTAGTGTATATTTTGCAAATTGTAGGGCGGTTAGTGTATAATTTTGCAAATTGTGGGGCATTCATAGTGTACTTGTGTGTGCATGTCCATTTAAATAAATTTAAATATTACAAATGATGTACTGATTTCTGTTTTGCACTTTCTGATGACAATTTGTACACTAACATAATTCTTACTCTGTTTAGAAGTCATTGCTGCGTCTTGTGTTTTTATTAAATGACTTGTTTGCCATATATAATAAGTGCTGCCGAATATGATGCATATTTGAAACTCTTGTGCTAATTATTTCCAGTCATCCTAGGTTCATTTGTACACCCCAGGTGTTTGCAGCTTTTGTTAATTTGTTTGCGAGGATTATGTTTGGATTTTAAGTGCTTCTGGCTTTAACAGAGTGATACAGGTTCAGTTGGTGAGTTTTATTTGGTCACTGATCCTGGGTCTTCAGGTTCACCACCCAAAAGGGCACCACCACCTGTTCCTGTTTCAGCAGTTCCTCCTGTTGCTGTTTCTTCTCCATCTCCTGTTTATGCACCATCTCCTGTTGTTTCAAATGTATCAAGAGCAGAGTCGTTTGACTCTACACAAGAAAAAGAGTTAACTGTGGATGACATTGAAGACTTTGAGGATGAGGACGATTCTGCAGTGTTTGAAAGTTTCAGGGCTAAAAGGACTCTAAATGATGCAACTGATCTTGCAGTAAAGTTTCCTTCTTTTTCCACAGGTTATTGCTTTAGAACACTTGTGCATTGGATAAGTCATTTGCATTACCAAAATTCCTATGCAGTCAAATATTATCAGATGAATATTATTTTGTCTTGAAATATGTGGGATATCATGGGAATAGGAATAATACTTATAATAAGAAGCTTGAATGAGCTAACAGTGTTGGCAATTCTGGTAAGACAACATCTCAAACATGAAGCCACTAATTGGTGATTGCCTAGTCATTGAAATAAGGTGACCTGTATAGTTTACGGCTTCAGATTGCCCTGTGGCCTTTGTATGTGTAAAGGACATGTCTTAACCAGAAATCCCGCTCTTCTCATCTTTTGTGGGACAGGACAGAGAAGTTTTCTTGCCTTCTATATGGTGTCATCCTGTGGTTGCTTTTTGGTGTGTTTCTGTTATGTATACCCCTGAGATAGGAGATCTCTTTTGGTTAAACAGTTTTGTTTATTTTGTTTTGTACCTCTAGGAAGATTGCTCCACATTCTTTGTACATCTCTTCTTTTACAGTTTATTTTATTGATTCTTCTTTAATAGAAAAAAGACTAAGATATAACTTTTGGATGATTTATGCATCAAACTTGATTGAAAGGTTCAAAGTGAAGCTCTGTTGAATTTTCTTAATTTGTGGTGTTACTGCTTCTAGGCATCACAGATGATGATCTACGTGAAACTGCATACGAGATCCTCTTGGCTTGTGCTGGAGCCACAGGGTATGCTTTCATAACATGTTTAGTTTGAGAGGATCTCTTTTCCTTGCAAAAATTTTATGGAGATTCTTTACTATATGTGAAATCTTTCATCTGTTTCTTGTATAACAGGGGCCTGATTGTCCCATCCAAAGAAAAAAAGAAAGACAAAAGATCCAGGTTGATGAGGAAACTAGGGCGCAGCAAAAGTGGAAGTGTTGTCTCGCAGTCTCAGAATGCTCCAGGATTAGTTGGCTTGTTGGAAACCATGCGTGTTCAAATGGAGGTATATGGGGCTTGGCTTCCATTTACTCATACTTCATTCTTACTACCACTGGTTTTTCCACCAATTATAGATGACTTGTTTTACAGTGTTGTCACTTAGCTGGAATGAGACAGCATAAGTTTGTAAACTGTGGGGAAAAAAAAAATATTACATTGTGTTTGCTTATGTTTTACACACCCATATTTCCGGATGAGTGAATGCAGATATCTGACTCGATGGATATAAGAACAAGACAAGGGTTACTAAATGCCCTTGTGGGAAAAGTAGGGAAAAGGATGGATACTCTATTGATTCCTTTGGAGTTGCTTTGCTGTATTTCACGCACAGAATTTTCTGATAAGAAGGCATTTATACGGTGGCAAAAGAGGCAGGTAGTATGATAAGTTCTAGAACCTTCTTGTCTCCTTCATTTACTCTCTACTCTATTTGGCTTTAATTCTGTTGATGGAATTGTGAGGATGTTAGTATCTAATAATTTTTTTGTCTAATGTTGAACATTTCCAAATTTGTGTCAGCACAGTTAAAAGTTTTGGAGGAGGGGCTTGTTAACCACCCTGCTGTTGGATTCAATGAATCTGGGCGCAAGACAAATGAGTTGAGAATTCTTTTGGCAAAGATTGAGGAATCCGAGGTGTGTGATTCTTCTTTCAGATAGTTTATATAATACTGCATCTTCTGTTAGCATTAGACCATAAGAATTGGCTTACCTTCGTCTTATGTCTGATTGACTCTGGCTATCATGATTATACTAACTATGCTTCTTTCATATCGTTCTTTTTATTTTCCTTTCAGTTTCTCCCATCTTCAACTGGTGAACTTCAAAGGGCAGAATGCTTGAGGTCTTTGAGGGAGATTGCGATTCCACTTGCTGAGAGGCCAGCTCGGGGTGACTTAACTGGTGAAATATGCCATTGGGCAGATGGTTACTACTTTAACGTTAGACTATATGAGAAATTACTTTTAAGTGTATTTGACATGCTAGATGAGGGAAAGCTGACAGAGGTTGGTGTCTTTTTCTTTTTTGAGGCAATTATATCATGATAGTTTGAGTCATTATGTCCTTATATTGTTATTGCTGACAATTTAAGTAATTTGCCCCTTAATTTATTTCCTGTTTTCATATTTGTCCTCTTAAGTAATAAATGTTTCGAATTCATCCTCTAGGTAATAAACATTTTGAATTTGTCCTCTAACTTTTAAAAATTGAGCACGTATGTCCTCTTTGCAAATGTCATTTGTTGCATTAGAGAGTAGATTAAAATCGGAACTTGCCACATAAGATGTCATCTATATTACTTTTTCCTACTCAGATGGCAAATAGGAATTTTCCATCATTGTAACTAATGATGTTTACAAAGAGGATAAACACGTTCAATTTTTTAAAGCTAGAGGACAAAACTGAAACATTTATTATTATTAAATAGAGGGAAGATTTGAAAATAGGAAAAAAAAAAGTTAGGGGACAACAATTTTTCTATTTTGTTAATGTCAAGCGAAAGTGCTAGAACCAAGAGCAAGGTGAATTGGTTCTATATGGTTCAATAACGAAAAATTATGTCTATTGAAAAATAATTAATTAATTCAAGGACATATAAATAAAATGCATAAAGATAAAAGAGTATAGGGATTCCTTTTGACTAGTTTTTTTGGTTTTGGGAGATCCTTATGGCAGTGTGCTGCCTTTGCAGTTATTTGGTGTATTTGGTTAGAGCGTAAGTCTTGCGTTTTTAATGGCAAGCATTTAGACAAGCAAGTTTTGTGGGATAAGATTAGATATCTAGTGTCTGTTTGGTGTAAGGCATATGACCTTTTTAGGGAGGTTTCCATCACTGACATGCCAAGAGATTGAAAAGCTTTGATCTTTTGATGTTTTCTCTTGTTTTACTTTTTTCTTTGAGGTTCCCTTGTCCTCTTTGCTTCTTGTAATATTATTCTCATCTTGTTAAGAATTTTTTTATTGAAAAAATAGAGTATAGGGATGAGAATATTGCACAAACGAGTTTATCCTTGTTTAGCCACAATGTGAAACCTACGTCTAGTCCCCAACCAATAGTCTGAGATTTTCTTCACCTGTTGAATTTTTGCTTACAAGGACTTCGACGAACCTTCCTCTACTCAATCCTAACTAGAGTACAAGGACTCCACAAAACCTCTCTCTATAATAAGTATAACTGTGATTTCTTTCTCACAAAGAGACCACAAAACCTCCCCCTATCTTGAGATCGAAATAGAGTAAAATCTCTCTCAAGGAAAGGATGCTCTTGTGAAAAAGCTATGATGTTTTACAACAGAATTCTCTCTCTAGAGTAGATAAGCAATTCTAAGTGCAAGAACGAGAAGAATATGGATAACACAAGTTTGTCTTTGTCTTCTATCTTCTGCATCGTTCTTCTTCTCTATTCTTCATGTCATTTTATAATGAATAAGCCATTGAATGTGTACTAGCTGTTGGAGATGTTTTAGGCTTCTTTTTAGAACAAATAATTTGTTCATGTATTCAATTTTCGAGTTCCTATTGTTTCCTATTGTATAGTACTCTCTCTGTCCTTGATTAACTGTCAATTTCAAAATTTTTTGTTGTTTGAAAATAATTGTCCATTTAAAAATTTTAGGTGCTATTAATTTCTTCCTTTCAGTAATACTCCTATTAAGTATTATTGATTCATTAAATACTGTTAGTTGAGGAGGAGAGAGAAAGTTTGAGTATTGAAAAGACACAAGGCAATTTAGTAAATTACTCTTATCTTTTTCGAACATTGATGTTTTTTCCAACCATTTCCTTAATTTCAGTAAGCATTTAAAGTTGGACAATTATTTATGGACAGAGGGATTAGTTGTTTTGCCTTGTAGTCCCAACAACTAGCTGCTGTTTTTGCCTGCTCAATCATCCAAGATTTCAGCTTTTTAACCATTGGGACTTAATTTCTTTCCTTAATCTTGGTTTCCTGGATGAAAATCCAATCATAAGAATCAATCAAGTCATCAAATAAATTGATATTAATTGAAATACTTAATTAAATCACAATTATGTCAATCAAATCAATCAAATTAAATACTATTAGTTGAGGAGAGAGAAAATTTGAGTATTGAAAAGACACAAGGCAATTTAGTAAATTACTCTTATCTGTTTCGAACATTGATGTTTTTCCAATCATTTCCTTAATTTCAGTAAGCATTTATAGTTGGACAATTATTTATGGACAGGGGATTAGTTGTTTTGCCCTGTAGTCCCAATCATCCAAGATTTCAGCTTTTTGACCATTGGGACTAAATTTCTTTCCTTAATCTTGGTTTTCTGGATGAAAATCAAATCATAAGAATCAATCAAGTCATCAAATAAATTGATATTAATTGAAATACTTAATTAAATCACAATTATGTCAATCAAATCAAATCAAATCAAATATATTTACACATAATAATTATTTTATTTCAATATATCAATTAAAAATATATAATTTAAATATTCATCGTCAAAACATTAAACCCCACATTCTCCCTCATTTTGGTGATGATCCCATTGTAAAATAATATCAACATTTTGAGCATGATAAAATCAAATCATATATCACATGTTCAACAATAATCAGAGTTAATTTGCGGCAATAATATCAGAAATATATTTAAGAAATTATCAAGTGAAAGCTTAGATAAGGCTCCCCCTTAATTTATGGGTCTTTTCTTAAAATTTGCTATGCTCCCTCACAGTCCATGAGGATTTGAGAATTTATTTCCTTTATCATCGTGCTTCAAATTGATGAACCTGCTGTCCTTTCTCCCCTTCAGCAGAAAAAAGATCAAGTGTAATATATAATAACAAAGAAAAATTATAAAATTCATAAATAAGTTAAAGTAGCTTAACTGCTGATGCATAAAACGTCAGAGTACTGTATTAATTTGCAAAATTATGATAGAAATAATATAATACTAAAAACATGTTCACAAAGCATCTTAAAATATTTTTAACATAAATTTTAAGAGAAGATGCCATTAACTCTTTGTTAACCAAACAATTCTCATGCAAGCTAAATATTCATCATAAAAAATTTAAACCAAACAGAAAGGAAGAACAGGGTTATTGTAGAACACGTATTTAGTTGCAATATACCAAAATAAAATTTTATTTTGTCAAGATAAATGCTGATTGTGTGAAGCTTTGATTTGAGACACTATTAATTTAAATAGAAAGCACATAGTACCAATTTTATGAATTCAGTATTTTCTCCATGGCTAAACTTATTTGCAGGAAGTGGAAGAAATTCTTGAACTTTTGAAGTCAACCTGGCGTGTTTTAGGGATCACAGAGACAATCCATCACACCTGCTATGCATGGGTTTTATTTCGCCAGGTATAACCATTACATTTTCCTTTCTTAATTTTATTTCTAAGAACCACTGTCAATTACTGTATTGTTGTTGATTGCCTCATTTTGTTTGCAATTACAATGAAACTGAAAGATACACCCATCTATGCCTCATCTAGGACTGATTGCCTGC
The DNA here is from genome assembly GCA_031216125.1 of Dalbergia cochinchinensis. Classification (NCBI taxonomy): domain Eukaryota; kingdom Viridiplantae; phylum Streptophyta; class Magnoliopsida; order Fabales; family Fabaceae; genus Dalbergia; species Dalbergia cochinchinensis. Next base: position 39,152,829 of record CM062373.1, read on the forward strand.
TAGCACCGTGAGGCCCCCTCTTTTATCTTTCATGCTTAAGTACACCTAATTTTTCCTTTCTTTCTCCAATTTATCTGCTGAAACATAAGCAGTTTGGCCTATAATACTTTAGATAGTAATCTAACCACGTAGACAATCACCTTCAGTAACATTGAATATGAATTATTATTCTCTATGACTATGGGAGTCATTCCTATTGACGGTGCCATAAAGCTTACAAATGAGCATAAATTTTGAGCTCTAGAATGTAAGAACTAACAGTTTTAGATTTAAGTAGATAATTAGAAATTAACCTAATCTATTTCCCTCGGTTGATTGTCTCTTCAATTTATAATATTCCCGTGTCTCTTTCATTGACTTGATTTAGTCAAGACTGAAGACAAAAAAATCTTTAATTTGCTGGTAATCAAGATTAAGGTCACTTGGTAAAAATTACTCTGATAAATATTGTTGACATGACATTTAGCATGCTTTTTTTTTTTTTTTTCTGTTTTGCTGTTCTACTTTTTCCTTTCTTTCATTGCTGTATTATTTGATTAGCTAGTATGTGCTCCAAATGATGCTCTCATTTTCTTTTTGTAATCATTTTTTCATGTTAAGTTATTTCATTGTGGGGATACAGTATGTTATCACAAGTGAGCAAGGAGTTTTGCTGCATGCAATCGAGCAATTAAAGAAAATACCACTAATGGAACAACGAGGCCAACAAGAGAGGTTGAACTTGAAAAGCTTGCGTTCCAAAGTTGAAGGTGAACGGGATATATCTTTCTTGCAGTCTTTCTTAACACCAATTCAGAGATGGGCTGACAAACAGCTTGGAGATTACCATCTGCACTTCAGTGAGGTTTGTTGAATCATTTAGGCTGTTAGTTACCACATACTGGATGGGATACTTAGATATGTTTCTATGTATCATTGTTCTGATTGTTTAGGAGCTTTTGCGAAGTAATATTTTTCTAAGATCATTCTTTTTGGGGCCTGTTTTAAGAGGATACCTCATCTCATCTGCCTTATTTTGACAGTAAATATTTAAGTATGATGAAATGAAGGAGTGTTTTTGTGTGTTATTTGTGATAGAAAAGTATCACTCAAGCTTAAAGGAAAATTTTACAACACAACTAGTAGACTTGGGATCCTGTATGGGAATAAATGTAAGAAAACAAGAGAATAGGCTAAATATAGCATAGATAAGAATGTTGTATTGGATGAGTGGATACACTAGACAAGAGAGGGTTAGGAATGAATGTAAGAACTGGTATCAGAATAAGCAAACAAAGGCAGAAAACAGAAAGGAATTTAACCAGAAGAACAATACCCGAAAAGTATGGCCCTTCCTTGCTGTGATTTGTATGCTTTTAGTAGAGAAAATTGTAAGATGGCTAAGTATTTGAGAGACCTAGTACTCTCCTGGTTCTAGTTTATTTTCCAACTGTCTGAATGCCCCCCTCAGCACTCTTACCTTTTCCTATATATTCCCCCTTCTTCCCGTAACAGAATCAGTGTGTATCCACCCTATCCCACTAACTGTGCCAGCTTGGCAAAGTTAGTTACTAAAGAGTCACTCATTTTCCCCTCTCAACTCATTTCAGTAATTACAATAAAGCCTAATTCTATATTGGTTCGGTCCCTAACAATACTCCCCCCTTAAAAGAATCACCTTGTCCTTAAGGTGATGTACATAAAGGAAAACAATAGTGCTGAAAAATAAAAGGCTTCCTCCTGGGTCCCAGATAGTCGCTCCCAGTCTCATAACCTCAGATAGAGAGAGCACAATCAGGTGAGGGCATGTCTCTAATGTGCCCCGATCAACATACCGAGATAGTCCCTTTGGGAAAACCCTTCCACTACTTGTAGGGGAAACAGGTCATTCAAAAAGTATACAGCAAATTCAGTAAGCAGTTTCTGTGCATTTCCATTTCTTGTTCCAGCAAACACCAGCCCAAGAGATATACAAGCTCTAGTCATTACATTAACATATGCCTGTTCAAAAGCCTCAGCATCCATATCATCCATATAATCACCATCACCTCCAAGGCCATCTATACCACATCTGACTACTTCAGGAATTTGAGACAAATCCCAATCTTTTGAAGGATGAACCCTGCTCCACATTGTCAAATTTCGAGCAATGACACGAAGCATTATGAAGTCAGGCCACACATACTGCAAACCAAAACAAGTACTGGAAATTGACAGCCTAGACACAATAGCCTCTGATTCTGTGTTCAAAAACATCAGGGTAAGGGCAATGGTAGCTCCTAGAGAAGTGACATCAATATTGATTGTTGTCCCATCCATCATTTGTGCATAGTCGGGATCTAGTCTAAGTCCAGCAGCAACAACATTATGAAACTCAGGCCATGACTTAAGTTCTTGTATTTTCCTGATGTTGGGATCGAGATTAACAGTTGCATTTTGTTGAGCGGGCAATCGACCAGCTAATACAAGCTTTGGAACTGTAAATGCCTCAGTTAAGAGTGTATATATAGTTGCAAGAGTAAATGCCTCGCGTCCAAGAGGGAGTGAAGTGGTCCCTTGTGCAAGGTAACTCACCAATAGGCCCAAATCATACTCATAATACAAAGAGTGGACAAAATATTTAAATGGCTCCTTGAATAAAAATCCAAAACTCTCAGCATACATAAAAGGGCCCTTGCTCTTTTCAACAGCCATTTTAAATGTAGAGAACCTTACCTCACGCATTTGGGCCTGGCCCATTAGGTCAAGAAAATGCATCACCCTTTTAATCTTATCCACGTTTTCCTTTTCAGTCTTCTGCTCAGTATCCTTCTTCATTTGGGCCACTAGCACTTGAAGAACTCCTTCACTGTGATGGGTTGGGCTTGGCCTATTAAAAGATTAGCAAACTCTCTTGCCTTCCCTTCCAATTCTGGCACATTCAGGAAGCTTCCACCGAGGAAACATGGTGTGGCCCTCTCTCGCTTCCTCGTCGCCGATCGGTCCGCCTCTTGCGGCGGCTTGCCGCTGGTCATCGCACACAAGTCCCGCTCCGGCGGTTTTAGCGGTGGGAGTTGGGTCAACAAACCTAAAGCCCGAAATTCCTCCATCATCACTTCCAACCCCATCTCTCTTATGGTCACTGCGGCCACGGGTTCCGGCGGTTCTGGCGGCGGTCGTGGGTAGACCGGAATTTCCGAAACCTGAAACCCCTCCACCGTCACATGCTCCTCTCCCTTCTTCTTCTCACTTTCATTGCTGCCTGTGATGGTTCGTCTTGCGGCCATCTTCGGTGGCTCCTCCGGCGCAACAGTCACCGCAGCTTTTGATTTGGGTGGCTCTGGTAGTTCTGGCCTTGGGAGCTGAATTGTCATTCGTGAGAATTTGAGTTCCATCACGGCTTGTGTCCTCTCTGTTTCCGCCGGTGAGGCTGTGTCCGGCCGATCCGGTGGCTCTGGTGGTGGAAGCTCGGTTATCATGTGCTAACAGCCACGCTCCGGTGAATCTGGTGGTTTTGGCGGTTCTGGTAGTGCAACTGTGGCTGCTTGTTTCTGAGGCCAGAGCTTTCCGGCGATTTTAAGATTTTCCCTCTGCTGCTCACATGCGGAACTCCCTTGCATGTCCTCTCTGGCATGAGTCTCCTCTTTAGAGTCTAGTGTCGCAACCAGAGCTTTACTCATTGATTCAATAACCTCTTCGCTCCTTCCAATTATCAACACCTTAAAATCCATCAGTTGCTTGATCTTCTTCCACGGTTCTGCTTTGTTCACGATCTCCAGCTTCAACTCCTCTTCATATTTGTGTGCATCATCCCCTTCATCCTCGGCTACTTCCTCCTCCTCTGCTACTGGTTCCGTAATCTCAAGCGAATCCGAATCCAAAAATTGGTGATTGATCTCCATTTCCTCTGGTTCAACATCCTCAGCCTCCTCTTCCTCTTCATTCTGCATGAATTTAAAAAATGCTCGGACATCAGGAGGCCAATCTTCCACTGAGGATCTCCTTCTTCTCCTCCCCCACTGATCTTCATCATCCTCCCAAACTAGTCGTCGACGATGCCGGACATACTTTTTTCGGACTTACTTTTTTGTGTTATGTAGATTTTGCTTCACCTTCTTTTTCTGTTTCATCTGACGAGTCAGATTCGCTGTCAGGGTTGCCATGGCTCGAGTGTTTTGTGCTCGCAGCTCCTGCATCGCCACCAACCTTCGCTCCATTTCGCTTAATCTAGCTTCCATTGCAGCTCGCGTGGTCCCCATGCCCTAAATTAGAAAGAGAGTTGTGGTAGCGCCTATGGTGTGCAAGATGGTAAAATTTCGTCTTTGGTGGTTTGGTGATGCGTGGAAAAGACCCATAGAATACCTATAAAACTCTGAATAAAAAATGTAGATGGGATAAAGGGTAGCTTAATAGAGGGAAATCTAGATAGAGACTACGTGAAACCATGAAGAAAAGTTTATATTTAAATGGCTTGTATACACTACAGACATGGTTTACGATAGGACTTTATGGTATCCTTTGATCCATGTAGTTCACTTCTCCTCGTTGGAAAAGGCATAATTGTTGCTAATGTTGATAAATTAATTGCATTGTTCAAATCATGACTAATATTGCCTTTAAATTTGAATCTATGCCTGCAATTGTGAAAGTACGAAGCCACCAGATTTTGTAGTATGTTTCTGTAACTAGACTTTTTGTCTTGTGGTTGTTCAATCCATCAAGGACATTGAATTTATTAATTGATTCTTGTTGCATGTCATACACTATTTCATCATGTATTTAGATGAATCAATTAATTTCTAGCTGTTGTAACTTGTGATTGGATGCTATTTTTTTTGTTCATCTAATTTTTTTAATGGAAGGCTCTTTACATCCTTCCCACTCCTCTATTCTCATCAGAAGTCATTTCAAGCATTATCCACTTAGTTCTGGTATATTGAGTTGCACCTTTAATTTTGTTTTGTAACGTTTCTCAATCCCATATACCTTTTTAGGGTTCAACAACAATGGAAAAGACCGTGGCAGTTGCAATGATTACGAGGAGGCTTCTACTGGAAGAACCTGAAGCTGTGTGTAATTCAATTTGATGACATCTTTCACAAATATTAGAGTAGGCTATAAATTTCTTTTATTGAAAGTTCCTTTTACCTTGTTTTCAGCAGACCATGCAGTCTTTGCCAATTAGTGATCGTGATCAGATAGAGTTATATATATCTTCATCAATCAAGAATGCATTTACAAGAGTGAGTATTCTGGTGAAAATGGCAAATTCTGATATGTAGTTTATGTTGTGAAGATGTTTGACTGTCTATAAGGAGTTTTGTGAGCTGCTTTTGCATTGAAATCCTTATTTAGTATTCAAGTAATATCTTCCACCTGATTGATAAATGCCAAATCTCCTTGTTCATCTATTGAAGATACATGTTTGATTTTTAAGTGAACTTTTCTTTTGCAAACATGACAAATTCTATCTTTCAGAGAGTTTGGCTTGAGACTAAAATAAATATCAGAGAACCATTGACAACATGGAAGAAAAGATGTACTTAAAATTGTTTTAATGTATTTTTCATAATTCTGCCATTTTATTTGAATGTGTGTGGGATCATTTGATTTAGTCCAACCCTTTTCTCTTTTTTCTTCAAACTACAGCACAGAGGAAGAGCCTGTTTTTGTTTTCCACTTTTATGCCTACATAAGGAATCTCTTTACTTTCTGCAGACATTGCAAGTTGTTGAGAGAGCAGATATGTCACATGAGCATCCTTTGGCATTACTTGCAGAAGAACTCAAGAAGCTCCTGAAAAAAGATTCAGGAACTTTCATGCCCATTTTATCTCAGAGGCATCCTCATGCAACTGTTGTATCTGCATCATTAGTTCACAAACTTTATGGCCATAGACTGGTCAGCGTACACAAGATTTGGATATGTTTTTACTTCCTGATTACCTTTTGGAATGTCTTGGAAATGACGGGAATTTCTTTATTTTTGTTTTTAGAAACCCTTTCTGGATGGCGCTGAACATCTATCTGAGGATGTCATTTCTGTATTCCCAGAAGCTGAAAGTCTAGAGCAGTTCATAATGGCACTTATTACATCTGCCTGCCAAGAAGAAAATGCTGAGATCTTGTGCAAGAAATTGAATGTCTACCAGGTTAGGTGGTTAGGTTACTTTTAGAGTACACAAAATTGTTTTCCTTAGTACTGAGAATTTGATAAGACCCTTGGGAGAACCACATCGCAAAACCTAGCAATTGGATCCTACCATAATTGAGCTTAGCTTTCAAAATAGAAGTTTCTCCCAATCTCGTCTTTTCCTATGCTTAGCAATAGAAGTATCAAGAACATGGAAGTAACGGAAGATATGTTAAGTGATTTCCTACTTGCATATTTGATCAGGTATATCTTGTTATCACTTCTATAGAATGACCCTATTCCCGTATGCCATATACTTGATCCTTTTATTTATTAGGCAATGATGCCATCGGAAATAAAGGGCTCTCTTGTGTTTGAATCAGTCATGATTAGTAGGTCAAATGTCATGTTGCAGATGACAGAAAGTGGGCATAATGTAGATTATCTGCTTACTAGTGTACTTTTATCATCATTTAGGTTGTTGATTATGTATTTTTCAAAATTCAAATAGTATTACATTTTCCTACTGTAAGATAGGTTCTGCTTTGTAGTCTTTTGTCATTTCTCTTTCGATCTTTATTTATTCTAAACTCTTGCCCTTGTCATTCTTTGTGTTGTTGTAGATTGAAGAAAAATCTGGAACATTGGTGTTACGCTGGGTCAACTCACAGCTTGGAAGAATTTTAGGCTGGGTAGAGAGGACTATTCAACAGGAGGTAAACCCTGTATCAGCAGTATTTCACTCATGTCGGATGCCAGGCATTTTGAATTGCTTCCATCACTAGATGGGAAATAGACCTTGTTGAAGTCTAGTTTCATTTTCATTTTCATTTTCAAATATTTATCTAGCTATTGTTTCTACCTTTCTACTTCTCTTTCCTGTGGGCTTGGAGAAGTGGGGTTGGGATTTTGCGGTAACAACTGCTATATAGTTGAATTTTCAACAATTTTGTTAGGTCTACATACCATGTTCAGTTGTTTCACTACAATCCATTTTTCATTTAGATGAAAAAGGAAATATACTTTTTTCTGCATGTCAATCCTTTTGAGTCAATCATATAACCAATATCGCCATTGCCTTCTTCCAGCACTATTGGAATTTCTTGAAAAAAGACCTGCTTTAGGTGTTTTGTAAAGTTCTTGTGCACATGAACTCTCTGTTTATCTTCTGGTGCAGAAGTAGAATAGATTCACCACGGAAAAGAACTTCCAGCCAATTAGTCTTATAACTAGCATCAGCTTGTATGCTCATAGCTGATGTCCTCTCTGTTAGATTGAAATAGGTTCTTTCTTTTTTTTAAATACCATTACAAAGGTCACTGGGCCTTCATTGATAGAAAACAAGTAAGGGCTATTGTTTGTTTTGATAGCTAATGAAGTCGTGGAAGATACTAGGTGAAGAGATTGTGGTTTGGTGTTATCTTCATTAAGTCCCACATTGTTGAGAGATATCACCAGCCTTTTATAATAGCTTAAGCAATGCTGCTTGCATGAGATAAATTTTTGGGCAGTGTTAGGTCCACAATTCTAAGATGGTATCAAAGCCTATTCTATAAATGATATTGGTTCACACTCCAGATGTCTAGGTTTGGGCGTGAGGGGTGTATGCTAAGTTCTATGTTGCTTAGGGATATGGCCAAAATAGCCTATATTTTGGAATGATGTTAGGCCCACTATTCTAGAAGTCTTCAACTGGAGAATGCTTAGGGTTGTGTGAATTGGAGTTTCTTAGACATGATTCTTGATGGGAATGGCTTTGTCATTGGATGGAGTAACAAGATTTTTCATTTTCGCTCAATTGGCACCATTTTCTTTTGAGTGTGAATGGAGAACCTAAGTCTTTGCTCCAAGAACAGTGGGAAGTTAGACTGTTTCCTTTTATCCCCCTTCTTGTTCATGCTGGTGGTGGACGTGATTGCTTTTAGTCACTTGCTTAAAGAGCTGTTGGTAGGAATATTATTAAGGTTTTTGTCTTGAACCTTCAATTGTTTTGGGAATGCCAAGGAAAGAGAGCAGCACTTTCGCAAACAGTGTATATCCTATTTCTAGGTCTAAGATTCCTATTTTTTTTTCTAGTACATTATCATTTTAAGTCAAAGGTGATAATTTCTGGTATTGTTTTTGGGACTAATTTTAGGTCTAAGATTTGTGGTTGATATTTTCCTTGAGATGCATTTTATATATTGATCTTATTATATATTAGAAAATACAACGATAATCGTAGATTAATATGAATATTTATATCATGATTGTTGAAAGAGATGTTTGGAGATAAAAGCAAAGAGAAGAGAAAGTGAAACAATTCTGTGCAGACTGCAGAAAATGCTTGGGTTTTTAGGTGCTTAGTCTGACACCTAGCAGCATTACTAATACTCATTAGGAAATAAGTGCATAGCGTGTTTTTGAGACTTAGTAATAAATGAATAGCTATTTCCTAAGAGCCTAATATTTCCAATGCCATTTTAATCACATGTTAGCAGCACATTCCCCGTGTCACACATGAATAACATGATAACTATGTATTCCAATGGCCACACATCACACTCATCACTTTTAGTACTCCTCCTCAAGCTGAAGTTTACTAAGCTTTAAGTTTGTAACAAATTATGACTTAGTAAGAAAATATAAAGAAGATACCATAAAACATGAGTGGGAAAGCAACAGATGGGGCCAAGTGCCTGGTACCGTGGAGAACAGGACCAAAACACCCAAGAATGCTCTAATACGGGTCACAGTGCTTGGGATTGGGAATGGCATAGAACGGGGCCAGAGCATCTAGGAATGTCATATAACAGGGCCATAACACCTAGGAATGCTGTATAATTGGGGCCAGAGCACTTGGGAATGCCAAAACCAACAAATCACAAGAAAAAGAAGCTGAAAACATCAAAAGAACACTTGCCAGGGGAAGTAAAGGATTCAAAGGTAGCAGAGGATGAATATGCATGAGATGCCATATGTAATGACTGGAGACCAATCAAAAACTACTAAGGACTAAAAACGAAATTTGAGAAACCAAATGAATGATGGATATGATAGATCCATAACAGACAAACCTTGAAGCCAACAAAGAGAAGATGATGAATTGGTAGTAAATTAGAGATGTTAGACCATGGATAATGAAAAGGAAAAAGCAAATTATAGTAGGTGACAACATGAATTACAAATGAGTTTTAGTTTAGAGGAAAGTCTGCAGCAGAACAATGGTGCTCAAGTCACGAAGAATGGTACTGCTGTGGTATTATGTTGAAAGAGATGTTAACAGAGAAAAGAAAAGAGAATGTGAAACAACTTGGTGTGCAGAAAAAGCTTGGGTTCTTAGGTGATTAGTACGACACATAGCAGCACTGTAAATACTCACTAGGAAATAAATACATAGTAATATTTCCTTTATATTACTAGCTATTTCCTAAGAGCTTAATATTTCCAATGCCATATTAATCATTTGGCAGCAGCACATTCCCATGCCACGCACTGATAACATGATGGCTACACATTCTAATGGCACACATTAATCACATGCATCATTTCTAACATTGAGCATGATTATGTGTCAAAATTTTTAATCTCAACAGTGTATTTTGTGAACATTTGTTTTATGAAAAGTTATCTATCTGTGTGGGTTGAGTTTCTTTAAATTTATGTTGGCCAATCACAATCTCATGCATATATTTACATGCATAGATATATGTATATGATTAAAAAATTTATTTACGCCTTTTTTTCCCTTTTTGCCATGTGGTAATAATTAATTTATTTGTACTTGTATTTCTCATATGTTAGGTCTAGTCATCTTTCATTCTATTTCGATTAATCTTCACTGCTCAAATGTTTTAATATTCTGTGAATACCCTTTAACAGCATTGGGACCCAATATCTCCTCAACAGCGGCATGCTGGTTCTATTGTGGAAGTTTACAGGATCGTGGAGGAGGTAGGAATGTTAGTCTTAATGGGATTCATTATATGGTTGTAGTGTTGTACAACAAATTAGTTTTTCATGATCTACAACTTAACTTTGCTATAGCCGAAATTGTCCAGAAGACAGGATCATGGACGGCTGTACATAATGACCACAATGTTTTAAATGGATACATATGAATTGCTTATTTTCAACATGGATCATGTGTTTTCAACGCTTTTGCATCGGTTATCTTTCACATTGCTGGAAAAAACTATAAACCTCTATGTCGCAATATGGAAAAAGCAGAAAATCTAATCAAATGAATAAAGAAAAAGATCAAGTAGTTAAGAGTAGCTACTCCATGGCACAGGGATATTGATTTGTAGTTTCTCTTACATCTTTCCAAACCTTGTTTCTGCTATTGGAAACTCAAGTTCAACTGATTATGTAATGGATGCTTCCTTCTTAAATGGCATCTAAAATATGATACATATTCTCAGTTTTCACTTCCATTGCTTCCATCTTTAAAAATGTTGGAAACTGTGTTTTGGACCCATATTCTTCTGTGGAAGTGGAGACGTTTTGTGCTTAGCTGTTTTGGTTAATTCCCACAACAATGCAGTATTAGCTGGTTGTCCACTAAATATACTGACGAGAAAATGTGGCATATGAAATCTAATGGTGATTTGCTTCTGTCATTGATTTTCAGAAGGGAACTTCCTTATGAGCTTCTTTTTTTTAATATTTTTTAATACCATGGTCAAAATTTGTTTAACATCTTTATATGTATTTTATTACATGTTCTATTATTATTATTATTAGTTTAGTATGAGTGTCTTCTCAAGGAATCATACAGGTGGAAGAGAAATGTGGTTCAACCTCTCCACTAGTTGACTTGACATCTTCGTTTTTGAATGTTTCATCGTTCTGCCGTACAGTTAACTATTTGTTTGTATTATTTCTTTCATCTATATTTGTTGCATTTTCAATTCAGTTGCTATTTTATGGGTGCAGACGGTTGATCAATTTTTTGGTCTTAAAGTTCCAATGAGGTTTACAGAGTTGAATAGCTTGTTCCGAGGCATTGACAATGCTCTTCAAGTGTATGCAAATCATGTTGTTAATGACTTGGGTGAGTGGATGCTACTATTTAAGTTTGCTAACTGATCTCATTGTACATAATTTAATGATGGATCCAGGTCACAACGATGCACATGTTGAGATTGTGGGTTTTTAGATAGGAAAGGAGAAAAGAGAAAACAAATACTTTGAAGTTTGAATAATGTGAAAATATATTGAAAAGATATATTATGGTGTTATGCGGTGTGATATAAAATGCATAGCACTGATCCCTATTTATAATAATACTAGAATCCTAATCCTGATTAAATAAACAGATCATGAAATATAACAAAATATTGAAATCAATCTTAATAGATGATATAAGATATTCTTTAATATCCTAAGATATTTGAAGTATTGTATGATATTCTAAGATATAATAAGGATATTACTAGACTCTTTATTTCTAACACAATAAAAATCTGAATATTATTTCCAGCAAAGGGACTTCTATTAATTCATGTTTTATGATGGGATCTTCTAGTATTTTGCTCAGCATCTTCCTCTCCAAAGTAAAGGTCCTATGAAGCATGGGGGAAGTGGAAGCCAAATACCTACAACAGCAAATTTGGATGTTTGCTTTTTGTCTTCATAAATATATTTAATTTTAACTAAATTTTAGTTATTACTCTGACCCATATTATGAAGTTTCGATGAAATTTTTCATTGGTGTCAATTGCTTAGCACAGTTGTCCTCTTCTACCCTGGTTTGAAATAACTATGTAAAGTGTTACAATCCCATACTGTTCAAAGATATGACTTAGATAGCCTTTGTATGAGCCCCCCCCCCCCACAAAACAAAAAAAGAAGAAAAAAGAAAGAGGTAACTTGGGGGGTTGAGTTAGACCCACTCAATTCTTAAGATGGGATCAAAGCTTATCCTGTGGTTATTATTGGGCCACCCACAAATGTTCAATCCTGCAAACTTTATGCTGGAGTCCCACATTGCTTAAGAATATGGCTTAGATAGCTTTTATAAGAACTTAGGCAACCCTTCGCCTATGAGCTAGTTTTTTAGGTTGAGTTAGACTCACTCAATTTTTAAGATAAAGGCTTTTCAATAAAGCACAACATGGTAGAGTTAAAGAGTACCACTCAAGTAGTTGAGTTTAAGGGAAAATTTTGCCTCACAACTATAAGACTAGTATTGTTGTTTGGGCTTAATTTTGGGCGGTAAAAACCCAATGAAAAAATAAAACTTAATGTTGCAGAAATGAGGATGTTGTGTTGGATGAGTGGATATACTAGTCAAAATACACTTAAGGAATGAATTCATTAAAGAGAAAGTTAGAGTAGCACCTATTGTGGAAAAGATGGTAGAATCTCGTCCTAGGTAGTTTAGGCATGTGTGGAGAAGGCTTGTAGAAACCCCATTAAGGATGGTGGATTGGATAGAGGGTAGTCCAACGGCTAGAGGTAGAAAAAGTCCTAAACAAACCATAGGGGAAACAATTTAAATAGCTCTAGATTTATATGGTTTGAATGTATATGATTTATGACAATGCACTATGGTGTCATTTGATCCATGTAGCTGACATCATTTAGGGAGAAAAGACTTTGTTGTTGTTGTTTAAGTATTATACTATCATATCAAGATTTTCAAACACACTTTAATTATGGTGATCACATGATGAAGTAGCTTATTAGCATAAGACCATAGGAGGCCACTTGTGTAACGATATTAGGGAACTTGTTATAAAAACCCTACTTTTTATAATATAGAGTACAACAAAAGTACTGCTTGTTAAGTCTTGGTGACTCATTGATGTCTATGTCAGATGCTCCCTCCCCCATCAACCCAAAGAAAGAAATAAGAATGTATATTGATACCAGATTAATTTGCTGAATATTTGTTTGGTGCATCCTAAAACATGGTATTAAAGCTACAAATATGTTCTACTCCCTTTATCAACAAATTCCCAACACCGTTAACTGCTGTCAATTGCTTAACTACATCTTCCTTAGTATTTGTTGTAATCCTTATATTTCTTTTAGTACAAATGTTTCTCAAGATTTCCTTATACATCAATTTGTCATCATCTAGTATGAGTTTGCATATTTTGTACATCATGTATTAATATGAATCCTAAAGTTCCCTTTCGTTTACACAGCAAGCAAAGAGGATTTAACGCCACCTGTGCCTATATTAACGCGATACAAAAAGGAAGCTGGTATAAAGGCTTTTGTAAAGAAGGAACTATTTGATGTTCGAGTACCTGACGAGACAAAGCCAAATGAAATTGGTGTCCTTGCAACTCCAACTCTGTGTGTTCAGTTAAATACCTTATATGTGAGTTCTAGCAAACTTGCTTTGTACCTGGATAGTTTTCACACTTGTTTTTGTGGTTATGAGGATGTCTCTTTCTTGGATTTGGTCCTCTAAAGTTAAGAGGTTGGTAGAGTGCAAAAATGAGGGATTAACTACCCATGGATCATTTAGTAGAATGCACACATGATGCACGCATGATGGAAGTTATTGATCCAAGGGTGATTAACCTCTCACTTTTGCACTTTACCAACTTTCTCACTTTGGAGGAGTGGAATTCCTCTTTTTATCATTCAAGCTATCGTCTTAATGAATGTTTTTCTTATGATTTGTTTTACTAGCTTTTGTCCGTTATTAATCTCATGTCCAGATCTTTTGACACATACAACATGATTTCATGCCTTTTTCATTAAAAAAGATGTGGTTGCATGAAATTCTTCTAGTTTTTACTTTTTATTTTTTAGACTAAATACCCAAACAAGTCCCTCAGGTTTGTATTGGGGAATAAGTTAGTCCCTCAGGTTTTGAAAATCTCAAATTGGTCCCTCATATTTCAACAAAGGGGACAAATTGGCCCTTCGTACAGTGTATGGGGGGACCAATTTGTCCTATTTTTAACTATACGAAATTGTACGGAGGGACCAATTTGTCCCCTTTGTTGAAATGTGAGGGACCAATTTGGGATTTTTAAAACCTGAAGGACTAACTTGTCCCCCAATACAAACCTGAGGGACTTGTTTGGATATTTATTCTATTTTTTAAATAGTAGTTCATTATTGGATGCTGGTGAAATAGGATTTGAATCCATAATCACTATAGTTTGAACTGAAGGTTTGTATTTCATTTTTGTTCCTGAACAATGCATGAAGATAATTATAACTCACTGGTGTAATAACGCAAGAAATTATGGAGATCAAGGTGAGTATGTAGCAAGAATGAGGAATGAGATCCAGGGCTTTATAACTTCCTCAATCCCCTTCCCTACAACTGGAAGAAAGTAAACAGAACAAAAATAAGGAAGAATGATAAGAAAGGACTCCATGTTGAAAGATATTTCCCATTAATGAATAATTATTAATTACTGCCAAAAAGGTTAATTATGTTGAGAGAGTGGTTAGTGAGTTACCCCTTGATTGGTTGACTGTTCTTAAACTGGAAATACTTTTACTAAGAATATCCTTTTGTAATCTTCCCTAAGCAAAAACATTCACTTATCTTATGAGTTCATGTATTTACTGCTACTGCACACTTAATTTTGTGGTTTTTCTGATGGATCTTAGAACCCGATGATGGAAACAAAGCTATTGCTTGACATTCCAATTTCTTTTCACAAGCAAAAACTCTAGCAAATCATTCAATCATTTTAAGTAAATGATATACTTTAAACAATTCTCTGCTTGACAATCTTGGAAGATAATTCGTTGTTGGGCTTTTTCACTCTCTTGTATTTGCTAATGTCATTAGTTTGTAGCCTAGACCATTGTATAAATGGCCAAGGTAGTTGCTGATCTGGGATGAAAACTTAGCAGGATTTAGTGAGGGTCTGTTTGTGAATTTGACTTTAGAGGGGAAGGGAAAGGATTTGTGAAGTAAAATTTCAAAACTTTCCCCTCCCCTCCCCTCCAAAAGTCAAACTCAAACTCACAAATACACCCTTAAAGGCATGAAATTGGGTAAAGGGGTTGTTGTCAGCGTCTCTAAATGCTAGTTGTCTTTATTGTTTGTCCCATATTTCATCTTTATTTTTCATAGATTCCCTTCTGAAAAGTAATAGTATTTGGAAGTTTTCCTTCTATTGACAGAAGTTTTTCTGCCATCTACAGTATGCAATTAGTCATCTGAATAAATTGGAAGATAGCATTTGGGAGCGATGGACTAGTAAAAGGTCCCAGGAGAAACTCATAAGTACGTGGTTGAACTGTTTTATCTGTATTAGTTTTCTATGGTAATATGATACGTTTGATACCATTGCAAATTTATGTCCCAACCTCCATTTGTCAAAGGGGGAAAACTGTATATAGCTGACTTTTTTTTTTAATAATTAATTATTTTATTTTAGTTTTTTCTGTTCTGTGGTGTATTGGGTTCAAGAGAAATAAATTGTCTATTTGCTATTATATTGTTATTGGATAGGATCGTGTTTGTTAGAATAAATGAAATATCTAACAATATCCTAATTGTATTGAGAATAGCATAAAGTATCCTAAATAATATTAGGAGTAGTTTGTATTTGTTAAATTTGGAGGCTAATATAAGAGAAGAGAGGAAGCGAAATCGTAATATGTGTGGGCAAAATATTTTGGTTCAAAATGCTTACATAGCATAGGTGCCAGCAGCACTATATATAGCCATAAAGGAACAAATGCATGCTTAGTTTCATGAACATGTAATTAACACTAAACTATTTCCTAAATCCTAAGACACTAGGAATCCAATGACACAGATTAAGCTCATGCTAAAACACCAACGACCATCTATTATTCTTAACACTTCCACTCAAGCAAGTTTTACTAAACTTTTTGAAGTTGTGGGTTTTAGATGGAGAAGGAAGAAAGAGAATAATGACTTTCAATAATATGAAAATATACTGATATCATATATTATGATGCTATGTGGTATGATACAAAATACAAAGCACCAATCCCTATTTACAATATTATGATATTAGAATCCTAATCCTAATTAAATAAAGAAACAAATAATGAAATATAAGGAAATATAGAAATCAATCCTAAGAGATTGTCTAAGATACTCTTTAATATTCTAAGATATGGTGTGAGTATGACATGATATTCTATGATATTTCAGAAATATTATTATGTTCTTTCTTTATTTCTAACACGCTGCTGAGTTCCAAAAATTAAAATTCTGGAACTCTATTTTTTGAAGCTCTGATTTACTCAAACCAGTTGAAAAAAAGAATGTAGACTTCCAGTGGTTACTGTGCTTCTTTCCCCTGCTTATCACTGCATCTGCACTGCTGTTCCATCTCCAGTGAGCTACTCACCACTGACAACCCATTTTTCTGGTGACTCCTCCACTGTGCCTTCTTCCAGTGACTCTGGAGCCCTTTTTTTTCGTGAAACACCTGCACTTCTACCTGCTGCACCATCTCCAGCAAGCTGCCACCAGTGGCAACTCCTTGCAGTGACTTCACCACTGCCCTTATTCCAGTGATTCTTTCTCGGATAACTGCACTGTGCTTATTCCAATGCTTCTTTCTCTAACAGCAGAGTACCTCCCCACTGGCATCTGCCTCCACACATGCTGCAGCATGCGAACACTTTATAGCCTGTCTTTCACGTGCCAGCACATGCATGCTTTAGTGTTAGCTCATCTCCGACCTTCCTTTGGCTCATCACCTTCCAGCCAGCTGCTTTTAACTTTACTAAAGTCTTTTTTTTTTTAACTCTTTAGTGAAGACTCCTTGAGCATAAAGTTTTATTAGAATTGAGTAGGTCTGATCCAACCCTAAAAGCTAACTAATGGAGAAATGGTTGCCCAAACTCTAACAAAAGCTTTCTAGGTCATATCCTTAAGCAATATGGGACTCTAATAGACCCCTTTCATGCCTAGGACTAGACATTTGGAGCATGAAGCATCTATGGGTTACCCAATAGCAACCATAGAATAGGCTTTGATATCATCTTAAAATTGCATGGTCCTAACTCGACCCCAAAAGCTTGCTCATGGGGGGAAGAGTTTCCCAAGCTTTTATAAAGGCTATCTAGACCATATCCTTAAGTAATATGGGTCTCTAATACAGCGGAAATATGACGGAATAGATCGCGGAGGATGATATCGCTTTGATATCATGTTAAATTTGGAGGAAAATATCAGAGGAGTGGAATTGGAATAGCAGTATCACCATCTATTAGTCTTGGCAATATTTCCTTATATTTCAGTATTTGTTTTCTTATTTAAATTAGGATTAGGAGTGAAGTATTAGTGTAAAATAGCGCTTAATGCTTTTTCTTTTGTTTCACAAAATTTCACATCATATCCATCTAATATTCTAAGGGTCAGTTTCGGTGCAATAGTAAAGTTGTTGCTTTGTGACCTGGAGGTCACAAGTTCAAATTCTGGAAATATCTTCTTTGCAAAGTGGATGTAAAACTGCGTATATCTACCCCCCCAAAGACCCTATTAGGTGGGAGCTTCGTACACTAGGCCACCTTTTTATATCAATCAAATATTCTATTTTTAAAAAATCTCTATTTTCTTTTAATTTTCCCCTGCTTAAAACCCATAATTTCAACCGTGTTCATGCATTCTCTATTTCTTTTTGGTGCTTTTCTCATATTAGTTTAAATGGAACTTACGATATGATGGCGTATTACTGATGTGCAGAGATATTGAACAGCTTTGTTGCATGTAAGCTTCTTCGGCTTGCTGAAAGCTTTTATTTTTCAGCTGCTTTTTCTGTTCAAGATGATTTCTTATCCCTCAAAAATGCCTTTTATCTTTTCCCATGATTATATTATATTCTTTTATTTGGAAAAAGGAATAGAAGATTTTGATGCCATATGCATAAGTACTGAATTTATAAAATTGAGACCTTGGGTGGGGAGTGCAGAATAACAAGGGAGGTCATGTAGCTAATTGGGAAGTTTATTGTGGTTTCCTTTGTGTTCCAACTCTCTTTGGCTTCAGATAATTTAAAGCATGCTTGGGATTCAACTGAATGTTTTGAATTGGAGGGTGATAATCAGTGCAACTCACTCAAGTCCTTGGAGAATTATCTTACCGGGTTTATATATTTTTTCTTTTAGGGAGTGATTTGTGGGTTGTGATTTGATAATCTTCCTTTTTCTATATTTTCCTGCTATATTATCCATTTGCAACTTTTATTTCTTCCGAATTCTCAGTTCTTGGAATTTTGATTTTCTTGAGACACGGATAGAAATTTCTGTTTGGTGTCCTTCACTCTTTCTCATTCATCATCATCAAGGACTTAAATTTTCTTGCCCCTTTCCTTGTCCCTAATACTGGGCCCCCAATAAAATAATCTCAGGAACAAGCCAACAACAACAACCAACCTTTTCTGCTGCCAGGTATTGATGCACTCCCAAAGGCAATCCTCTTTCCCAGATCCCCTTTTCTTATTACTATACTCTTCACACTTCCCCTAAAGCTGGAAGCATACTGAGCTTCATTATAAAGCTCGAAGAGACTTGGTGCATCAGTTTGGAGTGAAACTTAATAAATTTTATGAATAATTTCTTGGTGCTGCATTTCTAGCTTCTGTTTGGTGCTGGTGTTGTAGCTCTTTTAGAGATATTTCTTTCTTGGATGTAAAGATATTGAGTACCTTTGCTTGCACAAAGTATTTTTCTCTCCATGATGGTTAGGGACCCCATGTATGGAGAAGTACATGTCAGGAGGAGTAAGGTAGCTAGTGGGCCGCATTCAGGGCCCACTAAGGGGGTTCAGTTAGAAGAATGACAGTTGTAAGGTGGGTAATTTTGGAGGGAAAGACAGTTAGGGACTGATTAGACTATAAGAAGGGAAAAAGGGTTGTTTAGAGGGTGGTTATTCATTCATTTCAGTTGTTGTAACAGGGTTGAGGGCTCTAATCTCCTCCACCTCTTGTATCCATTTCTAGGGTTCTTGAGCAATTACCAAGATCCTTGTTTTCAATAAAATTCACTCATTCCTTCAGTACCAGTTCTAACAATGATTATGGTTGTTTTTGTTGTTTTCTTTTGGAGGACATCTTATCCTCTGCAGTTCCTCTCTCTCTCTCTATCTCAAGAAATTTCTCTTACCAAAAAGAGAAAAATGAGGTAAAAGAAAGAGAAAGTGAAAATCTGATTTTTAGTTTACTACTTGTTACTGGGTAGAATTAAATGACCATGTACTTCTTTTATTAATAGGATTCTTCTTTTATCCAAAAAAATATTAAATAACCATGTGGCTCTGTATGTGCAGTACCTGTGTTGTGTTTTATCCTCTAATGTTTGTCAAGTGTATGCTTTTGTTCTGTCTTTCAAATTAAACTTCTCCTTTCTGAAGAAAGTAAATTCAGAACTGCAATTCTAGATATGATTCAACCTATCAATGGATGATGGGAATTCTCCATTACATTGATACAATCATGATTATGAATAAACTTCTTGTTCATACTCATTTGTTCTTCGATTGTTACATGTACATGAGTACATGTGAATATTTCTGTTCATGTTCCATTTATTTCCTCCCTCTACATCCTGCTTTTGCAATTTTGTTTCACTTGATTGAATGGAATACTGAAATCTGTTCTTGTGCTGTACGTTTCTGCAATCCTTTTGTCCATAGAGAAATCCTTAGATGGGAAGTCCAAAAGTTCTTCGCAAAAGGATACCTTTGACGGAAGTAGAAAAGCTATAAATGCTGCAATGGACCGCATTTGTGAGTACGCCGGTGAGAATATGGAACCTTTCACTTTTCTTGCAAATCAAACTTTTCTTCCTTTTACTCTATTTGGCTAATTATCCACTTGCAGGAACCAAAATCATCTTCTGGGATCTTAGA
Source organism: Dalbergia cochinchinensis (assembly GCA_031216125.1). Lineage (NCBI taxonomy): Eukaryota > Viridiplantae > Streptophyta > Magnoliopsida > Fabales > Fabaceae > Dalbergia > Dalbergia cochinchinensis. Next base: position 39,172,723 of record CM062373.1, read on the forward strand.
GTCCCATTTATAGACAACTTATACAAACCCAGTGTCTCAGGCTCCAGGATGGAGGCACTCATAGAACCACTTGATATGGTAATTTTTGTCTCATCATAAAGTTGCCATTATTTATATTGTCTTGTTAGATAACCTTTCATTTGTAAATGCAAACACCAACCACCAAGTCTTGTTCTATTGGGTGGGGTTAATTACACAGATTAGTTGTTTTTTCCAAATCAATAAAAACCCTAAGTAAATCTATTTGATTCCTTTGATATCTCTCCATCAACTTCCGTTGCAAATAAATCAATTCCATGGTAAACCTCATAGGAATAAACTAAACTGATTATCCATAATGTGGGTTTCTTGTCTTAATCTATGATTAGTTGCCTCTCATTGCTTCATAGTATGTCTCATAAGTTTTATCTCTTTGTAATTTGCACGGATTTGTATGTTTCCTTGTTATAAATAGGAATTAAGGTACTTCTCCACTCAACTTGGCATTTTCTTAGACCTTATAATCTCACTAAACACCTTTGTGAGTCCCTCCTAGAAATTTCCATTGTTAGAACTGTTAAGAGACAGAGAGAGAAAGAAAGTCATGAGGAATCCGTGTGTTTCAACTACACAACGAATGGAGTATATATAGATACTGTGTAATAAATACACCATCATTACAAATTTATAGTATAGATATTTATAGATTCTAACACTCCCCCTTAAGCTGGAGCATATAGATCATATGCACCTAACTTGTTCCATAAGTAACTTATTCTAGGGCTTCTCAATGACTTGGTGAGAACATCTGCTAATTGATCATTTGAATTGATCAAGCTCGTGGTGATGTCTTCGGACAAAATCTTCTTTCTGATGAAGTGATAATCAACTTCAATGTGTTTCGTCCTCTCATGAAAAATTGGATTTGAGGCAATATATAGAGCAGCTTGATTGTCACAAACAAGTGTCATCTGCTTGGTTTCCCCAAATTGAAGTTCTTTGAGGAGTTGCTTGTGCCAGATAAGCTCACATGTGGTTGAGGCCATGGTGCGGTACTCTACCTCAATACTAGATTGCGCAACTACAATTTGCTTCTTACTCTTCCAAGATATGAGATTGCCTTCGATAAGTATATAATACTAGGAAAGGGCAACGCCTATCAAAAGGGGACCCTGCCCAATTTGCATCAGAATACCCAATTTTCTCAGTATGCCCCTTATCTTAGTAAATAAGGCCTTTCCCTAGAGCTCCTTTGACATACTTCAGAATACATATAACAGCATCCCAATGAGCTTCATACAGTGATTGTGAGATACTTTAATTTCCCAACCAATCTTCTATATCTTCCAGGGTCAGATAGTGGCTTCCTTTGATTTGGCTGGAGCTTGACATTAGGATCCATGGGATTATCAACAGGTTTTGTAGCAAGTAAACTTGTTTCCTCTAGAATGTTAATAGCATATTTTCTTTGAGAGAGAATTATGCCATCTTTGGACTGTGCTACTTCAGTGCCTAACAAGTATTTGAGTTTGTCAAGATCTTTGGTTTGGAAGTGATTGCATTGGTGCTGTTTGATTTGTGCTATGCCATGAATGTCACTCCCTGTAATGATGATGTCATCAATATACACAACTAAGTAGGTGCAACCCCTTTGAATATGATGGTAAAACACAGAATGGTCAGCCTCACTTCAAATCATACCAAATTGTTGAATCACAATGGAGAACCTTCCAAACCAAGCCCAAGGAGACTGCTTAAGACCATACGGTGATTTTCGGAGATGATAAACCAGACCAGAAGACTCCCCTTACGCAACAAACCCGGTCTCTTTTTCAAGATCACCATGAAGGAAGGCATTCTTAATATCCAACTGATGAAGAGGCCAATGACGCATAGCAACCATAGAGCGAAATAGACGAATAGAAGCCATCTTGGCAACAGGGGAGAAAGTATCACCATAATCCAAACCAAATATTTGAGTGTATCCTTTTGCAATAAGACAGACCTTAAGACGATCAATTTGGCCATCAGGCCCTACCTTAACCGTAAAAATCCATCGATAACCAACTACAGATTTACCCTGAGGGAGAGACACCAGGTACCACTGTCCTGAAGTGCACACATCTCATTAATCATAGCTTGTCTCCATCCAGGATGGGAGAAGGCCTCACCTGCAGTCTTAGGAATAGACGCAGAAGACAAAGAAGACAGACAAGCATAACGCAGAGAAGAGAGACGGTGTTAACTCAAAGCAGCATAGTGAGGAGACAGGTTACAAGTGGGACGAATACCTTTACGAAGGGCAATGGGAAGATCAGGTGCAATTGGCAGGATTGAAGGTGGTGGAGGATCAGGCATCGGAGGAGAGTCCACATCAACCAAGATAGGCCCAGAGGAAGGAGCACGAGCAGGCGGTGTTTGCTGGTTAGGTGCAATGGGTGTTTGAGGTGGGATAGGCTTAGCTAGTTGACGAGTTTGACAATGATAGACCTAAAGGGGAGAGTTATAGGTGTAGGGATAAGGGGTGGCGAAGGCATAGGGATCATGGGAAGTGGGAGCTCCTCAAAAGCAGGGGAGGCGGGATGGTCAGATGGCTCAAAGAAGAGAATAATGTCAAAAATGGTAACATTCGCGGAGACAAGGTAACGATGCAGAGGAGGAGAAAAACGCCGAAAACCCTTTTGAGACTGAGTGTAACCAAGAAAAACACATTTAAGTAAACTTGCAGAAAGTTTGTCAAGACTAGGAGTTAAATTGTGAACAAAACAAGTAGACCCAAAAACGTATGGGGGAAGGGAATGCAAGGGGTCATACGGAAATAAGATGGGGTGGGGAACTTGATAACCCAAAATAGAGGAGGGCATGCAATTAATTAAATAACATGCAGTTAAAACATCCCCCCAAAAACGAAAAGGGACATGATTGTGAAGAAGTGTACGTGTTGTTTCGATGAGATGATGCTTCTTGTGCTTAGCAACCCCATTCTATTGAGGTGTATGAGCACAGGACGTCTGGTGAAGAATGCCATGAGATGCTAAAAAATGCTGAAAATCATGAGACAAATATTCTTTTGTATAATCATTATGTAAAGTGCGAATAGGAACACCAAAATGGGTTTTGATTTCTTGATAAAATTTGGTAAAAACAGAAAACAATTCAGACCTATGTTTCAGTAAAAATAACCAAGTAAAATGAGAATAGTCATTGATAAATGTAACAAATTAATGAAATCCTAAACTAGACACTGTGGGACTAGGACCCTAAATATCTGAATGAGCTAAAGTAAATGGAGATGTAGCTCGACTACTAACACTATCAGGAAAATGATTCCGCGTGTGTTTCCCAAGTTAACATGACGCACAAGGCAAATTGGATAGTTTGGACAGGCTAGGCACCATGAGCTGCAAGTTTGCAAGGCTGGGATGACCTAACTGGGCGTGGAGAGTTATAGGATCGGTGGTGAGGGAGCAAACACTTGACGGGGGGCGGAGCCAGTAGAGGCCACGAGACTCACATCCGGTGCCAATCATCCGTCCTGTACTCCGGTTTTGCAAGTAAACAGAATCTTCAGTGAATGAAATAACACACTTAAGGGCTTTGGTTAATCGATGAATAGAGTAGGTTGAATGGAGAACGAGGAACATAAAGGACAGAATCAACTGATATGGAAGGTAGGGGATGGGCAGTGCCCACCCCGTGAGATTGTGTGAGAATCATTGGCTAAAGTGACAGTAGGTAAATATCCAGAAGTAGAAAGTGTGGAAAATAAAGCTTTATTACCAAAGATATGATCAGTGGCGGCAAAATCAAGAACCTAGGGACCCAATGAGGCCGACTGAGAGAGATAAGCAAAAGAATTATCGGTGTGTGCAACAGAGGCAGTGAAATCAGAGTTTTGACATTGCTCAAACCACTTTAGAAAATCGGCATAGTCAGTTGGAGATGGCTAATGCTGAGCAGGTGAGTTCAAGGTAGCAGGAACACTAGCTTGGGCAACATTAATAGAAGGGCGCAAGTGAGGATGCAAAGTGTAACAGCGATCAATGGTGTGCCCTAATTGTTGACAGTGATCACACTTGGGGCGAGACTTCCGAGAACGACCACGATTGGTATTTTGTGTGACATGGGCAGAGGTATCAACTGAAGTCGAGGAAGGGGCAACTCAGTGGGTGGTTTTGCGGGAACCCGAAGAAGAGAAGAAGACACCATGGAGAGAGTAGGCACAGTCGGGTAGTGGAGTACTCGGGAAGTAAACCATAAAGGGCCATGAGCATAAAGAAAGAGCTATGTTGCTCTAACTCTTTCACCAGGGTATCAGCAGGGAGCAAGAGTTCATTGAAATCATGGAGAGTACCATGAATCTTAGCCAAATAAGAAGACAGAGAACCATCAAGCTGCCAAGGAGCAATGACACTCATTAGATTCTGACAAACACGATAGAGACGACGTGTGTCATTGGTGAAAAGGGTCTTAGCTTGCGCTCAAACAGATTCGCAAGTGACATAAGCTTGAAAGATCTGTTTGATGGAAGGAGCAATGGTGGACTTGAGAATGCTACATAGCTGGGCATCAATCTTAACCCAGTGGAGGCGCTTAGCCACAAGGATGTTGGTAGCCGTCTTGGTATGATGGTCGGCATAGTCCTGCCCTAGTAACCAAAGTCGGATGTCAGATGCCCAGGTATTATAATTGTTGCTATCAAGTTTGTCAATGGAAAGAGACACACTGGCATAACTAGTGGATGCTGGAGGCCTGGTCTTCAGAATACTCTTATTGTCAGAGGAAGAATTGGTGGTAGCCATGGGTACAAGGGGGCAGGGGCAGAACTAGAATTACCAAAAAGTGACGTCATCAGAGAGCACAAATCGTGAGACCAAGGACAGATTCGGGATGAGGAGAGAGGTGCGAGTTCAGTGCAAGAAGCAGCAGCCGAAAAGGAGGCCGGACGCACTGCCTGAAGGTTCGGTGGCTGAAAAACACGCAGAAGGAAGGAGCAGTGCATGGGAGCACGTGACAGCAGATCCGGAGGTGCAGTCAGTAGGGTTCGGCCACGCACGGGAAGGCGAGGCTGGGGGTGGGGTCAGTGGTGTGAATCGGCATCAAAAAACTGGCCTGCAGCAGTGGGAGGCAGCAGATAGGAGCTGTTTCACGGGAAGGTAGCCACCGCGGAGGGGAAAGGCGGCAAACCAGATGCGAAACACGGCTTGGCTGGAAAAATAAATTTCACCAAAGGGCAGTGGGCCCTCTAGACGGCGCGGAGTAGGGTTTTCTTTCTTTCTTAGGCTATAAATAAAGAGAGAAAGTCATGAGAAATCCGTGTGTTTTAACTATGCAACGGAGAGAGTATATATAGATATTGTGCACTAAATGCACTATAATTACAAATATATATTTTCCCTAATTATCGATATGATACTCCTAATTATAGATATTTACAGATTCTAACAAGATCAATTACTGAATGACCTCTTTATTGAATGAGACCTTAGTAATGGACCAGGACCCTAGATGAACACTACAGAGAAGAACACTAAGGGAGAATATAAAATCTTTAATCTCTCTTACATGTCCAAATGAATTGACTAGACGCCATAACTAATCTCTACTTCCTTTATGTATAGCCAACTAATCCATTAACCAACTAACTTCCGTAGTTAACTACTAACTAGTGGATCCTAACACTACTCCCCCCTAGAGATCCGCCTTGTCCTCAAGGTGGGGTTACACAAGCTTATTACTAGCCAAAATGATTTTATTTTATAGTAACAAAATACAAATACTTCATTAGGTACATTATAAAGTTCCATTGTGTTGCTGTTGTCCAACTTTTGTAGCTACCTTATAGTTTTCTCAATTTTCAGCATCACTGCACTCGGACCACGCTTTAGTACACTACATCTAAACCTTGACCTTATCTCGCACACTTGTGTCCCACCACCAAAATTCTTTACCCTCTAATCTGAAGGCTCTTGAATCCTTGAGTGTTTCTTTTGTTACGTTCCTAATCCCTTTAGCCATTCCATCCCACAAATCATTATCATGTCTTTGTGCCTCCCAAATTCCTCTTTTTGAAATCCTTCTTTGAGAAGTTCCTTTATTTTTTAACCTTTCAATTGTCACCACTTGATCCTTAAAGCCTTATCTTAACCATTCTCCTCATAGCGTGTTCTACCATAACCAAGACACTATGCATGGTAATCAGGTTGTAAAAAAGTGAATGCATTGAGAATATGCCTCCCCACCCTTACCCGTGATGAGATGTTCCTGTTAACTAAGACTGTAAGCTATTGTAGGATTGAAAGTTGAAGAAATATCTAAATTAGCCTTATCCTCTGTATTTGCTTCCTATTCCGTATCTTCTATCCAAGCCCTCATATCTTAGCTTCACTCTCCACATGACCATTTAGATTGCCTTCTAAGAAAATCTTTTCTTCTAAAGCTATGGCCTGGACTAGACTTTCTAAATCCTCCCAAAGTTTTATTTTGTGGTGCTATTCTAGTTCTACTTCTGGCACATATATATTAACAGCACAAATTCAATCTACTACAAAGTTTGGAGCTATGACTGTATCTTCTATCCCTTTTACATCCACAATATCTTTCTTCCAATACTTCCTACAATTATGTCTACCACTATTTGTTGGTTTTTCTCTGTATGAAAGGTTAAAACCCCGTAGAATCTAATTCCTTTCCCTTCTTTCCTACCCATTTAGTTTCTTCTTAGTACATAAAATTAACCGTCCTCCTAATCATAATGTTAATTGTTTTCGTTGATTTACCTATAAATGTGCCTATTCCAAGTTCAAAAACAAATGACACGCTTGTTAATTGAATTCTTCATCCACACTCATTCATGAAAATGCAAGAACCTTTTCTTATCTTTCATTGCACCTGGGTGTTGATGTAGCAGCTCCTACATATTTAACACTTGCATAAGCATTAAACGTGTTGCTTATGGGAAACATTGTAGCATTGACATTACACATCACTAATCCTTGTCAAATAGATTTGACGAAGATTTTGTTTGCTATCAATGACCTAAGACAACCCTCTTTTTAATTTGTAAATGCAGGTTGTAAAAATTTTCATAATGCCAAGAGTGTAGTCACATTGCATCACTCTTATTTAGTTACTTTCCTCACTTGTGTATTAGATCATACTTTGGATTCAAATTTCAATGCATAATATTGTTGAATATTGTTAGAATCTGTAAATATCAGTAATTAGGGAAAATATATATTTGTAATTATTGTGTATTTATTGCATAGCGTCTATATATTCTCTCTTTGTTGTGTAGTTGAGACACAGATTCCTCATATGACTTTCTCTCTCTGTGTTTCTCAGCATGGTATCCAGAGCCTAAGAGAGAAAGAAAACTCTAATCCGTGCTGTCAGGAGGGCCCACTGTCCTGTAGTGAGATTTTTTTATTTTTCCTGCCAAGCCGTGTTTCCCTTCTGGTTTGCTAGCTACTCCCCTCCGCTGTGCCTCCATTCCAACAAAATAGCCCCTGTCCACTGCCTCTCACCGCCATTGGCAAACCACACCACTAGCCTTGCCTTGCCTGCGCGGCCGACCCTCGCCAACCGCGTTGGCCCCACGCTGCACGCGCTGCTTCTGCTTCTTCCGGTTGTGCATGGTCGTGTGTCCGGCCTCCATTCCAACCGCTGCTGCCTCCACTGGACTCGCGCTGCTCTTCTGATCCTGGACCTGTCATCCGTTTCGCGATCCGTGCTCTATGATGACGTCACTTCTTAGTAATTCTAGTTTTGCCCCTACCTTTGTGACCCATGGCTGTCAACAACTATTCCTCTGAAAACAAGGGTGTTCCGAAGACTGAGCCTCCAATGTTCACTAGTTATGTCAATGTTCCTTTTTCCACTGACAAGTTGGATGGAAACAATTTGGATACTTGGGCATCAGACATCAAATTTTGGTTGACGGGACAGGACCATATCGACCATCTCACTAAGAAGGCTGTAGACATCTCCATTGCAACGCATAATGCCTAGTTTGTCCAAACTATCTAGTTTGCCTTTTGACTCATGCCAACATGGGAAACACGTAGAGTCATTTTCCTACTGGTGTTAGTAGTTGGGCTGTCTCCCCTTTTACTTTAGTTCATTTGAATATTTGGGGTCCTAATCCAGCAATGTCTAGTTTGGGATTTCGTTATTTTATTATGTTTATTGATGACTATTCTCGTTGTACTTGTTCATTTTTACTGAAAAGCAAGTCTAAGTTGTTTTCTATTTAACCAAATTTTTATCCAGAAATATAAACCCATTTCGGTGTTTCTATTCGCACTTTAGGTGCAAAAGAATATTTATCTCATGATTTTCAGTAGTTTTTAGCCTCTTATAGCATTCTTCACTAGACATCCTGTGCTCATACGCCTCTACAGAATGGGGTTGCTGAGCACAAGAACTGTCATCTCATTGAAACAACACGTACACTTTTTCTTCATAGTCATGTACCTTTCCATTTTTGGGAGGGTGCTGTTTTAACTGCATGTTTTTGGGTCAACTTGTTTTGTTCACAACTTCACTCCTGGTCTTGGCAAACTTTCTGCATATTCACTTAAATGTGTTTTTCTTGGTTACACTCGATCTCAAAAGGGTTTTCGGTGTTTTTCTCCTACTCTGCATCGTTACCTCATCTTCATGGATGTTACCCTTTTTGACATTGTTCCCTTCTTTGAGCCATCTAACCATTCCACCTCTCCTACTTCTAAGGAACTCCCGCTTCCCATCATCCCTATGTCTTTGTCACCCCTTATCCCTGAACCTACGCCCTGTCCCCTACAGGTCTACTATCGTCGAGCTTGTCAACTAGCTGAGCCTATTCCACCTTAGACACTCATTGCCCCTAACCGTTAGTCACCCCCCCCCCCCTTGGTCCTTCTTTCGAGCACATTTTGGTTGATGTGGACCCTTCTCCGGTGTCCAATCCTCCACAGCCTCTGGTCCTGCTCATTGCGCCTGATCTTCCTATTGCCATTTGTAAAGATATTCATTTCACTCGTTACCTGTTTCCTCATGAAACTGCTTTGAGTTATCACCGTATCTTCTCTGCATTATGTTTGTCTATCTTCTTTGTCTTTTGTGTCTATTTCTAGGACTACAAGTGAAGCCTTCTCCCATCCTGGGTAGAGACAAGCTATGATTGATGAGATGTGTGCACTTCAGGGCAGTGGTACCTGAGAACTCGTGTCTCTCCTTCTGGGCAAATCCGTAGTTGGTTGTTGATGGATTTTTACAATTAAGGTAGATCTTGATAGCCAAATTGATCGTCTTAAGGCCCGTCTTAATGCCAAAGGGTACACTTAGATATTTGGTTTGGATTATGGTGATACTTTCTCCCCTGTTGTCAAGATTGCTTTTGTTCATCTGTTTCTCTTTATGGCTACTGTGCGTTGTTGGCCTCTTGATCAATTGAATATTAGGAATGCCTTCCTCCATGATGATCTTGAGGAAAAGGTTTATATGGAGCAACCTCCTAGGTTTGTTGCTCAAGAGGAGTCTTTTCTTCTTGTTTGTTGTCTTTGAAAATCACTGTATGGTCTTAAGCAATCTCTTCGGGCTTGGTTTGGAAGGTTCTCCACTGTGGTTCAACAATTTGGTATGATTCAGAGTGAAGCTGACCACTCCGCGTTTTATCGTCATACTCAGAGAGGTTGCACCTACCTAATTGTGTATGTTGATGATATTGCCATGACAGGGAGTGACACTTATGGCATAACACAGATCAAGCAGCACTTCTGCAACCACTTCTAGGCTAAAGATTTTGACAAACTCAGATACTTCCTAGGCATTGAAGTAGCATAGTCCAAAGATGGTGTAATCCTCTCTCAGAGAAAAATTTGTTGACATTCTAGAGGAAACAAGTTTACTTGCTGCAAACCCTATTGATACTCCTATGGATCCTAATGTCAAGCTCCTGCCAAATCAGGGGGAGCCACCATCTCACCCTAGGAAATATAGAAGATTAGTTGGGAAATTGAACTCGTCCAGACATTTCTTTCATAGCAAGTGTGGTTAGTCAATTCCTAAACTCACCATGTGAGGCTCATTGGGATGTTGTGATATGAATTTTGAAATATGTCAAAGAAGCACTAGGACAAAGGGTTTCACTTCCGGGTACTGTATACTCATTGGAGACAATCTCATACCATGGAAGAGTAAGAAGCAGACTGTAATTGCGAGGTCTAGTGCCAAGGCAAAGTATCGTCCCATGGCCTCAACCACATTGGAGCTTATCTGGCTTAAACAACTTATCAAAGAACTTTGATTTAGGGAGACCAAGCACATGACAGTTGTTTGTGACAATCAAACTGCTTTACATGTTGACTCAAATCCTGTTTTTCATGAGAGAACCAAACACATTGAAGTTGATTGTCACTTTATTAGAGAGAAGATTCTATCTGGAGACAGCACCACAAGTTTCGTCAATTCAAATGATCAACTGGCACCAAATCATTGAGAGGTCCTAGAATAAGTTATCTATGTAACAGGATAGGTGCATATGATCTATACACCTCAACTTGAGGGGGAATATTATGAATATATAAATATTTATAATTAGGAATATTATTCTTGTAATTAGGGAAATTATATATTTGTAATTATTGTATATTTATTGCATTGTGTCTATATATTCTCTCTCCGTTATGTAGTTGAGACACATGGATTCCTCACATGGCCTTCTTCATGTTTCTCAACAAATATCATAGTTTAGTTGTTTTCCCTGCAGTCAGTTGTAAAGGTCAATTGTATATGAATACGATGGACTTTATTCTCTATGATAGTTTGATAAAAATTAAAAGAAGAAAGATAAGAGGAAATGCAGTTATTATAGGGGCTCATCAGTCTAGGGCATATCAGAATTGCATGTATCACTTTCTTAATCGTCCAGTTGCACCGTCCATATTGGAAGCTCCATTAGTTTAGTTTAGGAAGTACTTGTTAACTTAAAAGCACCACTCACGTTTATATTTGCATTCACTTGAAATTCTAATTTAATTGGTCATTTTATCTTCGTTTTTCTCTTTTCACTTAATGTAGGAACTTAGTCAACTTTGTGATATTGTTGTGGAGCCTCTCAGGGATCGCATAGTGACAAGTCTTCTTCAGGCATCATTGGTTGGTATCATGGCCTTGGTTTTGATAAATTCATTACTAGTACTGTGATTTTAAACATTTTCCCACTTGTTAGGATGGCTTGCTTCGTGTGATATTAGATGGCGGTCCATCAAGGGTTTTCTTTCCCGGTGACGCAAAATTATTAGAGGAAGATCTTGAAGTCCTAAAGGTATGTTAATTCTGGTCATTTTAGTGCCGAAAGGGAACTCTATTTATAATTGCAACGGGCCAATTGCATCTTGGTATTTTATGGCACCTTCTTCTTTATAAAAATAAGATTGTGGCTGATGGTTAAGAGCGAGTGAATGGTTAAGCTTGAACGGCCAATGAAGAAAATGATTTTTTTTTTTTTTGGTTATGAAAGCTATATCAAGAATCAAGAATATAGTACATACACGTAGCACAGTATGTCAAAGTAAAAATACTCTTTTAATGAATACAGAAAGGATGCTTAATAGTTTGCCACTGTGGAAGGATGCTTGATTATATGCCAGCAGTTTAAGAAATCTGGGAAACTTCTCCTGAGGGTGTGTTTGGTTGGCGGATATAGAAAGCCCTAGCAACTCCCTTTCATTGCTTAAACTTTTCGAGTGTGGTTCTAGGCTGAAAATTAATGTCTAAAAGTGGTACAAAATTTGAAGAGGTTTGAAAAGAGTGGGTTTAAAAAAGTGGTACAAAAAATGAAGGGGTCTAAAAAGAGTGGGATGCTAACATTGCAAATCGAGCCTCTCATTTGAATTGAGCCCTTGGAAATTTCTCTCATGGTTTCCCTACCTTTTTAAGTCTTTTGTTTCTTGATTTGGGTAATGGTTCCCGCATTATATCTTGGGAGGATAAGGATTTATGGATAGGAAAGTTCCTTTTACTTGTGCTTTCCCATTTTTGTATCTTTTTCCTTCTTTAAATATTTCTTTTTACATAATTCTCCTATCCATAAGTTTTATACTATTCCAGATTCCACAATATGTCCTGGAATTCACTTTCGAATCTAAATAATCGGGGATTTTCTTACTAGGAGTTCCTTTTGAGGCTACTTTACTTGGTTCATTTGTTCTCACCCTCATCGAAGAATTTAGCCCCTAAATCTTTTGCGGAATATTTATGTAAAGTCCTACTTTCAATTCATTACCAGTACTTTGAACAGGGGTATTTTTCTTCTTGACAAACCTTTGTGGAAATCTGAGGCATCCTCTAAGGTCAAGGCTTTAATTTTTGGATTGCGTTACTACATAGAATTGACCAAATGACATGTTTTAGGTTTGTAGGTCACATAATGCCCTTTCTGGTGATATTTGTGCAATACGTGGTGCTTGCCAAAAATCTGTATCACATTTGTTCTTTAATTGTTCTGCCACTGTTTCATTATGACGCTTCTTATTTTGCATTTTCAATGAATGTTGGGCGTAGTTCTTGAGGGTTAGCTTCCGTTTTGAGGGAAGAAAATAGGCTAAACTTTCTCGCAATGTGCAATCTATAATACAATAACTAGTGTATCTTTTTAAGGAGATCTCTGTCACACAGGACTTGATTTGGGATAAGATTTGTTAGCTTGCATCCACTTCGTCTATTTGGTGTTAAGCTCATTTCTCATGGTCTATTCGTAGGGATTACTTTGTATGATATGTTGGTGTAAAGCTTTGTTAGATTGGTGTTTTTATTCTTTTTTGTTTTTATGTATTTTGTTGTTCTTGTAGGTTTCGAAGGATTCCTTATGCACGTTACTTTTTATAGTTCTTTCTCTTCTTCTCAATATAGTTTTTTCCCTGTTAAGAAAAAGGTGGTAGACTGCGATAAAATAATAAATCTGCTATTTCTTATGTTAGTTACTTGTTGAAGCCTTTGGTAATCTCTAGTAGAGTTTTTGGTGTATTAAAGGCCATTAATACCTGAAATTTCGCTGTATTAACTTCATTGTGGATGCTTCTTGTATCGCTGTATTAACTTCATTGTGGATGCATCTTGTAGGAATTCTTTGTATCCGGAGGCGATGGGCTTCCTCGGGGTGTTGTCGAAAATCAGGTTGCACGTGTTCGGCATGTGATAAAGTTGCATGGCTATGAGGTTAGTTCATCTGCTTGTCTGCCTGCGCCAATAATCTGATAATCAGTATATAGCTGGCAGATTGAAATGTTTCGGATCAGATGGTATTCCAATAGCCTTAGCCATGCTTGTGATTAATGATCCTAGTCTGATTTCCCAAGTTTTGTTGGTCAAATTGATGGTTATGTACATTTTCTTGCCAAAGGAGTTGCTCACCGTGTGATATTATCTTGTAATTTATTACTGGTAGAATATATTTTCTCGCAACAATCATTTCTTGGAGTGCGTATTATAATATCTATATTATTTTGCAGACGCGAGAGTTGATTGAAGACTTAAAATCTGCTACTGGCCAGGAAATGCAAGGTGGCAAAAGCAAACTAGGAGCTGATTCCAAAACTCTATTAAGAATATTATGCCATAGAAGCGATTCAGAAGCCTCCCAATTTCTCAAGAAACAATTCAAGATACCTAAGTCTTCTGCTTAGTGTAATTTGTACAAACAATGGAAAGCCGCAAAATTTTCATTTTGGTGCTTGCTTTCTGTGAATATCAATTGCTGCAATTTTCCAAAATTTTTGCGGGGTATTTTTTAAAGTGGGCCATTTGCTGTATTATTAGGTGCCAGAAGTGGTTTTCGAACTGGTTCTGTAACCGACTACAATGTTGTCATCTTCGATTTGTAAAATTTCATCCATGTGAATGCTGTAAGAATTTAATGATTGAAGCTGCAATTCATTTTTAGGACGGTAAATTATTTACTAAAAATATCGAGTTTTAATTAACAGAAATGTTACTTAAACAACCGGTACACCGTATAGGAAAAGAAGGGAGCACAGATGGGTTTAAAAATTTGGGTCTATGATAGTTACGCTTACAAAATAATTTCCACCCCCAAAACTGTTTACCTCCCTCAGCTCCCTCCCATCTCTCGATCAGTCCCTCTCATGGTCTCACCTCTCAAGCTCCTCCCTCAAACAAAATCGTGAATAATGCAGGTGTCAGCATCATTGTACTGCCTCAACGACCTTCCTACAGATACAACCTGGTGCCGAAGGAGGTTTTGGGAAAATGAAAGGTTCTGGGTAGAGGGAGATTCTTCAAGTCAATGGACTGCAAGCACGACAAGGTTTTGGTTCATTTTCAGACGAGTGGAACAACCAAAAATGAAAATCTAAATCATCAAAGAGAGAACCCACTTCACAGGCCTAGTACATGCAATTAACTGTAATAGCTACTTTCCAACTCATTTTCCATAGTAATATGTTTTTTTTTTTTTGGCCGACATAGGAATATTCTTGAATGAATGCTTTATACTTACAAATAACATGTTTGGGCCTGCTAGCTTGAAATAAAAACTCTTTCAATTTTCAATTTTTATTTTCAAGTATTTAGTTTTTAGTATTTTTTTCATTGAAATTTATAATTTTTAAAATTTTCAGTATTTTCTTTACGAAATTTGAAAAATGAAAATGAAAACTGAAAATAAGAAATTCAAATCAAACAAGTCTTAATTTTTCATTTCTTTTTTCCTCGACATTAATTTGGTTTAATTGAAGAAAATCACAGAGATTGGTTTTAAAACAGGCTAAAAACTATCAGAAAATAAAGTAAAGCTTTCAAACATTATTTGGATTACTTTTCATGCTAATGTGATATTTGTTAAAATGATACCTAAGATGGTACAAAGCTTGAGGTAGCCAGCAGTGAGTGGTTGCAAAGTGGGAACTGCCCTATTGCAAAGTCATACAGGGCAGTTAGTAATGTCCTTCCTCTTGTTGCAAAGGCTCTCCAGCCTCCTCCGGGCATGAAACTCATGTGCCCACCAGCTGTAGTTGCAGGCGCAGCTCGGAAAGCTCTAGCTCTGACCGCGTTTGCAAAAACCCTCCACTCTTATACCCTACCCCCTAAAGTTCTTCTGATTGGGGTGTTGAGCATGGCAACTAATGTTCCCTTGGGTATATAGAGAAAACATACTGAGAAATTTTCGCCATCATGGTTTGCCGCTGTTCATGCCGCCGTTCCATTCATAGCGATGCTAAGGAAGTTTGTCTTAATGCCCAAAACAGCCATGGTATTTACCATTGCAGCATCAGTGTTGGGCCAAGTAATTGGCTCCAGAGCAGAGGTATATAGGCTGAAGGTAGTTGCTGCCAGAAAATTGTCTGTTACAGAAACATCTCATGTTTGTTCAGCGCCTTTTCATGTTAAAACTAAAGATGGGCATTGTGGTGGTACTATGTAAGGACTGGAATGCAGTTTCTCTACAGCTTGCATCACCTCTATCTACCGATGTATTTGGCTGATAATTAATTTGTTGTGTTCGGCAATATATGCTGTCTTTGACGAGTTTGTAACTTCCCTCCTTTTTGATGAGGTGTGGTAAAATGGCCTTCTACGAAGGTAACTTCTAATCATGAGTCGTTCGACAAATTGCCTGCGCATTGATAAGAAATTACATGCATAAAAGGCCAAATTACTATCTACTCATAGTGGTTTTCAACGGACCTTCTAATCACTCTAGACCTAGTGTCATATTTTAATTGATAGGACTTGATTCAAAAAATAAAGCTACGTACTTTGGAAGACTTATAATAACCTCAATAAAACATAGTGGATTGAAAATAATTAAAAAGTTGAAAGAGTATGCACAGTTACCAGCATTTCTAAGAAATTGCCGGCACATTGATAAGATATCACCTGCGGACAGGGCCGTGTTACCAGCTACCAATAGTGAATTTCAACGGGCCTTTTAATCATTCTAACCTTAGTGTCGTATTCTGTTTGGTATCCAAAAAATAGAGCTAGAGGCCTTGGAGACTAATAATAACCTCAATAAAGGATAGTGGATTGAAAATAATTAAAAAGATGGAATAGTCAGGTTGGTTACCAACATTTCTCGAGAAACTTCCGACACATTGACAAAAAATTACCCGTGTAAAAGTTCAAGTTACTAGCTACCCACAATGGACTTCCAGGGGTCTTTCTAATCACTCTCTCCCTAGGGTAGGAAGCTAGTAACTTGGCATCTAACACATGCGATTTCTTATCAACGTGCGAGCAATTTATTTAAATTGCCAGTAATCATACAAATTGTCTAACTTTTTTAAATTTTTTACCCAATCCAACATATTTTATTGAGGTTATAAAAAATCTTTCAAAGTCCCTAGATTTTGTGACCAAGTCCTACTAAGTAGAATATGAAACTATAGTTAGAGTAATCAGAGGGCCTAATGAAAACTACTGAGCAGCTGTTAATTTGTAGAATAACTCATGATTAAAACGTTCATATCCTTTTTTGCGTTCTTATCAATGCGCTGGCAATTTGTAGAATAACTCGTGATTAAAACGTTCATATCTTTTTTTTTAAATCAATTTTGAACACAATAAACCATCAAATACTTGTAGGATGTTATTTAAAAATTTTTCATCGTGCATATTTTTTGCCCCCTTTTGTTCTTGTTCTTCAATAGTTGAAGACAATAAATACTCAATTTTTTTTGTCCTTCCAATATTTATGTGCATAAAATTTTTATGTAGAAGTAGAATATATATAAGTGAAATCAATCTCCTTCAAAAGTTTCAAATTGAACATGTTCAACTTGCTTTAATTTCTAATACAAAAACAGCTTCAGAAGGAAACAAAACCAACCCTATTAATTCATATATAGCACAAAAGATAGTTTCAAAAGTTTAATAAACATCACTTGTTTGTATACAAATGCACAAATCATGTCTTCTCTGTAACGCCCCAATTTTTACTGTAATTTTTACTGTCATTAGAAATTACTCAATTATCGAATTACCGTAGGTAATTATTACATAAGATTTGAGGCCGAACAATCCTCAATAAAGGAATATAACATTAGAAGAGAGGTTAAGAACGATTCATGCGAGAGTCGTAAATCCCGAATTTCTGTACGTATAAAATGACCAAAATGCCCCTGAAGTTATTTTACTCAGAAAATGAGGATCGTGGGCTCCACCTATTCTCAAGGGGATATTTTGAGGATAATAAGGGATTGTTTGTGTTATGTGTGTTAATAGAGCAGAAGGATCTCAATTTTGAGTTCCGACACGCGAAATGACCAAAACGCCCCTGCGGCTGTTTTAACTCCGATGTGCGTGCCGACTGAGCCCGAACCTCACTAAAATGTTTTAAAATGTGTTTTTAAGCTATGATTAACCATTGGTTAAGCTCGGGTGGCCTCGGGCAGTTTTTAAGTGAAAGTACGATTTTGCCCCTGTTTTTGGCGCTTTGCGAATTTCGGGATTTTTGATTCGTATACCGAAACCTAAGCAACATTAGGCTCAAATTAAAGCTTATTAAATTCTAAATATTAATCTAGAGTCAAAATTATGTATTTAGATTGATTAGAACCCAAAATTGCTCAAAAACACCCAAATTGCTTACTAATTCACTTAAACCCTTAACCGTAAATTCTCTAAATTACATGAATACCTTGCCTACACCTAAATAATGCATGGAACACACAAATTTCACTTCTTTGGGCTGTAATGGACGAAATTATTGATGCCATTATGCAGCTGAATTATTGCCAAAAGTTGCACTAAAACAAAATGCCAAAATGTCACCATAAGAGACATAATTCCTTAATTTCATACAACTTTGTCTAAAATGATTTTTCCTCCCTTATTTCTCCTGCAAAATTCCGTCCACTACCTCATCATTTTGGCCAATTAGAAGCCTCAAAATCTTCTATAAATAGGCTTGCTTGAGTGGTCTTGGAATGCTTGGTTCATAACTAGTTTTTAAGAGCACCAAAAACTTTCTTTCTTCATTCTCTTTGGCTGAATTCTTTCTTCAATTTTTTCAAAGAGATTTTGTTTCATTTCACTTCAAGAAACCAAGTTCTCTTCCTCTTCTTCAACTCAGATTAGGTAGGGAGTAGTTTCTAAATTTATTTCTATGCGTTGAGGAGTTGTGTTTTTAGCTCAAAATGATGAAATTATGAACTTACCTTAGCTTTTCATTTTCGTTTTCCTCTTCAATTTTTCTTTAACCAATTCAACCATATGGCCTAGGTGGAACTAAGATGATGGCTTGATGATGAGGACCTTGAGGGTGGATTGTAAATCCATCACAAGTTAGGCCTCTAAAGCTTGAAAATTCCACTTGATGCAAAACTTTAAAGAATAATGCTTTATGATGCTAAAACAAAGATTTTTAGTTTAGAACTTGAAAGATGTATTTTCCTTTTATGTTTTATTTCTTGTTAAGATATGTATTGGGTTGAATTTATAATTCTTTTAAAGTCTTGAAGGAGCTCTAGTAAAGAAACAAAATGAATTTGCATCTATGATTAAGTTTATGCTTTGCATAACCATGTTTACCTTCTATGTCATCACTAAATTTTCAAGAATGAATAAATGAACTTGCATTTCT
This sequence comes from Dalbergia cochinchinensis, assembly GCA_031216125.1. Lineage (NCBI taxonomy): Eukaryota > Viridiplantae > Streptophyta > Magnoliopsida > Fabales > Fabaceae > Dalbergia > Dalbergia cochinchinensis. Next base: position 39,191,288 of record CM062373.1, read on the forward strand.
CATGTTTAAATTCCAAGCTTGTATTTCATGTTTATGTTTCAAGTCATCACTTAATCTTTCAAGATAATAAAGAGGTTGCATCTCATATTTAATTTATGCTCTCACTATATTTTATAATGGCTAAAAGAATCAACGCATGACATGTTTATTTTATGCCATCACCTAAAGATCCTAGAGCTCAAAGACTTGCCCATGTATCACAAGCAAAGAAATATGATTACTGGAGTTAAAGAATTTATTCTTTAAAAAGTCTTGAGATTGGAGCTTAAAAAGATGTAATAATAATTCTCTTATCCCTCTATCGTCCTGTGGACTACTCACGCTCAGTTTCTTAATATTCTCTTCTCCTCTACTCTCCTCTCTCGTCCTGCGGACTACCGCCGGTAATATTCTCTTCTCCTTCTCGTCCTGCGGATTACCGCTCCAGTTTCTTGTATCATGTTTATATTTCAAGTTCTTGCATCATGTTTAATTTTCAAGTCATCATCTTAAATCTTAAAGATAAAGAAATGGAATTGCATATCAAGTTTATAATTCCAAGCTATCACCTTATAAAGATAAGATTAAAATAAGGTTGCATAGCATGTTTATAATTCTAAGATGTCACCTAAATCTCTAAAGCTCAAGACTTACTCCTTTTATCTTAAGTGAGAATTTTAATTGTGAAGATCCTCCCAAATTTGACAAAAGAACTAGTTTGTAAATGAGTTTTAAGGCTTTGCAAGGATTTTACGGGGAACTAGTATTTTATATGCACTTAAAATATGATTCTATGTAATTGCATGAGGTTCATGATTCGGCCACTGATCTGAGTATAGTATCAATGTGTGATAATGATTTGATATGATTGAATTTGTGATAATTATGGTTTATTGTTAAGAGAATGATTCATAATTGGTTTAGTAACTAATTAGTTCTATAATTGATAATTCTATGTAAGGATTGGATGCTTATTGAATGATTTCCTGGCTTGCATGTTATAGTTGTTGTTGCAAATAATGAGAATGCTTATACATGAAATGTTCTTTATTATGTAAAATATACCTTTGTTGCTAGAAGAAAGTGTATCATTGTAAAAGTATAATTTGGAAAGGTTCTGGCTAGGGAAAGACTTGGTATTTAAGCGTGTCCATTGTGACCCACCTCTCTTTCCTGGGAATCTCCCATATGCATGATTATAGTTGATATATATTATTCTAGCTTAAGACTATAAATGAGAAAATGGTATGATGTTTATGAATTGTATTATGATATAACATGCAAAGATTTAATGGTGACTTAAACTTATAAGAAAATGATCCTTTGGAACCATCAGACTATAGGTGGTGAAAAGGTGATTTTAGCCCCCTAACCCGTTCTCTCAAAAGGGTAGAGTCGGGACTTTAGTTTATCAAAAGGGATAAGTATATGCTAGTGACGACTAGTAAAGTATGAGCTCATAACCTAAATTACTCCCAGAAGGGTGGAGTATAGGGTGGCCTAAGGAAAATAATGATGATGATAAGATTTTAAGTCACCTAAGGCACTAAAGAAATGAAATATGTGCACTATGTCCACATGTAGCTAATATTATATGACGTTCTTTTATGCATGTTATTTGATAATGATGATGAGGAAAATGATGTAATGATAAAGGAAAAGTTCATTGTAAATATGACATGTTAAGATTATGATGCATTATAAGACGCATGATTAAAAATTGACGAACCTCAGTTAAGTATTTGTCCGAACTTAAAATGAATCTTTGCATACTCACTATTTTAGAATAATCCCGAGGTTCTTGGGGACTTTGATGATGACACTGTAGAAGGAGGTACCTTACTGAGAATTCTTTAGCAAGATTCTTACTCCCTTTTCTTTATTTCCGTCATTGTCTCCAGATTCAGATGGCGACATTCGTCCTGTTCGTTGATACCCCTACTTGGGAATTTCACTATGATCCGGTGCATCGCTCGTATCATTTTGAAGGGAGGTGCGCAGTTCGTGTTTTTATTTACATAGGTCGTCCATTTGCACATCCTGTCCTTAGTTATCGATTTTCTCCTACTTCTCCCTATGGCGATGAAATGGTTTTCGAACATGCACGTCCACTTGATGAAAGGATGTTACGTTCTTATCCCGCTTCATCTGCTGTCCATGGATTTCCAGAGTATGTTCCCGAGACGAGATATTCTGAAACTGATCCTTCAGAGGATACTCCTACTCATGTATATTCTGAGAACTTTGCTCCTACTCCCACACGTGTAAGAGAGGGTAGTGAGGAAACAGTTGTTCAGCCGAGGTTAGCAAGAAGGCCGTCCATGCGACCCCAGCCTGGTGCATCTCGTGTGTCCCCTGCCGAGGGAGCTCATCAGTGGATCGGATTTATTTCCCCATTTCCAGGACAGTGGCCATAGAGGGTTCTTAGTAGATTTATGTGTGATCATGCACCCTAGTTTTAGGATAACCTTCCCGACTTATGGAGTTATCTAGTTTAGGGGCATGTATTTCCTTAAGTATATTTTCTTTTATGGGTTTGCATAAGATAATGATGTATGAACATAACCCACCCTTTGAGTGAGGTTATTGTATGTAAATATATGCTATAATGTGCTTATGGATGTTATATGATGGAGCCAAAGTGATATGATGTGATATATTCTTAAACGTCTTATTATACTCCGCTTACTCGTTCACGTTGTACTCGGCTCACGTTTTCAATTATGTGTTTAAAAAAAAAAAATGGCTCGTAATTTCACTAAGTATTTTCAAATTATGAAGAAAGAACCAAAGCAAGGAGTAAAGTCTAGTCATTAATCAGATTCAACCTCGGTGTATCTGGTTAATTACTAGGGTGTTACATTCTCCTGATAGATAAAAAAGCTGAAAAGTAGCCTAACTACGGTATAATTACAAAATTGACATCATAGCATATAGTTTTCTAAAGAGATCTACACTGAGAGCTTGAACGCGATAAGAGGAGACCCTTTTATAGAACGGGCTAGTGGGAACGAATAGAGAGGAGGCTGAGAGAAGCACATCAACTTTAGAGACTTTACACACATGTTGTCTTTCTCGATTTCTGCCATCCAATACTAACTCAATTAATAAAGCCTAATGAATGCCGGCAACCTTGTCATGTGAGCATTATAAATTTAAGTTTAGAGCAGGTTATATTAATTTAATAAAGTTTCATATATTTAACATGGAGTAGTCCTCTGAACCCCATTGTATGACAACATGTCGTTCGTGTCAAGATTTTACAAGTCATTTGCAATCGATGCAGGGAGCACCCACAAAGAAATACTGTAGGTTGAAAAGTACACGAAAAGGAGACGTTGAATCGTGTTTTCGCTTTCTTTTTCCTTGTTTTTGAAAATTGCAAAGAAAGACTATCAAGTGATTACTTGAAGTGCAGTGGAAATCTTTGTTAGTGAAGATCAGAAATTAACTTTCTGAACTTAGTTGTAAATAATAAAACAAGTTACAATAGATTTTTAGAAATGTATTGTTTTGGATCATGCTGCAAAGGAGAAGAATGTTTAAAAATATTGCACACAGAGTCTTTCTACTAGTTCGGCCAATTTGCCTACATTAAGTTCTCAACAACTTGTTGAGTTCTACTAAATCAACTATTTCTCAACCCTGAGAAAGTCAGATAGTCTTTCAATAGCCTTCTCAAGCTATCTCACATGACCAGTAGCTCACTCTATTGTCACTCCCAAGTAGTCTTTTACTATCCTCTTCAAGTTAAACTCACAATGAACATTACTAGATCAGAGTACAAAGATTTTTGAAGGTTAGTTTGCTGTAACAACCAAACATTCAAGTTTTCTTAGAATAAAACAATATATGACCTAAAAACTTGAATAAATTCTTTCTAATACTTCTTCCTAAGAAGAAAATGTTATGTAATAAGAACTTAGAAAGAAGATTTTTACAGTAGCAAAAACTGATTACAGGAAGTAATTTCTTTACAAAAGAGAAAAGAGGAATCTTGCAATCTTGATAGAATTTCAAACGTACCAGCCAAAAGTCTTGAGTTGTAAGCAATTAACCTTCTTTTATACTTGATCTTCAATTTCAGACCATTGCCATTTGATTTGTTTTACTTGTGACACATGTTGATCTTCTTTTATGTCTTGGAAATGCAATCTAGAATACTACCTCAGCTGTGTCAAAGCAACCTTTTCATTTGCAGAGACTATTGTCAAATGAGGTTTCTGAGTCCATATTCAAAACTAATTTTTACTTTCTAGATGAGATTTCTGAACATTTTCTTCTAGAAGCTAGAATGGTCGACCAGTGAAAATGTAAGATGTCATTGTCAGTCCTTATTTGGGTTTGACTTAAATTTGAAATTTGAAATTTGAAATTTGAAATTTCCCTTTGATTCTATAAAATGCACCGTTTTCTAAAAAGCTCATACAGTTTTTGTTCTTCTCATTTATCTTCATTTCTTTAATTAGAGTTTGTTGGTGATCTTATCATCAAGATTGAAGGCAGAAACCATGAATTGCTTCAGAAGAAGATCGATTTCTTTATTGCATATCATATTTTGAAGATGAAGGTTACTTTTTGAAGATCTAAACTTGGTTTCTTGCTTTGGAAAACCTTTCTTCGTGTGCAAAGCATACCAATATTCATTTCAAGAATTGTTTTTCACTTCATTTAAGTTCTGAATCTGTTTGAATGAGATTAAACACATTGAAACATGATAGCATGAAACTAAAACTTGTTAAAGGAACTTGTATGCTAACAAGAATGGTCCTGTTGAGTACTCAGGAAACTCAAGTAAAAGATTAGTCCATTCTTCAAAATATTTTAACAAAATTGGTTTTGTTGTCACTTAGGGTTCTGGAGCTAACAATCTCACCTTTTTGATGATGACAAACCAATTTTGAGAAAATATTTTGAAGAGAGTTTTGAAAGAAAATATAACATTGAAACAAACTTGAACCAAAGTAATTTAATATTCTTTCAAAACACACTTGTTGATAGAGTTTCATAAGGTACTTGACTTAAGGCTTGTTATAGACGTTAACAGTACATTCAGCAACCTTAAGTGACTATGATCAGAGTTTTTTTTTTTTTGGAAAATATTTTCTAAAATGTATCAGAGCATTTACACTTTCTGAATAGAAAATAACTTGATTTTAAGTTATTTTACTTTCTAAACTTAATCACAATTAGATCTAAAAGATGATAATGCGTGTGCTATTCAATTTTGAGTTGGAACCTATGCACAACACGACTTATCTAGAGAAAATAATTTCCAAAAGGCTTGTCTTTCTTAGAGAATCATTTTTAGTGTAAAACAACATATGGAACATGCAACTAATAAACTTGAAAACAATGTAGGAGTTTCTGAAACTTATTTCTCATATCAACTATGTATCAGAGCATATGTTTATATTAAGATAACACACAAGCTAGCGTATCAGAGCATGATTGCATATGATAAAACTCTAGTATGTGTATCAGAACATAGAAATAAAGTGATTCTAAGCATATATACTATATCAGAGCATGGAGGAAGGAAAGGAATCTACTATATGTATCAATGCTCACAAACTAGATTCTAGATAAATATATCAGAGCATTGATATCAAAGTATAAGAAATGTTCCATGAGAACCATAATAAATATAAATCAAGGTTCCAAAGCATAGCAAAATAATAAAAACATTCAGAGCACACAAAATGACGATATGCATGAGTTTTTTTTGGATTCTCTAATGTAACACCCTAAAAATTAGTTAAAAATTAATGAGCTTTATTAGTCATAATTTCAAAAATCTGACAGTTTTAACAATAATGACGATGGTTCAACGGTTTTGTAAAAAAAAAAATAAAATATGAATAGTATTTTATGGGTCCCGCAGGCCCACCGAGACAGCCAAAACCCCTGATTCGAGACCCGAAGATACCCGAAACTGAGAAAATATGGGGTTAGGTTGGAAATGAATATTCTGTACCTGGAATTAATTTTTGGGCAATGTTTGATTACCCGAGTACACTGTTTTACCCGTTCGGTAAAATTTCGGTGTGTGATTTTTAACACCGAAAGATAGTTTAATTATCATAAATGGATAATGTATATCCATTCAATCCAAGTGTAAGGCTAGGATTTAATCTTGAATTACAAGATCAAATCCTAGCCATTCATTTTGTTTACTTTTTTGAAAGAATTAGATTTTATATTAAAGAATGTTCACATTGTACGCTAAAATAATTTAAGTCAATAAGCTTATCCCTTAAGTTATCATTCTCGGCCAACTTTTTGGATACACACAGCCACCATTGTTGCTCCTCAATGAGCATCAATACTTGATTTCAAACCTCCATTTTCATAGCCAAATCTTGTTAAAACCACAAACTCCCTTCACAAAATTTGTTCTACTCTTTATAATCTATCAAACTAACCGATTAGAATTTTAATCCATCACTATTTTTCCACTTTGAGCCATCATAAATCACTGGCAAAGGGAGGTTTAAGGGCTGTTTGGAAGAATTTTGAATGAAGAAAAACACTTGGGGAAGATTGTTCTAGGCAAGAAGCTATGGAGATTCAAGTAAGGTTTTATTTGTTTTCTTTTCTTTCCAATTTTGATCTAATGGTTTCTGATTGAATTGGCTGGAACTATTCAGTTATATTGATTGATTTCACATAGATATTGATGTATTAATTTTGGTAGAGTTTTGATGAAGTTAGGAAACCCTTTTTGCAAAACCATGTTATGAATGATTCTATTGAAAATCCCGAATTTAGCAAGCAGGTGAAATGTTTTGATTTTTCTCATTGATTTTGAAACATCATTGTAACACCCTAGTAATTAACCAGATACACCTAGGTTGAATCTGATTAATGACTAGACTTTACTCCTTGCTTTGGTTCTTTCTTCATAATTTGAAAATACTTAGTGAAATTACGAGCCTTTTTTTTTTTAAACACATAATTGAAAGCGTGGGCGAGTACAACGTGAGCAGCAGTAGCGGAGTATAATAAGACGTTTAAGAATATATCACATCATATCACTTAGGCTCCATCATATAACATCCATAAGCACATTATAGCATATATTTACATACAATAACCTCACTCAAAGGGTGGGTTATGTTCATACATCATTATCTTATGCAAACGCATAAAACAAATTATACTTAAGAAATTCATGCCCCTAAACTAGATAACTCCATAAGCCGGAAGGTTATCCTAAAACTAGGGTGCATGATCACACATAAGTCTACTAAGAACCTTCTATGGCCACTGTCCTGAAAAATGGGGAATAAATCCGATCCACTTGATGAGCTCCCTCGGAGGGGACACACGAGATGCACCAGTGGGAGTCGCATGGGCGGCCTTCTCGCTAACCTCGGCTGAACAGCTGTTTCCTCACTACCCTCTCTACACGTGTGGGAGTAGAGGAGCTCTCAGAATATGCATGAGTATGAGTGTCCTCTGAGGATCGCTTTGAGAATATCTCGTCACCGGGAACATACTGCGGAAATCCATGGGCGAGATGAAGCGGGATAAACGTAACATCCTTTCATCAAGTGGGCGTGCATGTTCGAAAACCATTTCATCGCCATAGGGAGAAGTAGGAGAAAATCGATAACTAGGGACGGGATGTGCAAATGGGCGACCTATGTAAATAAAAACATCACGCACCTCCGCTTCAAAATGATACGGAGCGATGCACGGATCATAGTGGAATTCCCAAGTAGGGGTATCAACGAACAGGGGCGAATGTACGCCATTTGAATCTGGAGACAATGGCGGAAATAATAAAGAAAGAGTGAGAATCTTGCTAAGAATTCTCGGTAAGGTACCTCCTTCTACAGTGTCATCATCAAAGTCCCAGGAACCTCGGGATTATTCTAAAATAGTGAGCATACAAAGATTCATTTAAGTTCGGACAAATACTTAACGAGGTTCGTCAATTTTTAATCATCGTCTTATAATGCATCTTATTCTTAACATGTCATATTTACAATGAACTTTTCCTTTATCATTACATCATATTCCTCATCATCATTATCAAAATAACATGCATAAAGAACGTCATATAATATTAGCTACACATGGACACAGTGCACATATTTCATTTCTTTAGTGCCTTAGGTGACTTAAAATCTTATCATCATCATTATTTTCCTTGGGCCACCTATACTCCACCCTTTTGGGAGTAATTTGGAGGTTATGAGCTCATACTTTTTACTAATTAGTCACTAGCATATACTTATCCTTTTGATAAGCTAAAGTCGACTCTACCCTTTTAGAAACGGGTTAGGGGCTAAAATCACCTTTTCACCACCTATAGTCGATGGTTCCAAGGATCATTTTCTTATAAGTTTAAAGTCACCATTAAATCTTTGCATGTTATATCATAATACAATTCATAAACATCATAACATTATCTCATTTATAGTCTTATGCTAGAATAATATATATCCAAGCTGTAATCATGCATATGGGAGATTCCCGGGGAAAGAGAGGTGGGTCACAATGGACACGCTTAAATACCAAGTCTTTCCTTAGCAGAACCTTTCCAAATTACACTTTTACAATGATACACTTTCTTCTAGCAACAAAGGTGAATTTTTACGTAAGAACATTTCATGTATAAGCATTCTTATTATTTACCAAGCAACTATAACATGCAAGTCAGAAATCATTCAATGATATCAAGTACTTAATAAGCATCCAATCCTTACATAGAATTATCAATTATAGAACTAATTAGTTACTAAACCAATTATGAATCATTCTCTTAACAATAAACCATAATTATCACAACTTCAATCATATCAAATCATTATCACACATTGATACTAAACTCAGATCGTGGCGAATCATGAACCTCATGCAATTACATAGAATCATATTTTAAGTGCATATAAAATACTAGTTCCCGTAAAATCCTTGCAAAGCCTTAAAACTCATTTAGAAACTAGTTCTTTTGTCAAATTTGGGAGGATCTTCACAATTAAAATTCTCACTTAAGATAAAAGGAGTAAGTCTTGAGCTTTAGAGATTTAGGTGACATCTTAGAATTATAAACATGCTATGCAACCTTATTTTAATCTTATCTTTATAAGGTGATAGCTTGGAATTATAAACATGATATGCAATTCCATTTCTTTATCTTTAAGATTTAAGGTGATGACTTGAAAATTAAACATGATGCAAGAACTTGAAATATAAACATGATACAAGAAAGCTGGAGGCGGTAATCCATGCAAGGACCGAGTAGAGGAGAAAGAGAATATTAAGAAACCAGGAGGCGGTAGTCCATACAGGACTGATAGAGGAGAAGAGAATATTAAGAAACCGAGATGGCGTGTAGTCCGTCTGAGGACCAGTAGAGAGAAAGAGTATTATTATTACATCTTTTTTAGCTCCAATCTCAAGACTTTTTAAAGAATAAATTCTTTAACTCCAATAATCATATTTCTTTGCTTGTGATACATGGGCAAGTCTTTAAGCTCTAGGATCTTTAGGTGATGGCATAAAATAAACATGTCATGCGTTGATTCTTTTAGCCATTATAAAATATAGTGAGAGCATAAATTAAATATGAGATGCAACCTCTTAATTATCTTGAAAGATTAAGTGATGACTTGAAACATAAACATGAAATACAAGCTTGGAATTTAAACATGAGAAATGCAAGTTCATTTATTCATTCTTGAAAATTTAGTGATGACATAGAAGGTAAACATGGTTATGCAAAGCATAAACTTAATCATGGATACAAATTCATTTTGTTTCTTTACTAGAGCTCCTTCAAGACTTTAAAAGAATTATAAATTCAACCCAATACATATCTTAACAAGAAATAAAACATAAAAGGAAAAAAAAAAATACATCTTTCAAGTTCTAAACTAAAAATCTTTGTTTTAGCATCATAAAGCATTATTCTTTAGCCGTTTCGATCAAGTGGAATTTTCAAGCTTTAGAGGCCTAACTTGTGATGGATTTACAACCCACCCTCAAGGTCCTCATCATCAAGCCATCATCTTAGTTCCACCTAGGCCATATGGTTGAATTGGTTAAAGAAAAATTGAAGAGGAAAACCAAAATGAAAAGCTAAGGCAAGTTCATAATTTCATCATTTTGAGCTAAAAACACAACTCCTCAAAGCATAGAAATAAATTTAGAAACTACTCCCTACCTAATCTGAGTTGAAGAAGAGGAAGAGAACTTGATTTCTTGAAGTGAAATGACACAAAATCTCTTTGAAAAATTGAAGAAAGAATTCAGCCAAAGAGGAGGAAGAAAGAAAGTTTTTGGTGCTCCTAAAAACTAGTTATGAACCAAGCATTCCAAGACCACTCAAGCAAGCCTATTTATAGAAGATTTTGAGGCTTCTAATTGGCCAAAATGAGGAGGTAGTTGTCAGAATTTTTCAGGAGTAATAATGGAGGAAAAATCATTTTAGACAAAGTTGTATGAAATTAAGGAATTATGTCTCTTATGGTGACATTTTGGCATTTTGTTTTAGTGCAACTTTTGGAAATAATTCAGCTGCATAATGGCATCAATAATTTCGTGCATTACAGCCCAAAGAAGTGAAATTTGTGTGTTCCATGCATTATTTAGGTGTAGGCAAGGTATTCATGTAATTTAGAGAATTTACGGTTAAGGGCTTAAGTGAATTAGTAAGCAATTTGGGTGTTTTTGAGCAATTTGGGTGTTTTTGAGCAATTTTGGGTTCTAATCAATCTAAATACATAATTTTGAATCTAGATTAATATTTAGAATTTAATAAGCTTTAATTTGAGCCTAATATTGCTTAGGTTTCGGTATATGAATCGAAAATCAAATTCATAAATCGCCCAAAAAGCAGGGCAAAATCGTACTTTCACTTAAAAACTGCCCAAGGCCACCCGAGCTTAACCAATGGTTAATCATGGCTTAAAAACACATTTTAAAACATTTTAGTGAGGTTCGGGCTCAGTCGGCACGCACATCGGAGTTAAAATGAGGCGTTTTGGTCTTTTCGTGCGTCGGAACTCAAAATTGAGATTCTTCTGCTCTATTAACACACATAACACAAACAATCCCTTATTATTCTCAAAACATCGCCTTGAGAATATGTGGAGGCCACAATCCTCATTTTCTGAGTAAAATAACTTCAGTGACATTTTGGTCATTTTATACGTCTGAAATTCGGATTTGCGACTCGCATGAATCGTTCCTATCCTCTCTTCTAATGTTATATTCCTTTATTGAGGATTGTTAGGCCTCAAATCTTATGTAATAATTACCTACGGTAATTCAGTAATTGAGTAATTTCTAATGACAGAGAAAATTACAGAAAAATTGGGGCGTTACATTACTCCCTCCTTAAAGAATTTCGCCCGGAAATTCGTTACTGAGAACAACTTCGGGGTATTGTGCTTTCATGTTTGATTCCGGCTCCCATGTAAGTTCTTCGGTTTCACCTGTCCCCATGCTACTTTGACCAGTGGTACCTTGTTCCTTAATCGCTTAACTCCTCGGTCGACGATTCTCGTGGGTAGTAAGTTAAATGTCAGTTATCTCTTAATTGTACATGTTCGGCTCTAGTACATGACTCGGTCGATTGATACTTTCTTAACCGAGAGACATGGAAAACATCATGAAGGTTGGATAGACTGGGGTAGGGCTATCACGGTGAGGCTACAGTCCTACTTTGGTAAGGATTTCAAACGGACCAAGAAATCTGGGCTCAATTTCTTTACTTTTATTGCTCGGCCTATGCCTGTGGTGGGGGTGATCCTTAGGAACACGTGGTCCCCTTCTTGAAAATCTAGCGGTTTTTACTGTCCGCATAGTTTTTCTGACTTTGAGCAAGTAAGAATCTTATCCCTAATCTTTTTGATTTGTTCCGTTGTTTCCCTCACAATATCAGTCCAAGTAAACTTTGCTCTCCGGGTTCATACCAACATAAGGGAGATTGACATTTCCGTCCATAGAGGGCCTCATACGATTGCCATATCGATACTTGCATGATAATCAAGTTGTTATATGCAAATTCAATAAGTGGCGTGTACTTATCCCAACTTCCCTTTGATCTAAAACACATGCCCTTAACATATCCTCCAAGGTTTGGATAGTTCTTTCAGATTGACCGTCTGTTTGGGGGTGATAGGTCGTGCTTAGACACGACTTTGAACCAAATGCCTTTTGAAAGGCTCCCAAAATCGCGACGTAAATCGCGGATCTCGGTCCGAGATTATCGTCGACGGCACCCATGTAACCTCACTATCTCCTGAATATATAATTGTGCTAACCTATCCAAGGAATAAGTCACCTTAATAGGTAAAAAGTGGGCTGACTTTGTCAATCGATCCACGATTACCCATATGGTATCATGATTCATTTGGGTCCTTGGTAATCCAGTCACAAAATCCATGGAGATACTATCACACTTCCACTCGAGGATCGGCGAGGTTGCAGCATTCCAGAGGGTTTTGGTGTTCAATCTTCACCTTTTGACACACCAAGCACTTACTCACCCATGTGCACACATCTTTCTTCATTCCAGGCCACCGTAACATCTTCTTCAAATCTTGATACATCTTGGTGGCACCAGGATGAAGCGGTAAAATGGCTCTTATGGGCTTCCTCCAAAATATCCTTCGGAGGCCACCACTAGCAGTACACATATTCGACCTTTAAACCTCCACAAATCGTCCATTCCTTGGGTAAAACCTATCAACTTTCCCCGCTTCACTTTGCCCCTAAAGTCTCTTGAAACTCAAAGATCGTCGCCTTGAGCTTGAACAATCCTTTCTTTGAACTCACTTGTCACTCTAAGATGACAAGCTCTGATGCCCTTAGTGGTCAAAGTCATTCCTAGGTTTAAGTCCCTAAATTGCTCAATCAATTCAACCTCCTTCACCATCAAACAGGACACTTGTAAGGACTTCCTACTCAAAGCATCAGCTACTACATTAGCTTTACCAGGATGGTAGTTCAATCCAAAATCATAATCTTTCAAGAACTCCATCCATCGCCTTTGCCTCATGTTTAGCTCTTTTTGATCAAAGAGATATTTCAAACTCTTGTGATCGGAAAACACCTCAAACTTAACTCCATATAAATGGTGTCTCCAAATCTTTAGAGCAAACACGACGGCAGCTAACTCAAGGTCATGGGTAGGGTAGTTTGCCTCATGTGGCTTGAGTTGTCTTGATGCATAGGCCACCACTTGCCTATCCTGCATCAATACACAACCTAAACCCTTTTTTGAAGCCTCACAATACACCTCGAAAGGCACATTAGGGTCGGGTAACACTAAAACAGGGGTCGAGGTTAGCTTGTATTTTAACTCTTGAAAGCTCTTTTCACACTCAGGGTCCATGAAAAAGGGTGTTCTTCCTAGTCACCTTGGTCAAAGGTAGGAAATCAGGAAAATCCCTTGATAAATCGACGGTAATAACCTGGCTAAACCCAAAAAGCTCCTTACTTGATTCCGTGGTTGGTCTTTCCCGATTTACTACCGCTTCTACCTTACTAGGATCTACAAAGAATTCCTTTCTTAGATACTACATGCCCTAAAAATTGCACCTTATCCAACCAAAACTCACACTTGGAAATCTTGGCATATAGTTTCTTTTCCTTCAAGATCTCTAGTACTATGGTTAGGTGGCATTCATGCTCTTCATGGGTCTTAGAATATATGAGAATGTCATCTATAAAGACAACTACAAACTGATCTAAATAGAGTCGAAAGATCCTATTCATGTAATCCATAAAAATAGCTGGAGCATTAGTTAACCCAAAGGACATTATCGCAAACTCAAAATGCCCGTATCGAGTGCGAAAGGCCGATTTAGGTATGTCTTCATCTCTCACTCTAATTTGATGGTAGCCTGACCTCAAATCTATCTTAGAAAACACTACCGCACCTTTCAGTTGGTCCATCAAATCATCGATCCTAGGCAGAGGATACTTGTTTTTCACCGTTACTTTATTCATCTGCCTATAATCTACACACATCCTCATACTCCCATCCTTTTTCTTTACAAACAACACAGGGCTCCCAAGGTGATGCACTAGGCCTAACAAACTTTTTCTCCAATAAATCTTCCAATTGAGTTTTTAACTCGGTCAATTCTAATGGGGACATCTGTATGGGGCTATGGATATAGGTCCCGCACCCTTTTAAGCAACTCTATGGAAAATTCTATCTCTCTCTTGAGAAACTCGTATCTCATCCGAAATACTTGGGATAATTTCTTACTATTGGTATCTCATCGATACTTTGCTCAAAGTCTACATCACTAGCGGCTAAGAAAATGTAACCTTTACTCTCACCCTTACCACAGTCCATTTCCACAGCAGCTTATGTAAAGACTTATGGGTTTCTTAGGTTCAATAGGAATAGGAAGAAAAGTGATGGTTTTCTCATAATAGCTTAAAACTGGAGGGGTGGCCTCAAGCCAATCCATGCCAAGAATCACATCTAAACCTCGCATGGGTAAGCAAATAAGATCTAAAACAAAGGATCTATTATCTATAATAAAACTACAATCTAAACAACATTTACAAGCCCTAACGGGTTTTCCAGTCGGGGTAGAAACAATAAGGTCAAAAGGAAGCTCAGTCATAGGTAAATTAAGGCTTTTAACACATGAATGGGAGATAAAAGAATGAGAAGCGCCAGAATCATATAGTACAATTAAGTCTTTACCATGCATATTACCCTTACCTTCCACGAGATTTCGTGACTTCGTTGTTTCTTCAGATTGCCGATAAATACCCTTCCCTGGTATTGCGGCTTGGGATTGGGGGTTGGCGGGTTCCTTTCAGTGCATTCTCGGGAGTAATGACCTGGTTTTCCACACCGATAGCACACGTTTGTTCCGGCTCGACATGGCATGCTCCCATGATTCTTGCCGCACTTGGGACATTCCATGGATGGCGCATGCCGTGGAAATCTTCTTTGGACCTCTTTGTGGTGCTTTCCTTTATTGTTGTTATTGTTGTTGTTGTGATTATTCTTTGGGGTTATTGTTGTAGCGGTTGTTATTATAGCGATTGTTGTTGTTTGGCCTTCCTTGTTGAAAATTTCTTTGTGTCCCTTGTGGTCTTGATTGAGGGGGAAATGGAGGTCGATTCTGCTTCTTGAACTCGACCTTGAGGTGTCAACTTTTTGGTAATATTATCTGACTTTGGGGTGTTTAGTTTTCTCTGACCTTCTTCAATAATCCGACATTTGTTAACTAGGGTAGAGAAATCCTAATCTCCAAATGTGCAAGCGCCACATTAAGTTCCGCCTTCAACCCGACTCGTATTTAATGCATTTCCGGTACTCATCGAGATTTCCTTGGTACATTCTTGAGAACTTAATGAGTTCTTCAATCTGGCAGCATCTTGGGCCTCATTCATATTCCTCTGGACAAGTTGCATGAATTCAATGTCCTTGGCATTTCTAATTGACTCTGGAAAGTACTTTTCGTAAAAATGGACCTTGAATAGTTCCCAATCAATGTCCACATCGGTCGTCTCCAGGAGTCTTGAACACCTCCACCGAAACCGGCATCACCCTCAAGCATATGAGTAGCGAAGGTGACCTTTTGCTCCTCGAGCATGGGACTACAAAGAAAGACCTTCTCATTATTCCGAATCCATTCATTTGCAATATTTGGATTCAATGTCCCCTTGAAAACCGGTGGGTTTGCCTTACGAAACTCCCCGAAACAGGCATGTTCGGGGAATCTCATGTCGCTGATTCATATTGGCTTGACGATCCTGATCCATTCGTTCCATCATCATTCTCATGGTCCTTGCTACGTCGCGGAGTGCTTGGCTGTCTCGTTGTCGTGATTATTTTGTGTCAAGGCTCCTAGTCCATTGTCGACGTGCCATTGGTCCCTATACACACAAAACAAAGAACAACTGAGGTGATCGGGCCCAATATTCCATGCAAAGTGAGCAAGTTACCATGGCACTTTCAACATACAGTAGTCATGTATTTCTACTCCCCAAGCTCATCCTAATGATAAACATCTACACATGACGTCACTAACGTATTATGCTTTAGAAGCATAGCTAGTCCAATCCTCGGGCTCCATGAGAATCGAATCGCTCGATGCAAAATGTAACACCTAGTAATTAACCGGATACACCTAGGTTGAATCTGATTAATGACTAGACTTTACTCCTTGCTTTGGTTCTTTCTTCATAATTTGAAAATACTTAGTGAAATTACGAGCCTTTTTTTTTAAACACATAATTGAAAACGTGAGCCGAGTACAACGTGAACGAGTAAGCGGAGTATAATAAGACGTTTAAGAATATATCACATCATATCACTTAGGCTCCATCATATAACATCCATAAGCACATTATAGCATATATTTACATACAATAACCTCACTCAAAGGGTGGGTTATGTTCATACATCATTATCTTATGCAAAGAAATAAAGAAAAGGGAGTGAGAATCTTGCTAAAGAATTCTCAGTAAGGTACCTCCTTCTACAGTGTCATCATCAAAGTCCCCAGGAACCTCGGGATTATTCTAAAATAGTGAGCATGCAAAGATTCATTTTAAGTTCGGACAAATACTTAACCGAGGTTCGTCAATTTTTAATCATGCGTCTTATAATGCATCTTATTCTTAACATGTCATATTTACAATGAACTTTTCCTTTATCATTACATCATATTCCTCATCATCATTATCAAAATAACATGCATAAAAGAACGTCATATAATATTAGCTACACATGGACACAGTGCACATATTTCATTTCTTTAGTGCCTTAGGTGACTTAAAATCTTATCATCATCATTATTTTCCTTGGGCCACCCTATACTCCACCCTTTTGGGAGTAATTTAGGTTATGAGCTCATACTTTACTAGTCGTCACTAGCATATACTTATCCCTTTGATAAGCTAAAGTCCCGACTCTACCCTTTTGAGAGAACGGGTTAGGGGCTAAAATCACCTTTTCACCACCTATAGTCTGATGGTTCCAAAGGATCATTTTCTTATAAGTTTAAGTCACCATTAAATCTTTGCATGTTATATCATAATACAATTCATAAACATCATAACATTTTCTCATTTATAGTCTTAAGCTAGAATAATATATATCAACTGTAATCATGCATATGGGAGATTCCCAGGAAAGAGAGGTGGGTCACAATGGACACGCTTAAATACCAAGTCTTTCCTTACGCAGAACCTTTCCAAATTACACTTTTACAATGATACACTTTCTTCTAGCAACAAAGGTGAATTTTACATAAGAACATTTCATGTATAAGCATTCTTATTATTTGCAACAGCAACTATAACATGCAAGTCAGGAAATCATTCAATGATATCAAGTACTTAATAAGCATCCAATCCTTACATAGAATTATCAATTATAGAACTAATTAGTTACTAAACCAATTATGAATCATTCTCTTAACAATAAACCATAATTATCACAACTTCAATCATATCAAATCATTATCACACATTGATACTAAACTCAGATCAGTGGCGAATCGTCAACCTCATGCAATTACATAGAATCATATTTTAAGTGCATATAAAATACTAGTTACCAGAAAAATCCTTGCAAAGCCTTAAAACTCATTTAGAAACTAGTTCTTTTGTCAAATTTGGGAGGATCTTCACAATTAAAATTCTCACTTAAGATAAAAGGAGTAAGTCTTGAGCTTTAGAGATTTAGGTGACATCTTAGAATTATAAACATGCTATGCAACCTTATTTTAATCTTATCTTTATAAGGTGATAGCTTGGAATTATAAACATGATATGCAATTCCATTTCTTTATCTTTAAGATTTAAGGTGATGACTTGAAAATTAAACATGATGCAAGAACTTGAAATATAAACATGATACAAGAAAGCTGAGCGCGGTAATCCATACAGACCGATAGAGGAGAAGAGAATATTAAGAAACCGGAGCGGCGGTAGTCCGCACAGGACCAGAGGAGAAGAGAATATTAAGAAACCGGAGCGGTAGTCCGTCTGAGGACCAAAGAGGGAGAAGAGAATTATTATTACATCTTTTAAGCTCCAATCTCAAGACTTTTAAAGAATAAATTCTTTAACTCCAATAATCATATTTCTTTGCTTGTGATACATGGGCAAGTCTTTAAGCTCTAGGATCTTTAGGTGATGGCATAAAATAAACATGTCATGCGTTGATTCTTTTAGCCATTATAAAATATAGTGAGAGCATAAATTAAATATGAGATGCAACCTCTTAATTATCTTGAAAGATTAAGTGATGACTTGAAACATAAACATGAAATACAAGCTTGGAATTTAAACATGAGAAATGCAAGTTCATTTATTCATTCTTGAAAATTTAGTGATGACATAGAAGGTAAACATGGTTATGCAAAGCATAAACTTAATCATGGATGCAAATTCATTTTGTTTCTTTACTAGAGCTCCTTCAAGACTTTAAAAGAATTATAAATTCAACCCAATACATATCTTAACAAGAAATAAAACATAAAAGGAAAAAAAAAATACATCTTTCAAGTTCTAAACTAAAAATCTTTGTTTTAGCATCATAAAGCATTATTCTTTAAGGTTTTGCATCAAGTGGAATTTTCAAGCTTTAGAGGCCTAACTTGTGATGGATTTACAACCCACCCTCAAGGTCCTCATCATCAAGCCATCATCTTAGTTCCACCTAGGCCATATGGTTGAATTGGTTAAAGAAAATTGAAGAGGAAAACCAAAATGAAAAGCTAAGGCAAGTTCATAATTTCATCATTTTGAGCTAAAAACACAACTCCTCAAAGCATAGAAATAAATTTAGAAACTACTCCCTACCTAATCTGAGTTGAAGAAGAGGAAGAGAACTTGATTTCTTGAAGTGAAATGACACAAAATCTCTTTGAAAAATTGAAGAAAGAATTCAGCCAAAGAGGAGGAAGAAAGAAAGTTTTGGTGCTCCTAAAAACTAGTTATGAACCAAGCATTCCAAGACCACTCAAGCAAGCCTATTTATAGAAGATTTTGAGGCTTCTAATTGGCCAAAATGAGGAGGTAGTTGTCAGAATTTTTCAGGAGTAATAATGGAGGAAAAATCATTTTAGACAAAGTTGTATGAAATTAAGGAATTATGTCTCTTATGGTGACATTTTGGCATTTTGTTTTAGTGCAACTTTTGGAAATAATTCAGCTGCATAATGGCATCAATAATTTCGTGCATTACAGCCCAAAGAAGTGAAATTTGTGTGTTCCATGCATTATTTAGGTGTAGGCAAGGTATTCATGTAATTTAGAGAATTTACGGTTAAGGGCTTAAGTGAATTAGTAAGCAATTTGGGTGTTTTTGAGCAATTTTGGGTTCTAATCAATCTAAATACATAATTTTGAATCTAGATTAATATTTAGAATTTAATAAGCTTTAATTTGAGCCTAATATTGCTTAGGTTTCGGTATATGAATCGAAAATCCCGAAATTAAAACCGCCAAAAACGGGGGCAAAATCGTACTTTCACTTAAAAACTGCCCAAGGCCACCCGAGCTTAACCAATGGTTAATCATGGCTTAAAAACACATTTTAAAACATTTTAGTGAGGTTCGGGCTCAGTCGGCACGCACATCGAGTTAAAAAGCGACCTTGAGGGCGTTTTGGTCTTTTCGTGCGTCGGAACTCAAAATTGAGATTCTTCTGCTCTATTAACACACATAACACAAACAATCCCTTATTATTCTCAAAACATCGCCTTGAGAATATGTGGGGCCCACAATCCTCATTTTGTGAGTAAAATAACTTCAGGGACATTTTGGTCATTTTATACGTACAGAAATTCGGGATTTGCGACTCTCGCATGAATCGTTCCTAACCTCTCTTCTAATGTTATATTCCTTTATTGAGGATTGTTCGGCCTCAAATCTTATGTAATAATTACCTACGGTAATTCAGTAATTGAGTAATTTCTAATGTGACAGAAAATTACAAGAAAATTCGTTACATTCATCATGAGCTAAAATTTTTATATGATAAAGCTAACATATGGAAGAGTTTCTAGTAATCTTCATGGGTCTTCTTTATCACTTTTACTATTTTTGAAAAATAGAAAACTGAACAGGTCAGGGGTGCTATCCAGCTAGTCCAATTTGTAGTACTGAATTTGTCTAATTTTATTACCCTAGCAAATGATTGAGTTATTAGCTGAAATTTTCACAAGATGTTGAGGACATATTGAGGTCCAACTCTAATTTTTTGTACAAAGTTTTGGGTTCATTTGATAGGGTAGAAAAATTGAGACTTCTGGCTATTGGTTGAGAATGTGTAGTTTCTGACCTCTGAAATTGTGAGATTTTATTAATATAGTTAGAGACCTTTTTATGCTCTAAAATTTTTATGGAACTTTATGGACACATTGAAGTGTCTTAGATAATTTTTATAGCCTTGGATTTGATGGTTTGGAATACAGAATAAACTGTGCTACGAATATGTGGAATCTGCCATTGTGTTGAAATTGAATTGATGCTTTGAATTGATAAAATAATGGCATCTTGTACTAGCCTTTGAATAACCTTTCCAACGCCATCAAAATCACCTCAATCAGACATCTGTAGCTCTAGATATTACAAAAATACTAACCAGAGGTCAAGTTGGACAACATGAGAACATTAGCAACCTTTAATCTTGCAACTCAATTTTTTCCAAGATGCTCTTAGAACTGGGCTTTGAGCTGAACATGAAAGTTTTAGAGGATTTCTTGGGATTTCTAAAACATCTTTATTTATCTTAATCTGATCCCTGTAGAGAGAGATATAGATTTTCCATTACATACTTTTTGTAAATATTCTCAAATGAGCTCAAGAACTCTTCTATTTTGCTCCCAAATTGGTCGTTATCATAAGCGCCACACAAAGAGTCCCAGCTTGTCCTTAACATTTTGCACTCAATTCAAAGCTCCTGTATACAAAAACCATACTCAAAGAGACAAGTTAAACACAACAGGCTCTATTCCAATAATTATCCAAAAATCAATACAAAAGCCATCAATTCTATTAAAATCACACAATGAGGAATAAATCAAAATCCTAATTAATCTTTCCAATAACTCAATAAAACTCATGCAAAAGGCTAAGGTTTGGTAGCAAGATAAGTGGCATTAATTCCTCTTATGACTTGGTTGCAATATTAGGGGAGGTTGGCTTAATGAGGTATTATCCTTTTGAGCAGGAGGTGGTTCAAAAACACTAGGAGCTGGGATGGAAGGTTTTGTAATAGGAGTAGGGATTGGGTTTGTAGCAAGAGTTAAGTCTGTCTCAAAGATTGCACTTGTCTCTTCATGTTTTGAGCTTTTTGAATTAGAATCTGAAGACTCAAATGAAGAGGACTTGTATATGAGAGCTGTAACGCCCCAATTTTTACTGTAATTTTTACTGTCATTAGAAATTACCGAATTACTGTAGGTAATTATTACATAAGATTTGAGGTCGAACAATCCTCAATAAAGGAATATAACATTAGAAGAGAGGTTAGGAGCGATTCATGCGAGAGTCGCAAATCCCGAATTTCTGTACGTATAAAATGACCAAAATGCCCCTGAAGTTATTTTACTCAGAAAATGAGGATCGTGGGCCCCACCTATTCTCAAGGGGATGTTTTGATGATAATAAGGGATTGTTTGTGTTATGTGTGTTAATAGAGCAGAAGGATCTCAATTTTGAGTTCTGACGCGCGAAATGACCAAAACGCCCCTGCGGCTGTTTTAACTCCGATGTGCGTGCTGACTGAGCCCGAACCTCACTAAAATGTTTTAAAATTTGTTTTTAAGCCATGATTAACCATTGGTTAAGCTCGGGTGGCCTCCGGCAGTTTTTAAGTGAAAGTATGATTTTGCCCCTGTTTTTGGGCAGTTTTGCGAATTTCAGGAGTTTTGATTCGTATAGCGAAACCTAAGCAATATTAGGCTCAAATTAAAGCTTATTAAATTCTAAATATTAATCTAGAGTCAAAATTATGTATTTATATTGATTAGAACCCAAAATTGCTCAAAAACACCCAAATTGCTTACTAATTCACTTAAGCCCTTAACCGTAAATTCTCTAAATTACATGAATACCTTGCCTACACCTAAATAATGCATGGAACACACAAATTTCACTTCTTTGGGCTGTAATGGATGAAATTATTGATGCCATTATGCAGCTGAATTATTGCCAAAAGTTGCACTAAAACAAAATGCCAAAATGTCACCATAAGAGACATAATTCCTTAATTTCATACAACTTTGTCTAAAATGATTTTTCCTCCCTTATTTCTCCTGGAAAATTCTGCCAACTACCTCCTCATTTTGGCCAATTAGAAGCCTCAAAATCTTCTATAAATAGGCTTGCTTGAGTGGTCTTGTGTAACATCCTAATTTTTAACCCAATACTCTAGAACATATTTAGGTTAATCATTAGTCTGTTACTTCATAGTTCTTATTTTTACCTTGAAATACTTAGCGGAAAATACAGGTAATTTTTTTTTGAAATATAAAGTGAGAGCCGCGTGATGCGATGTAACACGTAAAGGACAAAACATACATCTCATAACGTCATAGCATAAAGCACATAAAGGCACATCATGGGAAAACACTGAATATCATCTTATATTTATATAACTTGCCCACTTATAAGTGTGGGACTTAATTTAGTACAAGGGAAATACATGAAAGAAAATACAACATAAACATAAACACGATTTACTCCCTTACCCGTGTGCATCTAATGGGATAACCTCTAAACAAAAGAAGGTTTATCCCTATCCAAGTGGTGTGTGCTCTAACTCGGGCCATCCACAGCCTCCTCCTGGCGACTATCCCTCGAACGTGGTACGTAACCGAGAAATTGAGCAAGCTCCTCTGGCGTGAATAGACGGGACGGGGCTCGGAAGTGACCTCCACGGCGTGGCCTCATCTCCGGTCGTCGTGCAAGCCTCGGCTGAGTCACGGAAGGCTCACTACCTTCCCCAAGGTCCATGGGTATGGTGGGGGAAGATCCCTCAGAGGGTGCCTGGGTTGCCGAATCCTCGGAAGGATCCGTCTCCGAAAAAGACGACGGGCAACGGGGCACATACTGGGGGTAGTCTCGAGCGGTGGACGTGGATGATGGGGTACGACGAAGCCTCTCCCGTAGGGGACGTGCGCGTTCGAACACCAGGTCATCGCCAAAAGGTGAGACGGGGGAGAAGCGATGGGTGTGCACGGGATGAGCGAAGGGGCGTCCTACGAACATGAAAGCCCGCACCGTGCACTGCCCCTCAAAATGGTATGACCCGTGAGCCGGGTCATAGTGCACCTTCCATACGAACATTACGAATGTCGCCATCTGAAGACGTGATGGAAAGAAGAGATAGAGGGAGTGACAATCTTACTAAAGAATCTCAGTAGGGCCTCCTACTACCTAGGTGTCATCATCTACGTCCTCAGGAACCTTGGGTTTATTTTCGTAAAAGCTAGTGAGCATGCATCAAGTTCATTTTATCTTTTAAGGTATACTTTAGCCAAGGTCCATTCATTTTAGAATGATCTGAATGTCATGTATGCAACATGATAGAAAATGTATGCATGACACTATCTAATGCACATACATCGATCATAACATCAAGTCTCATCAAACTTAGTGGCATAAAGTGGCAATAGAAACATTCATATGGGACAATCTTAGTGACATAATCATAATCATGAAACATCTCTTCCTCATAGGCCACCCTAAAAGACAATCGAACTGGGGGTGCTCGGCCAAACCGGTGTCACCCAGAACGTGTCACATATCTAGGTTATGAGCTCATACCTTAACTAGTCGTCACTAGTTCTTACTTACCACTTAACGATAAACGTATCATAAATCATAAATCCCGACTATCTGAGTACGGGTTAGGGGGCAAAACTCTTAGGGGTGCTCGGCCGAACCGGTGCCACCTAAGAGTATAAAATGGTACCGATGTCACATGAGTTCTATGGAGGTGCTCGGCCGAACCAGTGTCATCCTAGAACCTATCTTAGTACCTTAATTTTCAAAATCTCTTTAAGTCCCCAAATTTGTCGGAAATTCGGCGGCACAACGGTCATTACACCGAATTTCCTTCCAAATTTGCTTTATGCCACATAAACATATAACCTCATGAATTCCTCAAATGAATAACATCATCATCATTTGCATACTACATGCATCATCATAAAACATTCAAACGCTTACCCTTACGGTAGCTTATGCTTTGACCCTTACGGGTCTTAATCTTGAGATATAGTTCTCTAACATCCGTCGCTCATATCTTTATGCACCTAAGGGCTCATAATTGATCATCATTCCTAATCCTCATGTTCATACTTAAATCTGAAAAGCATAGGGCAGAATCTCTAACTTGTATTTACGGGGTTCTAGAACTTACGTTTTAGACCCTTTCTCGGTTCCGTCTTACTAAGGCTATATATTAAATCTAAATCAATTATGAGACATTCCTATGCTTAAGGACTAATTATTAATCATGTTTGTCATGTTGTAAGGGTGCTGGACAGAATCCAGAAAAATAAATGTTCTAAGAGTTCTAAACTTTACACTTTTACAGTTTTCTAGTTACTAGTTTCCCTATAGGTGCTAGAATTCGATTCTAATCCAAATGTTACCAAGTTTTTCATGTCTAAACCATCCTAATCTGATTATGCTCCCATTAAAACAGTTTGGATAAGTTCCATAAACAAATGGGTCAAAACTATGTTAAATTCTAGCTTTACGGTATTTCTAGTTAGCTAGTTTCTTACCTATAATGCATAGAATCGCTTCTACATCATCATATGATATTTTCACACATTCCAATACATCAAAACATCATCATACAACATCACACTTATCATATTAGAACCAAAAACATCTTGCCTCAATAAGAGAATTAAATTGACATTTCTAGGTACATAAGTTAATTAGTTTCTCTTGGAATCAATTTAGAATTTCTAAAACTCTTTGCAAATCATTTTAATTCATCAAGAGGCTAAGAGAAGCCTTAGGTCAATGACCGAAATATATTTCATCTCCTAAAAGGGAATGAAGTCATATCTCATGACAACATGACCTCGAAAAGGTTTGTAAAGCTTTAAGGAAAACTTAGAACATAGACTATTGGTCCTTGTAGCTAGATGAAAACTCATTGAAAGTCCATCATCACTACTTGGCCGAAAATATGCATTCAAAGGATGGTTTCACATTAAACTTTAACTTTGGAATGAAATGGGCAAGTCTTTGAGCTCTAGGTTCTTAAGTTATGACATAAAATAAACGTGCTCATGCTTTTCATTTTTAATCTTGCTTACAAAATAAAGTGATGACGTAAAATAAATATGCAAGGCATAATTTAAACGTGCAAGCTTGAAAGTAAAATGCAAGGTTCAATTCTTTATTTTAGTGCTCTTGGCCCAACAACAATTGACTTTAAGGCCGAAATAGAAAGGCATTCGAGAAATTAATTAGGTGATAATGCAAGTTCAATTCTTTATTTTAGTGCTCTAGGCCCAACAACAATCGACTTTAAGGCCGAAATAGAAAGGCTTCGAGAATTAAATTAAGTGATGATACAAGTTCCATTTTAATCTTTATGTTCTTAGGTGATAGCTAGAAAGTAAAGATGCATAGCAAGAATGTAAATATGAATGCAAGCATAAAATAAATTATGCAAGTTCATTTTATCTTTCTAGAGCTCTTAACAAGACTTTAAAGGAATTTAAACTATAACCCAAACTCATCCAAACAAGGTAAAGTCAAGCTTAGAGTTCTTAAAACTCAACATAATATTCTTAGGAAATCAAACCATGAAGCTTAGAAAAATTAAGGAAATGGCCGAAATCTTCAAGAAGAAAAAGGAACATTTTAAAACTCTAGAGTTCATGATCTTGATGATATATTAACACCAACATTATGAGTCCTCATCATTGAGTTCATAGAGCCATTTTAAAACACCATCAAAACTAAAGTTCTCAAGAGTTCAAGGAAGGAAAACTAGAAACATTTGTGCTCAAGAACAAAGATCAAGCTCTAGAGTTTGTTTCAAGTGATGAACATCATCATGAAACTCTCATCATCAAGATCTCATTTCTTTGAACTCCAAGGCCCATGGCTGAAAATGGGAAAGAACAAGGAAAAGAAAAGAAGTTCTAAAAAGAATCAAGAGAAACTATGAACATAAAACTTAGAACAAGAACTTTAAAGAAAGGAATACTTGAAAGAAAATCCCTACTTGGTGTAATGAACTTGAAGATGGAAGAAGAAGATGAAGAAGATGAAGAACTTTGAAGAACTTGAAGAACACTAGAACTTTGAGAGAAAAGAAAAGCTTTGAGTGTTCCTAAACTTAGCAAATGATCTAAAAGTGGTGCAAGCTCCTCAAGGCATTCTATTTATAGAAAAATGAAGCAAATGGAGGGGGTGAGGGGCTGATGCATTTTCGGCCAAGGGGAGTGCAGCCCATGAGTTCCATGAGGTGAGATAATGTGGTCTTGAGGCATGGTGAGGTATGGTTCAAAGTATGGTGAGGTATGGTTCAAGGTATGGCCTCAAGCATGGTTCTTTGAGTGGGAAAATAATTAAACATGTGGTCAATGGGGAAGAGAATTTCGGCCATGTGCATCAGATTTGGGAGAGGTTTAGTTGCATTTTAATTATGGTTTAGAGTTGTGTTTAGGTGTATCTTTGATTATGCTTAAGATTAGGAATTTGTAAGAAAGTGTTTAGGTAAGGGAAATGGATAATTAAGGTGGTCTAGACTTAATTAAGGAGTGGTCTCACACCATTAGTGAGTTAAATCCTCAATTTAGAGTCTAAACAACTCTAGACACATTTCCTTGATTTAAGGAATTGGAGAGAGAAAACACTATTCAAGATTCCAAGACTAGGAGTCTTGAGTTCTAAAAAGGGATTTAAGTTTAATCTAAGCAATTTTAGATTTTAATGAACTTTAATAAATTATTTTGACTCTAGATTAATTAGGGAAATAAATTAATCTTCGTTTAGAGCCTAATATTGCTTAGGTTTGCTTAATTACGTCATCAAGCTCAAAAACACTATTCTAGGGGCAAAATCATAATTTTGCACTAAAACTGTCCGGGACCACCGGGACTTGAACAGAGACCTCTAAACACATGAAAACATGTTTTTAAACCTCTGGGGAAAGTTTCAGGCTCAAACGGCACCTTTACCCGCGTAAAACGCTACAGGGGTATTTTGGTCATTTTGGCTCGAAACGGCGGAAAACGAAATTTTCGCTTCCGAAAGCATTCAAAGGCCATTCAATCCCCTTCAAACATTGAGTTGACCCTTCAATGATGAACGAGTTGGTTACCCTCGAATTCGGGTCTGGAAATGACCTCAGGGGCATTTTGGTCATTTCCCTCGGGCAGAAAAATCGGGGTGTTACATCTTGGAATGCTTTGTTCATAACTTGTTTTTAGGAGCACCAAAAACTTTCTTTCTTCCTCCTCTTTGGCTGAATTCTTTCTTCAATTTTTCAAAGAGATTTTGTTTCATTTCACTTCAAGAAATCAAGTTCTCTTCCTCTTCTTCAACTCATATTAGGTAGGGAGTAGTTTCTAAATTTATTTCTATGCTTTGAGGAGTTGTGTTTTTAGCTCAAAATAATGAAATAATGAACTTACCTTAGCTTTTCATTTTGGTTTTCCTCTTCATTTTTCTTTAACCAATTCGGCCATATGGCCTAGGTGGAACTAAGATGATGGCTTGATCATGAGGACCTTGAGGGTGGGTTGTAAATCCATCACAAGTTAGGCCTCTAAAGCTTGAAAATTCCACTTGATGCAAAACTTTAAAGAATAATGCTTTATGATGCTAAAACAAAGATTTTTAGTTTAGAACTTGAAAGCTGTATTTTCCAAGCTTGTATTTCATGTTTATGTTTCAAGTCATCACTTAATCTTTCAAGATAATAAAGAGGTTGCATCTCATATTTAATTTATGCTCTCACTTTATTTTATAATGGCTAAAAGAATCAACGCATGACATGTTTATTTTATGCCATCACCTAAAGATCCTAGAGGTCAAAGACTTGGCCATGTATCACAAGCAAAGAAATATGATTATTGGAGTTAAGGAATTTATTCTTTAAAAAGTCTTGAGATTGGAGCTTAAAAAGATGTAATAATAATTCTCTTCTCCCTTCACCGGTCCTGTGCAGACTATCGCCGCTCCGGTTTCTTAATATTCTCTTCTCCCTCTACTGGTCCTGTGCGGATTACCGCCGCTCTAGTTTCATACATCATGTTTATATTTCAAGTTTTTGCATCATGTTTAATTTTCAAGTCATCACCTTAAATCTTAAAGATAAAGAAATGGAATTGCATATCATGTTTATAATTCCAAGCTATCACCTTATAAAGATAAGATTAAAATAAGGTTGCATAGCATGTTTATAATTCTAAGATGTCACCTAAATCTCTAAAGCTCAAGACTTACTCCTTTTATCTTAAGTGAGAATTTTAATTGTGAAGATCCTCCCAAGTTTGACAAAAGAACTAGTTTCTAAATGAGTTTTAAGACTTTGCAAGGATTTTACAGGGAACTAGTATTTTATATGCATTTAAAATATGATTCTATGTAATTGCATGAGGTTCATGATTCGGCCACTGATTTGAGTTTAGTATCAATGTATGATAATGATTTGATATGTTTGAAGTTGTGATAATTATGGTTTATTGTTAAGAGAATGATTCATAATTGGTTTAGTAACTAATTTCAGCATTATAGGGAAAGCTGGTAACAAGAAAGGATTTAAAACATAACTTCTAGCATACCGTAAAACCTTAGGAACAACTTACTACCTATGCTACCCCATTTGATTTAATAGTGTTCTTAAGGCCTATAAATAATCGTAAGGATGGTAATAAATCCCTTAGGTGCATAACTAATTAGTTCTATAATTGATAATTCTATGTAAGTATTGGATGCTTATTAAGTACTTGATATCATTGAATGATTTCCTGACTTGCATGTTATAGTTGCTGTTGCAAATAATGAGAATGCTTATGCATGAAATATTCTTTATTATGTAAAATTTACCTTTGTTGCTAGAAGAAAGTGTATCAATTTAAAAGTGTAATTTGGAAAAGGTTCTAGCTAAGGAAAGACTTGGTATTTAAGCGTGTCCATTGTGACCCACCTCTCTTTCCTGGGAATCTCCCAGATGCATGATTATAGTTGATATATATTATTCTAGCTTAAGACTATAAATGAGAAAATGCTATGATGTTTATGAATTGTATTGTGATATAACATGCAAAGATTTAATGGTGACTTAAACTTATAAGAAAATGATCCTTTGGAACCATCAGACTATAGGTGGTGAAAATGTGATTTTAGCCCCCTAACCTGTTCTCTCAAAAGGGTAGAGTCGGGACTTTAGCTTATCAAAAGGGATAAGTATATGCTAGTGACGACTAGTAAAGTATGAGCTCATAACCTAAATTACTCCCAAAAGGGTGGAGTATAGGGTGGCCCAAGGAAAATAATGATGATGATAAGATTTTAAGTCACCTAAGGCACTAAAGAAATAAAATATGTGCACTGTGTCCATGTGTAGCTAATATTATATGACGTTCTTTTATGCATGTTATTTTGATAATGATGATGAGGAATATGATGTAATGATAAAGGAAAAGTTCATTGTAAATATGACATCTTAAGATTATGATGCATTATAAGACGCATGATTAAAAATTGACGAACCTCGGTTAAGTATTTGTCCGAACTTAAAATGAATCTTTGCATGCTCACTATTTTAGAATAATCCCGAGGTTCCTGGGGACTTTGATGATGACACTGTAGAAGGAGGTACCTTACTAAGAATTCTTTAGCAAGATTCTCACTCCCTTTTCTTTATTTCCGTCATTGTCTCTAGATTCAAATGACGACATTCGTCCTGTTCGTTGATACCCCTACTTGGGAATTCCACTATGATCCGGTGCATCGCTCGTATCATTTTGAAAGGAGGTGCGCAGTTCGTGTTTTTATTTACATAGGTCATCCATTTGCACATCCTGTCCCTAGTTATCGATTTTCTCCTACTTCTCCCTATGGTGATGAAATGGTTTTCGAACATGCACGTCCACTTGATGAAAGGATGTTACGTTCTTATCCCGCTTCATCTGCTGTCCATGGATTTCCAGAGTATGTTCTCGAGATGAGATATTCTGAAACTGATCCTTCAGAGGACATTCCTACTCATGTATATTCTGAGAGCTATGCTCCTACTCCCATACATGTAAGAGAGGGTAGTGAGGAAACAGTTGTTCAGCCGAGGTTAGTAAGAAGGCCGTCTATGCGACCCCAGCCTGGTGCATCTCGTGTGTCCCCTCCCGAGGGAGCTCATCAGTGGATCAGATTTATTCCCCCATTTCCAGGACAGTGGCTATAGAAGGTTCTTAGTAGATTTATGTGTGTTCATGCACCCTAGTTTTAGGATAACCTTCTCGGCTTATGGAGTTATCTAGTTTAGGGGCATGTATTTCCTTATGTATATTTTCTTTTATAGGTTTGCATAAGACAATGATGTATGATCATAACCCACCCTTTGAGTGAGGTTATTGTATGTAAATATATGTTATAATGTGCTTATGGATGTTATATGATGGAGCCAAAGTGATATGATGTGATATATTCTTAAACGTCTTATTATACTCCGCTTACTCGTTCACGTTGTACTCGGCTCACGTTTTCAATTATGTTTTTTTTTAAAAAAAAAATGGCTCTTTATTTCAGTAAGTATTTTCAAATTATGAAGAAAGAACCAAGGCAAGGAGTAAAGTCTAGTCATTAATCAGATTCAGCCTAGGTGTATTTGGTTAATTACTAGGGTGTTACATGAATAATTGAGCATGTGAACTTATTAATGAGTTTACTCCTTATAATTGTATGCATGTGAGAGAAAAGCATAAGATTGCATTTCTTGGACTGGAGAAAGTAAATCCAGTTTGTTAGGGAAAGTAAACCTGATTACCACGAAAAGCATAAGGTTCATAAATCTTAGGCTGGAGAAAGTAAATCCAGTTTGTTAAGGAAAGTAAACCTGACTACTAAGAAGAACATAAGATTTATGATTCTTGGGCTAGAGAAAGTAAATCCGGTCTGTTGGGGAAAGTAAACCTAACTACTCTTGAATTGAGTCGAGGAAAGTAAACCTGACTAGGAATAGGCCTGTGTGAGAATTGGAGAAAGCAAATCCAATGATCATATATAGGAATGAGCTCAGTCCTGAAAAACAGTCTATTACCCATTATTGCCACACTGGGGATGGCGGTACGTAACACCTAGACGTGCCAAGATTAGTCAAGGGCCAAGACAAGTTTAAGAAGTAAATTTTATAAGAAATCCTGTCTTATATGCCAAGTAAAGAAGTTTAGTATCGATATTGAGACTAATATATTTAAGTGGAAAGTTAGTAGTATATGATGTAGAGTAGTATGGTATATGCACATTAAGCGATTGAATGTTAAAAGTAACCCACTTTGGAAGTATGATTTGGAACTTTCCTACTGACTGTACAACTATAAATTTTCAAAATATTGAACATTGGTCTTCGTTTCATTTTTTCAAAATCTTCTCTCTTCAAGTTTTAGAGATATAAAAAGTTGAAAAGAGAATAATTTTTTCGATTCTTATTGTCTGATTAAAAATCCTCTAAAATGTAAACAGTGATCCTCCCTAGACGAAATTAGTTATTTGGATAGGAAACTTATAATATATGAAAGGTTTTTACTTTGATTCCCCAAGGGTATCCATACCTTTTTAAATTCAAGGGTTATAATTTAATCATAAGTGTTTAGAATATTAATAAATTTAGTTAATAACACATGTGGTAGATTTTCATTCACAAGTTATCTAAAAGGTACCAGTACCCATGAATTTTATCGGGTACCAGAGAAATTCTTTTTAATGAGATAAAACATGTTTGCACATGTGAAGTGAAATTATTTTCGTTTCAAGTGCATATTATGCAACTGAGAGAGCTTGTTATGCTTTGTCAAGAAACTCATGGAAAATATTAGACATTCTTCAGAATATTTTCTTTAAATTAGTTTTGTTGTTATTCAAAACAAATAAGAGTAAAAAGGTTTTGGAGCTAACATAAAGTAGTCTTGTCACAGCCTCTCCAAGCTACAAGTAGTCTTTTCCCAGCCTCTCCAAGCTGCAAGTAGTCTTTCCCCAGCCTTTCCAAGTTGCAAGTAGTCTTTGACTGGCCTTTCCAATCTAAATTATGATCAGTAAGAATACTTTACTATTATGTTGCAAGTAGTTTTACAGTAGCCCAAAGAGTTTTACAGTAGCCTCTCCAAGCCATCTCATAGCGATCACTACCGGATCGAGGATACAGAGGTTAAGTGTTTGGGTTGCCACTCAAACTAACATATACTCAAGTTTCCTTGACATGTACATGAAAAGTTCCTAGAAAAACTTGAATGACTTCCTTTTAACACTTCTTTCCTAGGAAGAGCATAAATCTAATTGAGAATATAGAAGGAAGATTTTCTTACACTTCAAGGATAAAAACTAATTACATGATATATTGAATCTTTGAGGAAGAGGAAAGAGATTTTTATAGAGTTTCCCCTCTTGAAAATTCAAATATTTCATCAGCTTTTAAGCACAGCATCTCTATTTATAATGGTCTTCCTTTATGACTATTGCCCTTGATCAGTTCTCCAATTGACACGTGTAGACCATCCATTTGTGTCTTGGAAAGTCAATCTAGAAGAGTAGGTTGACAGTTTCTCACATCGGTTGCAGAAGTTGTAACACAGTTAAGGTTTCTGATGCTTCTCAGAAATCATTTTTTCACTTTCTAGTCATGGTTTCTAAACTCCTCCTTCTAGAAACTCAAGTGGTTGATCAATCAGGAAAAAGAGATGATATACTAGTTTGAAACTAGGTTTGACTTGAATATTTGAAATTGAAAATTCAAATTTCCCTCATTGTCCTATAGTATTCTATGCTCCATAGTGAAGTGAGCTTTCTAACATACGCAATCAGTTTCTTGATGAAATCTTCACATTCTGATCTTTAATCCACTCATTTTAATGATGATTGATTTGCAATTGCGCTGATTGAAGATAGTGTAACGTCTGGCCTTCAAAGAATACTTGATATCTTCATATATATTTACTTTCTAATGTCTAGTGCTACTTTCTGAAGTCTCGGGACTTGGTTTCTTGTAGTGTTGAAATCTTTTTCTGATCATTAGCTATCAATTGCTTGGATAAGGACATAATTTCACTTCTATTTCATTTCGGATCTTGTAATATGAGATAAACGTGTTTACACATGTATAGTGAAATATATTCTCATTTGAGTAAGCCTTGCTCTTGCTAAACGATAGAAACCTGTTATATTCTTACAAGAAATTCAAGAGAAACATCAGTCGTTCTTCAAAGTATTTTCTTTAAATTGGCTTTGTTGTCATTCAAAATAAATAAGCACATATTGATGGGGTTTTGGAGCTAACGTATTCGACCCTTAGAAGCCGCTTGTTGACTATACTATGTTAGAGTATCATCATAGATACCTGTTGACCAGTAGACTTGATTTAGATAAAACCCTTTTTGTATATATTCTTTTGATGGGCTTTGATTTAGTGCAGGTTTATGCTGTTGTGTTTTGATGTATTTGGATGGTCCATGCATGAACTCTATTTAGGTCAATGTACTGTAACCACTAGATGACTGTATATTATTTATATGTACTGGAATGACATGTTTGCCCAGCTATGTATAAATAAAAGTACTAATGGTCTTAGTGCATTAAGGAAATCTGATGATTCTCCTTTATACATTACTTTCACTAATTATAAAATTTTAGCTATATGTCACCAAGCACTAGTACTTTATACTACTTGAATATGAACAAGAAGTATTTTACTTAACAGAGAATTTATCAGAAAATGAATTAATCGACTATTATATGGCATATGAATATGATGCGTAGTACCACACTCTTAATTACAATGTCTAGTCTAAAATAAAACATTGTAATTAATGGGTTGTTACAATTCGGTATCAAAGCAGGTCATCCTAGTATAACCTGAAGAGTAGACTGGCTATGCTTCAGCATACTCTAAACATATTAGTGAAAGTCATCCAGTCTAAATTTTGATTGTTTAAGTAAAATCCAAGGTTTAGTATGCATGACTGCTAGTTGTGAATGTTATGGGTCACCATTGCACTTAGGTTAATATTGAGCCTGATCAACTCAATAATTTTGTTTAGTGTGACAAGAACTAATGGCCTCTAATAGGCATAATATATAGGAGCAATAGGGATGATGCGAATGAAAATGAAGCAGGGATGATGAACACTTTTCATGAAATGACTGTTGCAATGAGAAAACAAGCTATGATGACTAATAGGATGATGGAGATATTGAACCAAAATATCAAGGGAAAACCAACTGGGAACCTAGGAAGAGTAGAAATAGACATAGAATATCAGAAATTTGTTGAGTTTAGCAAGGCTAACCCAATGCCTTTTATAGGAGCCTTTGATCTAGGAAAAGTAGAGTAATGGATTAAGGCAATGAAGAAAATTTTCTCGGTGTTGGGCTATATAGAAAATCAGAAGGTGGTCGTCACTACCTACATGTGAAGGCCGATGCTGAATTTTGGTGGAATGGAACTAGACAATTGCTTGAGGCTTCTTAGACTGCAATCACTTGGAATATTTTCAAGGAAGCCTTCTACTAGAAGTACTTACCTGCCTTAGTAAGAAATATAAAGGAGCTAGAGTTCATGGGGCTCAAGCAAGGAAATGTGAGTGTAGCAGAGTATACTGTAAAATTTGAAAAGTTAAGTAAGTTTTATACTATTTATCAACATGATCTTGATGAAACCTGAAAGTGTATCAAATATGAAGGTGGATTACAAGAGGATATTGAAGCTACTGTTAGACTTTTAGAGATTAGAGACTGTACAGCCTTGGTGGACAACTATCGATTGGTAGAAGGATATGATCGAAAGCTAGCAATCTCTACGTCTACAAAGGATGACTCCATTAGAATATTGGCACTACGAGGCCAAAATTTTAAGCCTGTCTACCAATTAAGAGAGAGATTTTCACCAAACAATAATAAAGGGGAAGCAACAACAGCAGCCAAGGCCATGCCTGAAGTATGGAAAGAATCGAGAGTAAGCCATGCTTAGCAGGCCAGAATGTTTGTTTTGGTTGTGGCAAACCAGGAGATAGAGTTTAAGAGTGCTCTACCCGGAATCAGCAAGCTATCTCCAAGCCACAACACTAAGGGTGCATTTTTACTCTAAATGTTAAAGAGCATCTCGAATCCAAAGATCTAATCCAAGGTAAGTTCGAAATTAATGATACTATTTTAAGTGTTCTATATAGTTCGAATGCTACCCATTCTTTTATATCCCATGATTGTGTACATAAGTTATGTAACATCCTCTCAAGTGCAACATCATCCGTAAGTCATGACATCATACTCGAGAGTTGTTACTTATATATTAGTGGACCTTTCTTAAATATCTATAGCTATTTTGATTAATTCACGAGATAACTAGATCATAATTCTACTGAAATATATATAGCAATGAAACCAAAATATTTATTTAATACAGAGTTCAGTACATAAAGAAAGCTCTTTTATGAGCATTAATACACCTTTGTCCTTTAACATACTTACATATATATCCATTCCACTAAATACAACACAATAGAAGCATTAAGTACTACACTATTGCAATTCCGAGTTCTTTTGCATAACAGTTTCTCAATTTTCTTCATCAACCTGGAGACGACACGGGAACACAAAAACATAGGGGTGAGAATTATACAATTCTTAGTAAGGTAACTCCGCCAAATACACAATCATAATGTCATTGTCATCGCCCCAGCCACTTCGATTTATTAAGAAAAAGTGGTCATGCATCATATAATAACGGTTTATTTTTAAAGTTCCAAATCATACTTCCGAAGTGGGTTATTTTTAACATTCAATCACTTAATGTACATATACCATACTACTCAACATCATATACTGCTAACTTTCCACTTAAATATATTGGTCTCAATATCGATAGTAAACTTCTTTACTCGGCATATAAGACAAAGGATTTCTTAGAAAATTTACTTCTTAAACTTACCTTGGCCCTTGACTAATCTTGTCACATCTGGGCATTATGTACCGCCATCCCCAATGTGGCAATAGTGGGTAATAGACTGTTTTTCAGAACTGAACTCATTCCTATACATGATCATTGGATTTACTTTCTCCAATTCTCACACAGACCTATTCCTAGCCAGGTTTACTTTACCCGACTCAATTCAAGGGTAGTCAGGTTTACTTTCCCTGACAGACCAAATTTATTTTCTCCAGTCGAAGGATTATAAATCTTATGCTCTTCTTGGTAGTTAGGTTTACTTTTCCTAACAAACTGGATTTACTTTCTCCAGCCCAAGAAATATTATCTTATGCTTTTCTTTCGCATATGAACAATTGTAATAAGCATTCATATATATGTGTACCTAACCTCAACAATAAGCTCACATTGTAACATCCTCCCAAGTACAACATAATTTTTAAGTCATAACATCATACTCGAGAAGTTGTTACTTATAAATTAACAGACCTTTCTTAAATATCTATAGCAAGTTCGATTGAATCATGAAGTAACTAAATCGTAGTTCTATTAACATATATGACTAAGAAACAAATATTTATTGATTATAAGGTTGAGTACAAAAGGAAGCTCTTCTATGAGCTTTAATACACATTCGGTCTCTATTATAAATACAAACATAAACATATGACTAAGTACAGTCTGCACAAACTTTTGTTGTAAACTACTGCAAATCTGATTTCCTTTCATAAAGTAGCTTCCTTGTTCTCGGATCAACCCGGAGACGACACGGGAACACAAACACCTAGGGGTAAGAATTCTAAAATTCTCAGTAGGGTAACTCCCCAATTACATAATCATAATGTCATCGTCATTGCCCCAGCCACTTTGGTTTATTAAGAAAGTGTGAGCATGCAATATATATATGTGTATATATATATATCAAATATTCATTTTAAAGTTATAAAATTGCCTTTCCGAAATGGGTTTCTTTTGTTATTCAATCACTTAAAACATGTATTTCATAACATTCAAAATCATAGGAATTCCTTCAAGACCAATAATTTAACAAGATATATGTATACAAATGGCAATTGCAATAATCTTTTCTTGCCCTTGACATAATAAAGAGGACTTTTCCGTGTGCTAATGGGGACCTTGCCGTGCCCTTTACCTAATATAGGGGGTTTTTCCGTGCCCTAATGTGGACCTTTTCGTACCCTTTACCTAATAAAGGGGGCTTTTCCGTGTCCTAATGGGGACCTTTCCGTGCCCTTTACATAATAAAGGGGACTTTTTCTTGCCCTTTTTATATTAAAGGGGACTTAATTTTTTCACTTAGCACATATGTCATCCTTAAACTCACATATGCATGTATCACATTTCTTTATGCATAAACATAATTTTTTGATCTCATAAGACTTCAAACCTATATATATCATTCATTCATTCCTCATAACATAATCTTGAAAGTCCATGGCATGCATTCATATACATCAAACGTGAACCAACTGTCATTAGGTCATGAATTCAAGGCATTATCACAATTTATTTTTCATACCAAATATCCAATTTGTAACGCCCCAATTTTTACTGTAATTTTTACTGTCATTAGAAATTACTCAATTACCGAATTACCGTAGGTAATTATTACATAAGATTTGAGGCCGAACAATCCTCAATAAAGGAATATAACATTAGAAGAGAGGTTAGGAACGATTCATGCGAGTCGCAAATCCTAATTTCAGACGTATAAAATGACCAAAATGCCCTGGGTTATTTTACTCAGAAAATGAGGATCGTGGGCCCCACCTATTCTCAAGGGGATATTTTGAGGATAATAAGGGATTGTTTGTGTTATGTGTGTTAATAGAGCAGAAGGATCTCAATTTTGAGTTCCGACGCGCGAAATGACCAAACGCCCAAGGTCACTTTAACTCCGATGTGCATGCCGACTGAGCCCGAACCTCACTAAAATGTTTTAAAATGTGTTTTTAAGCCATGATTAACCATTGGTTAAGCTCGGGTGGCCTCGGGCAATTTTTAAGTGAAACTACGATTTTGCCCCTGTTTTTGGACAGTTTTGCAAATTTCGGGATTTTTGATTCGTATACCGAAACCTAAGAAATATTAGCCTCAAATTAAAGCTTATTAAATTCTAAATATTAATCTAGAGTCAAAATTATGTATTTAGATTGATTAGAACCCAAAATTGCTCAAAAACACCCAAATTGCTTACTAATTCACTTAAACCCTTAACCGTAAATTCTCTAAATTACATGAATACCTTGCCTACACCTAAATAATGCATGGAACACACAAATTTCACTTCTTTGGGCTGTAATGGACGAAATTATTGATGCCATTATGCAGCTGAATTATTGCCAAAAGTTTCACTAAAACAAAATGCCAAAATGTCACCATAAGAGACATAATTCCTTAATTTCATACAACTTTGTCTAAAATGATTTTTCCTCCCTTATTTCTCCTGCAAAATTCCGTCCACTACCTCATCATTTTGGCCAATTAGAAGCCTCAAAATCTTCTATAAATAGGCTTGCTTGAGTGGTCTTGGAATGCTTAGTTCATAACTAGTTTTTAGGAGCACCAAAAACTTTCTTTCTTCCTCCTCTTTGGCTGAATTCTTTCTTCAATTTTTCAAAGAGATTTTGTTTCATTTCACTTCAAGAAACCAAGTTCTCTTCCTCTTCTTCAACTCAGATTAGGTAGGGAGTAGTTTCTAAATTTATTTCTATGCTTTGAGGAGTTGTGTTTTTAGCTCAAAATGATGAAATTATGAACTTGCCTTAGCTTTTCATTTTGGTTTTCCTCTTCAATTTTTCTTTAACCAATTCAACCATATGGCCTAGGTGGAACTAAGATGATGGCTTGATGATGAGGACCTTGAGGGTGGGTTGTAAATCCATCACAAGTTAGGCCTCTAAAGCTTGAAAATTCCACTTGATGCAAAACCTTAAAGAATAATGCTTTATGATGCTAAAACAAAGATTTTTAGTTTAGAACTTGAAAGATGTATTTTTTCCTTTTATGTTTTATTTCTTGTTAAGATATGTATTGGGTTGAATTTATAATTCTTTTAAAGTCTTGAAGGAGCTCTAGTAAAGAAACAAAATGAATTTGCATCCATGATTAAGTTTATGCTTTGCATAACCATGTTTACCTTCTATATCATCACTAAATTTTCAAGAATGAATAAATGAACTTGCATTTCTCATGTTTAAATTCCAAGCTTGTATTTCATGTTTATGTTTCAAGTCATCACTTAATCTTTCAAGATAATAAAGAGGTTGCATCTCATATTTAATTTATGCTCTCACTATATTTTATAATGGCTAAAAGAATCAACGCATGGCATGTTTATTTTATGCCATCACCTAAAGATCCTAGAGCTCAAAGACTTGCCCATGTATCACAAGCAAAGAAATATGATTATTGGAGTTAAAGAATTTATTCTTTAAAAAGTCTTGAGATTGGAGCTTAAAAAGATGTAATAATAATATTCTCTTCTCCCTCTATCGTCCTGTGCGGACTACCGCCGCTCCGATTTCTTAATATTCTCTTCTCCTCTCTCTTGGTCTGTATGCGGACTACCGCCGCTCAGGTTTCTTAATATTTTCTTCTCCCTCTATCGGGTCCTGTGCGGATTACCGCGCTCCAGCTTTCTTGTATCATGTTTATATTTCAAGTTCTTGCATCATGTTTAATTTTCAAGTCATCACCTTAAATCTTAAAGATAAAGAAATGGAATTGCATATCATGTTTATAATTCCAAGCTATCACCTTATAAAGATAAGATTAAAATAAGGTTGCATAGCATGTTTATAATTCTAAGATGTCACCTAAATCTCTAAAGCTCAAGACTTACTCCTTTTATCTTAAGTGAGAATTTTAATTGTGAAGATCCTCCCAAATTTGACAAAAGAACTAGTTTCTAAATGAGTTTTAAGGGTTTGCAAGGATTTTACGGGGAACTAGTATTTTATATGCACTTAAAATATGATTCTATGTAATTGCATGAGGTTCATGATTCCGCCACTGATATGAGTTTAGTATCAATGTGTGATAATGATTTGATATGATTGAAGTTGTGATAATTATGGTTTATTGTTAAGAGAATGATTCATAATTGGTTTAGTAACTAATTAGTTCTATAATTGATAATTCTATGTAAGGATTGGATGCTTATTAAGTACTTGATATCATTGAATGATTTCCTGGCTTGCATGTTATAGTTCTTTGTTGCAAATAATGAGAATGCTTGTACATGAAATGTTCTTTATTATGTAAAATTTACTTTTGTTGCTAGAAGAAAGTGTATCATTGTAAAAGTGTAATTTGGAAAGGTTCTGGCTAAGGAAAGACTTGGTATTTAAGCGTGTCCATTGTGACCCACCTCTCTTTGCTGGGAATCTCCCATATGCATGATTACAGTTGATATATATTATTCTAGCTTAAGACTATAAATGAGAAAATGTTATGATGTTTATGAATTGTATTATGATATAACATGCAAAGATTTAATGGTGACTTAAACTTATAAGAAAATGATCCTTTGGAACCATCATACTATAGGTGGTGAAAAGGTGATTTTAGCCCCCTAACCCGTTCTCTCAAAAGGGTAGAGTCGGGACTTTAGCTTAACAAAAGGGATAAGTATATGCTAGTGACGACTAGTAAAGTATGAGCTCATAACCTAAATTACTCCCAAAAGGGTGGAGTATAGGGTGGCCCAAGGAAAATAATGATGATGATAAGATTTTAAGTCACCAAAGGCACTAAAGAAATGAAATATGTGCACTGTGTCCATGTGTAGCTAATATTATATGATGTTCTTTTATGCATGTTATTTTGATAATGATGATGAGGAATATGATGTAATGATAAAGGAAATGTTCATTGTAAATATGACATGTTAAGAATAAGATGCATTATAAGACGCATAATTAAAAATTGACGAACCTCGGTTAAGTATTTGTCCGAACTTAAAATGAATCTTTGCATGCTCACTATTTTAGAATAATCCCGAGGTTCCTAGGGACTTTGATGATGACACTGTATAAGGAGGTACCCTACTGAGAATTCTTTAGCAAGATTCTCACTCCCTTTTCTTTATTTCCGTCATTGTCTCCAGATTCAAATGGCGACATTCGTCCTGTTCGTTGATACCCCTACTTGGGAATTCCACTATGATCCGGTGCATCGCTCGTATCCTTTTGAAGGGAGGTGCTTGTGATTCGTGTTTTTATTTACATAGGTCGTCCATTTGCACATCCTGTCCCTAGTTATCGATTTTCTCCTACTTCTCCCTATGGCGATGAAATGGTTTTCGAACATGCACGTCCACTTGATGAAAGGATGTTACGTTCTTATCCCGCTTCATCTGATGTCCATGGATTTCCAGAGTATGTTCCCGAGACGAGATATTCTGAAACTGATCCTTCAGAGGACACTCCTACTCATGTATATTCTGAGAGCTCTGCTCCTACTCCCATGTAACGCCCCAATTTTTACTGTAATTTTTACTGTCATTAGAAATTACTCAATTACTGAATTACCGTAGGTAATTATTACATAAGATTTGAGGCCGAACAATCCTCAATAAAGGAATATAACATTAGAAGAGAGGTTAGGAACGATTCATGCGAGAGTCGCAAATCCCGAATTTCTGTACGTATAAAATGACCAAAATGTCCCTGAAGTTATTTTACTCAGAAAATGAGGATTGTGGGCCCCACATATTCTCAAGGGGATGTTTTGAGAATAATAAGGGATTGTTTGTGTTATGTGTGTTAATAGAGCAGAAGAATCTCAATTTTGAGTTCCGACGCACGAAAAGACCAAAACGCCCCAAGTCGCTTTAACTCCGATGTGCGTGCCGACTGAGCCCGAACCTCACTAAAATGTTTTAAAATGTGTTTTTAAGCCATGATTAACCATTGGTTAAGCTCGGGTGGCCTTGCGCACTTTTTATGTGAATGTACGATTTTGCCTGCTTTTGGGCGCTTTGCGAATTTCGATTTTCGATTCATATACCGAAACCTAAGCAATATTAGGCTCAAATTAAAGCTTATTAAATTCTAAATATTAATCTAGATTCAAAATTATGTATTTAGATTGATTAGAACCCAAAATTGCTCAAAAACACCCAAATTGCTTACTAATTCACTTAAGCCCTTAACCGTAAATTCTCTAAATTAGATGAATACCTTGCCTACACCTAAATAATGCATGGAACACACAAATTTCACTTCTTTGGGCTGTAATGCACGAAATTATTGATGCCATTATGCAGCTGAATTATTTCCAAAAGTTGCACTAAAACAAAATGCCAAAATGTCACCATAAGAGACATAATTCCTTAATTTCATACAACTTTGTCTAAAATGATTTTTCCTCCATTATTACTCCTGAAAAATTCTGACAACTACCTCCTCATTTTGGCCAATTAGAAGCCTCAAAATCTTCTATAAATAGGCTTGCTTGAGTGGTCTTGGAATGCTTGGTTCATAACTAGTTTTTAGGAGCACCAAAAACTTTCTTTCTTCCTCCTCTTTGGCTGAATTCTTTCTTCAATTTTTCAAAGAGATTTTGTGTCATTTCACTTCAAGAAATCAAGTTCTCTTCCTCTTCTTCAACTCAGATTAGGTAGGGAGTAGTTTCTAAATTTATTTCTATGCTTTGAGGAGTTGTGTTTTTAGCTCAAAATGATGAAATTATGAACTTGCCTTAGCTTTTCATTTTGGTTTTCCTCTTCAATTTTTCTTTAACCAATTCAACCATATGGCCTAGGTGGAACTAAGATGATGGCTTGATGATGAGGACCTTGAGGGTGGGTTGTAAATCCATCACAAGTTAGGCCTCTAAAGCTTGAAAATTCCACTTGATGCAAAACCTTAAAGAATAATGCTTTATGATGCTAAAACAAAGATTTTTAGTTTAGAACTTGAAAGATGTATTTTTTTCCTTTTATGTTTTATTTCTTGTTAAGATATGTATTGGGTTGAATTTATAATTCTTTTAAAGTCTTGAAGGAGCTCTAGTAAAGAAACAAAATGAATTTGCATCCATGATTAAGTTTATGCTTTGCATAACCATGTTTACCTTCTATGTCATCACTAAATTTTCAAGAATGAATAAATGAACTTGCATTTCTCATGTTTAAATTCCAAGCTTGTATTTCATGTTTATGTTTCAAGTCATCACTTAATCTTTCAAGATAATTAAGAGGTTGCATCTCATATTTAATTTATGCTCTCACTATATTTTATAATGGCTAAAAGAATCAACGCATGACATGTTTATTTTATGCCATCACCTAAAGATCCTAGAGCTTAAAGACTTGCCCATGTATCACAAGCAAAGAAATATGATTATTGGAGTTAAAGAATTTATTCTTTAAAAAGTCTTGAGATTGGAGCTTAAAAAGATGTAATAATAATTCTCTTCTCCCTCTATCTGGTCTGTGCGGACTACCGCCGCTCGGTTTCTTAATATTCTCTTCTCCTCTATCGTCCTGTGCGGACTACCGCCGCTCCGGTTTCTTAATATTCTCTTCTCCTCTCATCGTCCTGTGCGGATTACCGCCGCTCCAGCTTTCTTGTATCATGTTTATATTTCAAGTTCTTGCATCATGTTTAATTTTCAAGTCATCACCTTAAATCTTAAAGATAAAGAAATGGAATTGCATATCATGTTTATAATTCCAAGCTATCACCTTATAAAGATAAGATTAAAATAAGGTTGCATAGCATGTTTATAATTCTAAGATGTCACCTAAATCTCTAAAGCTCAAGACTTACTCCTTTTATCTTAAGTGAGAATTTTAATTGTGAAGATCCTCCCAAATTTGACAAAAGAACTAGTTTCTAAATGAGTTTTAAGGCTTTGCAAGGATTTTACGGGGTACTAGTATTTTATATGCACTTAAAATATGATTCTATGTAATTGCATGAGGTTCATGATTCGCCACTGATCTGAGTTTAGTATCAATGTGTGATAATGATTTGATATGATTGAAGTTGTGATAATTATGGTTTATTGTTAAGAGAATGATTCATAATTGGTTTAGTAACTAATTAGTTCTATAATTGATAATTCTATGTAAGGATTGGATGCTTATTAAGTACTTGATATCATTGAATGATTTCTGACTTGCATGTTATAGTTCTTTGTTGC
This sequence comes from Dalbergia cochinchinensis, assembly GCA_031216125.1. Taxonomy (NCBI): domain Eukaryota; kingdom Viridiplantae; phylum Streptophyta; class Magnoliopsida; order Fabales; family Fabaceae; genus Dalbergia; species Dalbergia cochinchinensis. The sequence goes on from CM062373.1 coordinate 39,235,569, forward strand.
AAATAATAAGAATGCTTATACATGAAATGTTCTTATGTAAAATTCACCTTTGTTGCTAGAAGAAAGTGTATCATTGTAAAAGTGTAATTTGGAAAGGTCCTAAGGAAAGACTTGGTATTTAAGCGTGTCCATTGTGAGCCACCTCTCTTTCCCGGGAATCTCCCATATGCATGATTACAGCTTGATATATATTATTCTAGCTTAAGACTATAAATGAGAAAATGTTATGATGTTTATGAATTGTATTATGATATAACATGCAAAGATTTAATGGTGACTTAAACTTATAAGAAAATGATCCTTTGGAACCATCGACTATAGGTGGTGAAAAGGTGATTTTAGCCCCTAACCCGCTTCTCTCAAAAGGGTAGAGTCGGGACTTTAGCTTATCAAAAGGGATAAGTATATGCTAGTGACGACTAGTAAAGTATGAGCTCATAACCTAAATTACTCCCAAAAGGGTGGAGTATAGGGTGGCCCAAGGAAAATAATGATGATGATAAGATTTTAAGTCACCTAACGCACTAAAGAAATGAAATATGTGCACCGTGTCCATGCGTAGCTAATATTATATGACGTTCTTTTATGCATGTTATTTTGATAATGATGATGAGGAATATGATGTAATGATAAAGGAAATGTTCATTGTAAATATGACATGTAAAGAATAAGATGCATTATAAGACGATGATTAAAAATTGACGAACCTCAGTTAAGTATTTGTCCAAACTTAAAATGAATCTTTGCATGCTCACTATTTTAGAATAATCCCGAGGTTTCTGGGGACATTGATGATGTCACTGTAGAAGGAGGTACCTTCATCGAGAATTCTTTAGCAAGATTCTCACTCCCTTTTCTTTATTTCCGTCATTGTCTCCAGATTCAAATGGCGACATTCGCCCTGCTCGTTGATACCCCTACTTGGGAATTCCACTATGATCCTGCATCGCTCGTATCATTTTGAAGGGAGGTGCGCAATTCGTGTTTTTATTTACATAGGTCGTCCATTTGCACATCCTGTCCCTAGTTATCGATTTTCTCCTACTTCTCCCTATGGCGATGAAATGGTTTTCGAACATGCACGCCCACTTGATGAAAGGATGTTACGTTCTTATCCCGCTTCATCTGCTGTCCATGGATTTCAGTATGTTCCCGAGACGAGATATTCAAACTGATCCTTCAGAGGACACTCCTACTCATGTATATTCTGAGAGCTCTGCTCCTACTCCCACACGTGTAAGAGAGGGTAGTGAGGAAACAGTTGTTCAGCCGAGGTTAGCGAGAAGGCCGTCCATGCGACTCCCACTGGTGCATCTCGTGTGTCCCTCCCGAGGGAGCTCATCATGGATCGGATTTATTCCCCATTTTCGTGACAAAGTGGCCATAGAAGGTTCTTAGTAGACTTATGTGTGATCATGCACCCTAGTTTTAGGATAACCTTCCCGGCTTATGGAGTTATCTAGTTTAGGGGCATGAATTTCCTTAAGTATATTTTCTTTTATGGGTTTGCATAAGATAATGATGTATGAACATAACCCACCCTTTGAGTGAGGTTATTGTATGTAAATATATGCTATAATGTGCTTATGGATGTTATATGATGGAGCCTAAGTGATATGATGTGATGTATTCTTAAACGTCTTATTATACCCCGCTTACTCGTTCACGTTGTACTCGGCTCACGTTTTCAATTATGTGTTTAAAAAAAAAAAATGGCTCGTAATTTCACTAAGTATTTTCAAATTATGAAGAAAGAACCAAAGCAAGGAGTAAAGTCTAGTCATTAATCAGATTCAACCTAGGTTTATCTGGTTAATTACTAGGGTGTTACACAATTCAAAGGCTATAAAAATTATCTAAGACACTTTAATGTGTCCATAAAGTTCCATAAAAATTTCAGAGCATAAAAAGGTCTCTAACTATATTAATAAAAGCTCACAATTTCAGAGGTCAGAAGCTACACACTCTTAGCCAATAGCCAAAAGTCTTAATTTTTCTACCCTATCAAATGAACCCAGAAATTTGTACAAAAAATTAGAGTTGGACCTCAATATGTTCTCAACATCTTGTGAAAATTTCAACTAATAATTCGATCATTTGCTAGGTTAATAAAATTTCACAAATTCACAGCTTCAGATTCAACATTTCAGGCAGCATAGTTACCATTTCGGTTCTTGAATTTCTCAAGGCATTGAGAGCCAAAAACAGAGCTCAAGAAAATTCATGGAACTATCCTAGGATGATACCTTCAACATATAATTTTTATAGCTCATGAAAACACCCACAATTACCTCAGAAAATTCGTGAACAATCACTGCCAGCAGGAAAACTGAAAATCCAGCAAACCACTTTAGAATCTCTTTTGATAAAAATGATTTTTTCACAACCCCAAACACTCCACCAAAATTAACAAATCAATATCATCATATTATCAACCAATATATCCAGAAATTTTGGACCAAAAACAATCAGAATTCCAGCATAAAATTGGAAAGAAAAGGTCAAAGAAAACCCTACTTTGAAAGCTTTGGAGCTTATTACTTCAAAGGATGTTCTAAGTGATCTCCCTTCACTTCAAGACACCAATTTCAGTCCTAAACCTTCCTTAGGTAGTGGGGAAGTGAGGTATTAAGGTGAGGATTTGAGATTTCAATCAGTTAAATTTGTAGGGTTTGAGGTATAGAACAAGTTTTGTGAAGAAACTTTGTGGTTTTATGAACTCTAGGCTAGTGTTTTTGGCATTTGAAATCAAGAGGAAGCTCTTGAAAATGGAGGAAATGCAGCTGTTCTCTCTCTCTTGTGCTGGCCGAGGATGACAATGGCTTCTTGGAGAAGAAATTTGCTCATATATATCTTGTAAGAAAAATTGTGATTGGTTAACATAAAGCATAATTACTTTTCATTAAAGGAACTTATTATCAATGGCTAAGATTTGATCTTTCATCCAAGATAAAATCTTGGCCATTCATTTGGCATTCAAAGGGATAGACTTCATTATTTTGCAGAGATTAACTAGCTTTCGGTGTTAAAAATCGCACATCAAAATTTCACCGAACGGGTGAAACACCGTACTCGGGTAATCAAATATTGCTCGCAAAATATTTTCGGTTATAAAATCTTTCATTCTACCTATTTCTAACCATAATCATATAATTTCTCAATTTTGGGCATCTCCGGGGCCCAATACTAGGATTTCGGTTGTCCCGGTGGGCCTGTGGGGCTCGCAAGTTACTATTCACATTTTTTTTATAAACCAGTTGGATCGTCCTCATCATTGTTCAAACTATCAAATTTTTGAAATTATAACTAATAAAGCTTAAATTAATTTTTAAATAATTTTTAGGGTGTTACACACATGCTCAATTATTCATACTCATATTCAGGTACTCATGTCATACTCATACAAAATCCCGTTATTTCATCAATTCAAAGCATCAATTTATTTTCAGCACAATGGCAGATTTCACATTATTGTGGCATGAATTTATTTGTACATAAAATAATCATTTAAGAGACTATAAAAGTTATTAATGACACCTCAATGTGTCACCAAGGTCTTATAAAAATTTCAGGCTAAACTATATTAACAAAATTCTACAAATTTAGTGGTCAGAAACCCCTCTATCTCAACTCAAGAACCGTAATTCATAATTTTTAACCCTAGCAAGTGATTGAATCAATTCAAAATAAAAATCATGGTTATACTTCGAGATGTTATAAGCATCCTGTAAAAATTTCAAAGGATAATTCAATCATTTTCTATTGTAACAAAATTATACAAAATCACAGCTTCAGTTCTCACAATCCAGACAGCATATGCTTAATTTCGGTTCTTGATTTTTTTAAAGCAGTTTGAATCCAAATAAGAACCCAATAAAATTCATGGAACTACTCCAAGATGTTAGATTCTTCATATATTTTTTTCAGCTCACAAAATGCCCATAACATGCCCAGATAATTCGTGATCACACACTGCCTGTAAGAAAACTGAAAATCCAACAAGTATCACTCAACATCTTTTGACAAAATGATCTTTCTAACCTCATCTAAACACTTCAGCAAAATTCATACATCAATATCAACATAATATCAACCAAATTAACTAGAAATTTCAGACTAAAACCAGTAAGAATTGCTTAGAAAATTTTGAAAGAAAAACGCCAAAGAAAACCCTACTCTTGAAAGCTAATGTATCCTTGTCTCTAGTTTGCTCCAAAATGGAAGTTCTTCACTCCAAAGCTCTTAAAACACAATCAAACCCTCTTCTAATCAGTGATGGTTGAGGTAATGAGCTGAGGTTTGAAGATTCTAATCGGTTATATTTGTAGAGGTTGAAGTGTAGAACAATTTTTGTAAAGGAAGATTTTGATTTTATCAAGGTTTGGCTTAGGATTTTTGAGGTTGAAATCAAGCTTTTGATGAAGAAGGAAATAGAGGTGCTGGCTATATGGTTGCTGCTGAGGATGACAATGGCTTCTTGGAGAAGAAATTTGCTCATATATATCTTGTAAGAAATAATGTGATTGGTTAACATAAAACATAATTGCTTTTCATTAAAGGAACTTAATATCAATGGCTAAGATTTGATCTTTCATCCAAGATAAAATCTTAAGCATTCATTTGGCATTCAAAAGGAAAGACTTCATTATTTTGCAGAGATTAACTAGCTTTCGGTGTTAAAAATCGCACATCAAAATTTCACCAAACGGGTAAAACACCATACTCGGGTAATCAAACATTGCCCGAAAATTAATTCCAGGTATAAAATCTTTATTTCTATCTATTTCTAATCTTATTCCCATGTTTTCCAAATTTCGGGCACTTTCGGGTCCCAAATCAGGGGTTTTGGCTGTCCCAACAGGCCTGCGAGGCCCGCAAAATACTATTTATTTGTTTTTTTACAAAACCGTTGGATCGTCCTCATCATTGTTAAAACTGTCAAATTTTTGAAATTATGACTAATAAAGCTCAAATTAATTTTTAACTAATTTTTAGGGTGTTACAAGTTATAACTACCTGTATCTATACTACTCTATGATTCGATGGTCTCCACCCTACTAATAAGTCTAGTAAAATTAGTCGCATATGCATGGACCTTCCTTTTCGAATAGAGGGTAAAGGATTTATGTTTAACTTAATATGCCTTCTCCTATTTGGTTTAGATGTAATTCTAGGTATGAATTGGGTTTCGGCTAAGCAAGTGCTTTTAAATTGTTTTGATAAAACTATTTCATTTTGTTCAGCTTTATCTACTAAACCTGTGACTCCTATATGTTTTTATTTAAATTCTATAGAGTCAAACCCTAGCAAAGCTATGAGTCAAGGATATGTTCTGCTCTTGGCAAGTAAGACCAAAAGTAAAGAAGTTAAGTGAGATTCTTGTAGTTAGGGAATACCTAGATGTTTTCCTCGAAGATATTCTGAAATTTCCTCTGAAAAAGGAAATTAAGTTCTGCATTGAACTTATGCCGAGAACGGGTCCTATATCTATTTCCCCATATAAAATGTCTCCTCTTGAACTAATAGAGTTGAAGACATAGATTGAAGAACTTTTAAGGAAGCAATTTATCAAGCCAATTGCTTCATCTGGGATGCTCCTACTCTTTTAGTAAAGAAGAAAGATGGAGGCATGAGGTTGTGTGTTAAGTGTAGGCAACTAAACAAGATAACGATAAAGAATAAATATCCTTTGCCAAGAGTTGATGATCTTATAGATCAATTATGAAGGGTAACGGTGTTTTCAAAGATTAATCTAAAGTTGGGGTACCATTAAATTCAAGTTCGAGATGAAGATATTCCCAATATAGCTTTTAGGACTCGTTATGGACATACGAGTATACTGTAATGTCGTTTGGGCTAACTAATGCTTCAGTTGTATTCATGGATTACATGAATCAAATTTTTTGACTTTACCTAGATAAGTTTGTAACGCCCCGATTTTCTGTTTGAATGGAAAATGACCGAAATGCCCCTGAGGTCATTTTCGGCCCAGAATTCAAGGATGGTCGACCCGGCAGTCCTCAAAGGGCCAACTCAATGTTTGAAGGGGATTGAATGACCCTTGAGTGGTTTCGGAGGCGAAAGTCTCATTTTCTGCAGTTTCGGGTTAAAATGACCAAAATACCCCTATAGCGTTTTACGCGGGTAGAGGTGCCGTTTGAGCCCGAAACATTCCCCAGAGGTTTAAAACCATGTTTTTACATGTTTCGAAACATCTGTTTGAGTCCCGGTGGTCCCGGGCAGTTTTAGAGCAAAATTACGATTTTGCCCTTAAAATAGTGTTTTTGAGCTTAATGATGTAATTAAGCAAACCTAAGCAATATTAGGCTCTAATCAAAGATTAATTAATTTCCATAATTAATCTAGAGTCAAAATAAATTATTAAAATTAATTAGAACCTAAGATTGCTTAGATTAGATTTAAATCTCTTTTCTAAAACTCAAGATTTCACTCTTGGAATCTTGAATAGTGTTTTCTCTCTCCAATTCCTTAAATCAAGAAATTGGGTCTAGAATTGTTTATATACTAAAATAAATTTATAACTCACTAATGATACAAGAACACTCTTTAATTATGTCTTGACAACCTTGATTACCCATTTTCTCACCTAAACACTTTCTTACAAATTCCCAATCTTAATCCTAATCAAAGATACACCTAAACATAACTCTAAACCACAATTAAAATGCAAGAAATCCCCTCCCTATAGCTGATGCATTTCGGCCCTTTCTCTCTCTTTTACCACACATGTTGAATTGTTTCTCACTTAAAGAACCATGCTTGAAGCCATACCTTGAACCATACCTCACCATGCCTCAAGACAACATTATCTCACCTCATGGAACTCATGGGCTGCCTCCATGCTGCATGGCCGAAGCTCCTCCCCCTCCTTGCACCTTTCATTTGCTTCATTTCTCTATAAATAGCTTGCTTGGGTGAACTTGTATCATTTTGGGTTCATTTGCAAAGTGTAAGTTTTCAAAGAGCACTTCAAAGCTTCCTTTTTCTCTCAAGTTCAAGTCTTCAAGTTCTTCATCCTCTTCTCTCATTCCAACCTCCTAATCACTAGGTAGGGATTTTCTTTCAAGAGTTCTTTCATTTAAGGTTCTTAATTTCTTTATGTGTTCATAGTTTCTCTTGAATCCTTTTTAGAACTTCTTTTCTTCTTCCACTCCTCTTTGTTTTTCGGCCATGAGGCTTGAGAATCAAAGGAATAAGAGCTTGATGATGAGGGTTTCATGATGATGTTCATCACTTGAACAATCTCTAAAGCTTGATCTTTGTTCTTGAGTTAAAGATGTTTTTAGTTTTCTTCTTGAATTTTTGAAACCTTTCACTTTGATGATGTTTTAAAATGGTTAACATGAACTCAATGATGAGAGCTCATGATGTTGGTGTTAATGCATCATCAAGGTCATGGTCTCTAGAGTTCCAAATATTTTTTTTCTTCTCCAACAATTTCGGTTCTTCTTCCTTTTCTTTCTTTAAGGTTTCGGCCATAGTGGCCAAGGGAGTTCACAATGGCTTGATGATGAGAGCTTCTAGATGATGACTATGTGTTCATCACAATGAGGCCTCTAGAGCTTGAGTTTTAATAAAAATGTTATTTATATTTACATTCCAAGAAAAGAAACCTTGTGTTTCAAAGAACCCTTGAGGTTCACTCTTGTTTTACTTTATCTTGTCATGATAAGTTTGGGTTGAGGTTTGAGTTCCTTTAAAGTCTTGTATGAGCTCTAATAAGAAATAAAATGAACTAGCATTCATATTTAAATTTAAGTTTATGCATTGCATGTTTAATTTGAGCTTTGCATTCATATTTAATTTCCAAGCCATCACTCAAAGTTAAAAGCTAAAGAATGGAGTACATCTCATATTTATATTCTTGTCTAGCATATTTACTCTTCATCACTAAGGAATGTAAAGATTTAAAATGAGAATTGCACTATCACCTAACTAAATCTCAAAGCCTTTCTATTTCGGCCTTAAAGTCGATTGTTGCTGGGTCTAGAGCACTAAAATAAAGAAATGAACTTGCATATTTATATTTCAAGCCTTGCATATTTATATTCCAAGTCTTGCATATTTATTTTAAGCTTTGCATTTTTATATTCAAGTCTTGCATGTTTACTTTAAGCTCTCACTTTATTTTGTAATGAAGACTAAAAATGAAGTGCATAGCATGTTTAAATTATGTCATCACTTAAAAGATCTTAGAGCTCAAAGACTTGCCCATTTTATCTCAAGTTAAAATTTAATGAGGGAGCATTCTTTGAATGCATGATTTCGGCCTTGTAGTGATGATGAACTTGGAATGAGTTTCATCTAGCTTCAAGGACCAATAAGTCAAGTTTTAAGAATCCTCTTAAGTCTCATGAATTTGGTTGAGTTTAAGACCAACAAGGTTCTATGAATTTAACTCTCTTTTAAGGAGGGATTAAGTGGTCACTGACCTAAGGATGTTTTTAGTCTCTTTGACAAGATAAAATGGTTTGCAAAAGAGTTTTAGAAGTCTTGAAAATGATTCCAAGAGAAACTAGCAACTTATGTGTTTTAAAAACATCAAGTTATGTATCTTTTTGGGACTTAATGTTTCGGTCCTTCCATGATGGGTGATTATGTTTTGATGTGTTATGATGTGTGGAAATTATGTATGATGAGGTAGGAACACTTCTATGCATGTTAAAAGAGAAACTAGCTTTCTAGAAAAATCGTAAAGTCAAGATTGAGCATAGTTTTATCTCATTTAGTTATGGACACTGCCCAAACTGTTTCAATGGGGATATAATCAGATTAGGATTGATTAATCATGAAAAATTTGGTTACATTTGAAGTAGGAATGAATTTTGGCACCTATAGAGAAACTAGTAACTAGAAAATCGTAAAACCGCAATTCTAGAACTCTTAGAACATTTAATTCTTAGAATCTGTCAAGAAACCTTATAATGTAGAGAACATGGTTTATAATTAGTTCCTTGATATAGGAATGACTCATAATTGGTTTAGGTTTAACTTATAGCACTTTAGGCGAAGACAGAACCAAGAAAGGGTCTAAAACGCAAGTTCTAGAACCCCGTAATCATAAGTTTATAACGCTGTCCCTAAGAAATGGTGATGTTAAGATTTAATTGAGAGCATAAATAAATGATAAGTTTTGATAAGAGAGAACCCTTAGGTGCATAAAAGTTTGATAGGAGATGATAGGTTAACTACATCACGAGTTTAAGGCCCGTAAGGGTCAGAGCATAAAATACCGTAGGACCAAGTGCATAACGAACTTTTAATGTTGCTTGTGAAAGTATGAGGATGATTATGAGAATACATGAAATTATGATGAAGGATGCATGTTTGATTGACTTATGTGGCATAAAGAAGAATTTGGAAGAAATTCGGCATGTCGCAGTTATGCCGCCGAATTTCTGACAAATTCAGGACTTAGAAAGTTTTTGAAAACCTATGAAATTTTTATGAGGTACTAAGATGAGTTCTCGGATGACACCGGTTCGGCCGAGCACCTCCAGAGAACTCATGTGACATTGGTACCAAGATTAATTCTTGGGTGACACCGATTTGGCCGAGCACCCCCAAGAAATGCCCCCTAGCCCGTACTGGATAAGTCGGGATTATGTTTATGATTATGTTACGCTTATTGAGATTGATAAGTAAGAACTAGTGATGACTAGTTGAGGTATGAGCTCATAACCTAGAGATGTGACACGTTCTGGGTGACACCGGTTCGGCCGAGCACCCCCAGAGCGCTTGTCTTTTAGGGTGGCCTATGAGGAAGTTATGATGATAATGTCACAAAGAGAATTTGATTGCCACTTTATGCCACCATTATGATGTTCTTAAAGATATGATGATTATTCTTGTATTAAGTAGAGCCATGCATACATCCTTTAATATGTTTGCATCCATGACATTAAGAATCATGCTAAAATGAACGGACCTTGGCTAAACTATGTTTTAGAACCTAAAAATGGACTTAATGGATGCTCACTTAATTTTTATAACTAAACCCAAGGTTCTTGAGGACGTAGATGATGACACTTAGGTAGTAGGAGGCCCTACTGAGATTCGTTAGCAAGATTCTCACTCCCTCTATCTCTTTCTTTCCGTCACGTCTTCAGATGGCGACGTTCGTGGTTTTCATGGACACCCCGACGTGGGAGGTGCACTATGACCCGGATCATGGGTCATACCATTTTGAAGGACAGTGCACGGTGCGAGTCTTCATGTTCGTAGGATGTCCCTTCGCTCACCCCGTGCATACCCATCGCTTCTCCCCGACAGCACCCTATGGCGATGACGAGCGAGTTTTTGAGCGCGCACGTACGCATAACGAGAGAGTACTCCGCATGCACACCGCCGCCTCAGCCATGCGTGACTATCCCGATTACGTGCCCCAGACCTATTTCTCGGAGACCGACCCGTCCGAGGACCTGTCTACCTATCCGTATAGAGAGAGCTCCGCCCCCACTCCACCACTGATGAGGGAGGGCAATGAGGATACCGTGACTCAGCCACGGCTTACACGGCGACCAGAGATGCGGCCACATCGCGGGGGTCACTCTCGATCCCCATTCCGCCTCTTTACGCCCAAGGAGCTTGCCCAGTTTCCTGGATATGTGCCTCGCTCGCGAGATGGACGTCAGTAGGAGGTGACGTACGACCGATGGAGTACCCGGGTAGAGCACACACCACTTAGATGGGGATGAACCTTCTTTTGTTTTAGAGGTCATCCCGTTAGTTGCACTTGGGTAGGGGAGTTACTTTTATAGTTTCCGTTGCACTTTTTCTTGTATTTCCTTTTTAGTTGTATTGCTCATGTTGTATCAAACTAAGCCCCACTCTATACAAGTGGGCGTATCATATATTATATAAATATGCAGTTCAATGTTATTGTGATGTGCCTTTACTTGCTGTGTGTTATGATGAGATGTTTGCTTTACTTCCGTCTATTCTCTATAGATCATCGTGTCACACGGCTCTCACTTTGCTTTTATAAATTCAAAAAAAAATTTACCAGTATTTCCACTAAGTATTTTAAAGGTATTAAGGAAACTATGACGTAACAGACTAATGATTAACCTAATTATGTTCTAGAGTATTGCATTAAAAATTAGGATGTTACAAGTTTGTAGTTATCTTCATAGATGACATACTTATTTATTCAAAAACTGAAGAAGAGCATACAGAACACCTTAGGATAGTACTTCAAATTCTAAAGGAGTGGAAGCTCTATGCCAAGTTATCTAAGTGTGAATTTTGGGTGGAAGAAGTCAAATTCCTAGGACATGTATTGTCATGAGGAGGAATATCAGTAAACCCAAGCAAAGTTGAGGCAGTACTCTATTGGGAGAAGCCAACAATAGTTATAGAAATTCAAAGTTTCTTCGAGTTAGTTGGGTGTTAAAATGGCTAATGAAGGAATTTTCTCGGATAGCCCAACCTTTGATAAAGCTAACTAGGAAGACTGCCTCATACTAGTGGACACCTAAATGTGAAAGGATTTTCCAAGAGCTGAAACAAAAGTTAATTACAACATTAGTGTTCATATTGCCCGATCCTCATGAACCATTTGAAGTATATTGTGATGCTTCTAGTAAGGGACTTGGGTGCATATTAATGTAGAATTGCAATATGGTTGCCTATGCCTCTCGACAGTTAAAACCACATGAGGTGAACTGCCCAACTCATAACCTCAAACTCGTAGCTATGGTTTTTTCCTTAAAAATTTGTGGGCATTACCTCTATGAAGTAAATTTTGAAGTTTTCTCTGATTACAAGAGTTTAAAATATCTCTTTGATTAGAAAGAGTTAAACAATAGAGGAGGTGGATGGAATTCATTAAGGATTATGAGTTCGATTTGAACTATCATCTAGGTAAGGCTAACATTATAGCTGATGCACTAAGTAGGAAATCTCTAAGCATGGCACAAATGATGATTAAAAAAGGAAAAACTAGTGGAGAGCTTTGAGAATCTTAATATAGGGATTTTTATAACTCCTCAAGTCCTTACATTGGGTCAGATAAGAATGACAAGTGGATTTAAAGAATTGATTTTGATTGCACAATGCAATGACCAAGAGTTCTAAGGGGCTCTAAACTTGATTCAAGTAGGAAAACTAGCTAGGTTTACTCAGGATGAACAAGGAATGTGGAGGTATAAAGGCAAGATATGTGTACTTGCAAGTGATAATCTCAGAAGAAAAATATCGAAGGAAGCTCATGAGAGTAATTTCACCATGCACCTTGGAACAAGCAAAATGTATGCGGATCTTAAGAAAATGTTTTCATTGCCAAAGATGAAATCAGACATTGCAGATTTTGTAAGGAAAGGTTTAACGTGCCAAAAGGTCAAGATAGAACATCAAAAGTGAGCAGGAATGCTTCAACCTCTAGAGATCCCTGAGTGGAAGTGGGAGAGTGCTTCAATGGACTTCATATTGGGTTTACCTAGAATATGATTAGGATATGACGCCATATGGGTTATAGTGGATAGGTTAACTAAAGTCTGCACACTTTTTACTTATAAGGTCAACTACCCTTTGGAGAAACTAGCCCATCTATATATTTAGGAGATATTATGGTTACATGATGTCCCTTCTACTATAGTTTCTGATGAGATCCAAGATTTACTTCAAGGTTTTGGGGAGCCCTCCAAAAGTCATTTGGAACTAAAATTTGCTTAAGTACTACTCATCATCCCTAAACTAATGAACAGATAGAGCGAACTATACAAATATTCGAGGATACGTTGAGAACATGCTTGATTGAACAAAAAGGGAGTTAGGATAAGTTGTTATCACTAATTGATTTTCCCTATAATAATAGCTATCACGCTAGTATTGGCATGGCTCCATATGAATCTTTTTATGCAAAAAAATGCCAATCTCCTTTATGTTGATATAACTTGGGAAAAGCAAGATTGCTAGGACCTAACCTAGTCAGCCAAACCACTGAACAAATACAGAAGATTCAAAGCAAGATTCTCATTATCCAAAGCCAACAAAAGAGTTATATTGACATCCAAAGAAAGCCTTTAGAATTTTAAGAGGGAAAGCATATATTCTTGTAGGTCACCCCCACTATTGGTATAGGTAGAGCCTTGAAAGTCAAGCAGTTGTCACCCTAATTCATAGGTCCTTTCCAGATTCTTTGATGAATTAGTCCAATTGCATATCAGATAGCTTTACTCCCTCATTTTTCAAATCTCCATGATGTCTTTCATATATCCTAGCTTAAGAAATATCATCCAGATCTGAGTCATGTACTAGAACTCAGATCCATACAGATAAGGGATGACTTTACATTTCAAGTACCTTCAATTCAAATCATTGGAAGAGAAGTTAAATAGCTTAGGAATAAATATATGACATTAGAAAAGGTGGCTTGAGGAAGGCCAGGGAATAAAGAATACACTGGGGAACTAGAATAAAATATGAGGAAAGATTACCCATAACTATTTCCAAGTATGAAATTTTGAGGGCAAAATTTTTCTTTTAAGATAGGTGGTAATGTAACACCCGAAGTTATTCTAAAAAAATTTTATTTGGATTTTATTAATCATAATTTCATGATTTTGATAGAATTAGTTGTAATAAGAACAGCTTAGTTAGAAAAAAAATATAAATGGTAACTTTATGGGCTGTTGGGACAGTCGAAATCCTAGAACCGGGACTAGGAGATGTCCAAGATTGAGAAAAGATATGATCAAAGTTAGAAATGGAATTTTAGAGCTGGAATTGAATTTCAGGCAATATCTATCTTCTCGAGTATGATATCAATGTGTAGTTTCTTAAGTAACATTATTAATATATTTGATAAATTTATAACAAATCAGACTCATTACTCAACCATTCTACAGCCAAGGCCAATCAAGATGTTTGTTTATAACCAATATATCACTTAACATGATACATTAGTGAAAACGTGAAAGCAAAGTAGTGAAGATGGAGTTAGGGGTCAACTTGACTCAAATATTGTAACTTCAGTGACTAAAAAGTTGATTTCTAAGTTTTAAGAAAAAAATGACTCCTATGTACAATTTCAAGGGTAAAATGAGGATTTATTCTATAATAAAATATAAATATTGACGCGACAAGGATACATTTTATTATTATTATCATGTTTATATATATAGTATCAAATTGATTAACTACATTTAATTCTGCCACAATGTTCCTGGAGAGCGCCATGACGAAAATGAAAACCAAATTTTTTAAAAAAAGGAGTTGCTACCAATTTTAATAATGGTTAATGTAACATCCTCCCAAGTACAACATCAGTTTTAAGCCATGACATCGGACTCAAGAGCTATTACTTATAGATTAGCAAACCTTTCTTAAATATCTATACCAAGCACGATTAACGTGTATAATAACTAAGCATAATTCTATTAAAATATATAACAAAGAAATAATACATTCATTTAATACAAAGTTTAGTGCAAAAAGAAGCTATACAATAAGCTTGAATACACCTCTGTTCTCTAATACATTCTCATACATATCTATTCCACTAAATATAACATAGTAAAAGTAGTAACCACTGCACTATTGCAATTTCGAATTCTTTTGCATAGCAGTATCATAGTCCTCTGGCTTAACTTGGAGACGATAGAGAACACAAAGACATAGGGGTGAGAATTTTAAAATTCTCAGTAGGGCATTTCCCCCCAAAACACAATAGTAATGACATCGTCATCGTCCCAGCCACTTCGGTTTATTAAGAAAAAAGGTGATCAAGCATTACATAATAATGGTTCATTTTTAAAGTTTCAAATCATATTTCCGAAGTGGATTGTTTTTAAAAATCAATCACTTTGTACACATTTATCATAAGCTCATAATCATAGTAAATAATGTCAATCAAAATTATTCTTAATGATACAGATACGTATATACAAAATGTAGGAAGATTATCTTTAATTGCCTTTCATAAATCAAAGAAGATCTAATCTATCTTTATTTTCCCTTGACAAGTTGAAAAGGATCTCATCCCTCTATTTGCCCTCGACAAGTTGAAAGGATCTTATCTCTCTCTGTATGCCCTAAACAAGTCGAAAGGATCTCATTTT
The DNA here is from genome assembly GCA_031216125.1 of Dalbergia cochinchinensis. Classification (NCBI taxonomy): domain Eukaryota; kingdom Viridiplantae; phylum Streptophyta; class Magnoliopsida; order Fabales; family Fabaceae; genus Dalbergia; species Dalbergia cochinchinensis. The sequence goes on from CM062373.1 coordinate 39,250,652, forward strand.
CTCTATTTTCCCTTGACAAGTCAAAGAGGATCTCATGTTTCTTTATTTTCCCTTGACAAGTCAAAGAGGATCTCATGTTTCTTATTGCTACAGAACTTGATTCAATATATCATTCATTTTTCTTTTTCAAATGCATACATAATACACATATAGGCATTCATTCACACTGTTATTTCAATCATGCCTCATAAACCAATCTTTTAAGTTGTGAGCATGCATTCACATACATTATACTTGAATTGAAGGATATTATCTCATCAATTCCATGCTTTAGTTTACTTTTTAGCACCTTGGCAGATTTTATGCCATTATAGCACAAATTTATTTGCACAACAAACATTCAATTCAGAGTCTATAAAAACTATCCAAGACACTTCAATGTGTCCACAAGGTTCTATAAAAATTTCAGAGCAAGAATCATTCTCTAACTATGTTAACAAAATTCTACAAAATTAGAGGTCAGATGTAACATCCTAATTTTTAACTCAATACTCCTAGAGCGTATTTAGGTTAACCATTAGTCTATTACTCTTTTAGTCTCATTCTTTGAAATGTTCTTTAAAATATAGACAAATGTGAGCCTCGTGTAATGTAACATCCTAATTTTTAACCCAATACTCTAGAACATATTTAGGTTAATCATTAGTCTATTACTCTTTTAGTCTCATTCCTTACAACCTTTCATTAAAATACTTAGCGGAAAATATGAATAAATTTTTCTTTTTGAAACTTGAAAGCAAAACGTGAGCCGCGCACTAACCTATCGTTCGTCATAACCATATCGTGCGAGAAAAGTAACCACACCATTGATAATCATGAAACATAGTATTATACTTAACATTCATAATATCATCACATCTTCATAGATACATAGACTACTAACATCATTGTACCATCATTTACATCAAAACACGTCCATATATGTGAAGTCATCCTTATCCACCTATGAGGTTGGATACATGTCAACCCAAAAGCTAAGCTATCTATGCTTCCGCAGCGACCCTCTGCCCCGTCTTCTAGTGTGATCCTCAAGCACGAGCCTCAGAAGAAGTCATGATCCTCATTGTAATCCTCGTCTAGAGACGACACGGAAGAAAAGGAAGGGATGAGAAACTCATTCGAGATTCTCAGTAGGGATTCCCGACTCTAACACTAGTGTCATCGTCGTCGTCCCCAGCCACCTCGGTTTTAATTATGAAAAAGGTGTACATGCATAAGGATTGGTTTTAGGCTTTACAAATCTATTTATCCGAAGTGGGTGTCTTTTAGTATGTGTCTTAATGACATGAATGCAACAGATATTTGATGAATGCATGACAATACCATATGCATATTAACACGAAAATCGTAATACTTGGGCACATCATAAGGAAACATAAATTATATTTGTGGCATAAAAGGCATAGTACTTTTCATGTGATATCTTTCTCATAAGTAAAACTCTTAAGTTCTTTTTCTTAAAGACCACCCTCTTAACATATCCACCAAAAGTCCAACCGATTCACCGGCCCAGCGATAATCTGGTCACCAAACTACATCTCACCTATCGCCTAGGAATGAGCTCATTCCTAACTAGTCGTCACTAGATTTAATATGGGCTAATAGAGGGGGTATACATAACTTTCTCGGATCACCTATCTTAGGATCATTTCCTTCTTTGAAATGCTCTACTGGTATCTAATACACAGCGAATTGTCCGCTTTGGCAAGCTCAATGTCAATACCCTCACGGATTTGTTTCCTCCCCACCGTAGCGGGAGAAATGCGTCTCAGTACTTTGTCACATCCGTTCTGGGGGTGCTCGGCCGAACCGGTGTCACCTAGGAGTTTTCACAAACTTTTTCTCAAATTCTCAAGTTTAATGGGAAATTCGGCAGCGTAACGGCATACACCGGATTTCCTTCAAACTTGCTTTATGCCACGAAACATATAGAGCATGCATAGTCATTCAACATCAACATAAGGCATCATATTCATCGTATGCATCGTAAGCATCATAATATCATAATTTTACATAACAGATCGTATGGGAGCATCAACACATCAATACTATACACTCTCATCAGAGATCACATGCTCAAGTTGTTCTCGTAATAAAACATATATCCTCATGAATTCCTCATATGAATATCATCATCATCATTTACATAACATACATCATCATGGAACATTCAACCGTTTATCCTTACGGTAGCTTATGCTTTGACCCTTACGGGTCTTAATCTTGAGATATAATTCTCTAACATCCGACGCTCATATTTTTATGCACCTAAGGGCTCATAATTAATCATCATTCATAATCCTCATGTTCATACTTAAATCTGAAAAGCATAGGGCAGAATCTCTAACTTGTATTTACGGGGTTCTAGAACTTATGTTTTAGACCCTTTCTCGGTTCCGTTTTACTTGAAGGCGCTATATATTAAATCTAAATCAATTATGAGGCATTCCTATGCTTAAGGATTAATTATTAATCATGTTTATCATGTTGTAAGGGTGCTGGACAGAATCCAGAAAATTAAATGTTCTAAGAGTTCTACATTTGCATTTTTACGATTTTTCTTGTTACTAGTTTCCCATAGGTGCTAGAATTCAATTCTAATTCAAATGATACCAATTTTTTCATGTCTAAACAATCTAAGTCTGATTATGTTCCCATTAAAACAGTTTGGATTAGTTCCATAAACAAATGGGTCAAAACTATGTTAAATTCTAGCTTTACGGTATTTCTAGTTAGCTAGTTTCTTACCTATCATGCATAGGTTCGCTTCTACATCATCACATGATATTTTCACACATTCCAACACATCAAAACATCATCATACAACATCACACTCATCACATCAGAACCGAAACATTTAACTTAAATGAGAGAGTTAAATTGACATTACTAGGTACATAAGTTAACTAGTTTCTCTCGGAATCGATCTAGAACTTCTGAAACTCTTTGCAAAACATTTTAATTCATCAAGAGGCTAAGTGAAGCCTTAGGTCACTGACCAAAACATATTCCATCCCCTAAAAGATAATAAAATCACAACTTGTGATGACGTAACCTTATAAAGATTTGTAAAGCTTTGAGGAAAACTTAAACATAGACTATTGGTCCTAGTAGCTAGATGAAAACTCATTGCAAGTCCATCATCACTACTTGGCCGAAATTATGCATTCAAGGAATACATTCACATTTAACTTTATCTTGGAATGAAATGGGCAAGTCTTTGAGCTCTAGGTTCTTAAGTTACGACATAAACTAAACGTGCTCATGCTTTTCATTTTAAATCTTGCTTACAGAGTAAAGTGATGACTTAAATTTAAATATGCAAGGCATAAACTTAAACGTGCAAGCTTGAAGGTAAATATGCATGGTTCAATTCTTTATTTTAGTGCTCTTGGCCTAACAACAATCGACTTTAAGGCCGAAATAGATAGGCATTCGAGAAATTAATTAGGTGATAATGCAAGTTCAATTCTTTATTTTAGTGCTCTAGGCCCAACAACAATCGAATTTAAGGCCGAAATAGAAAGGCTTCGAGAATTAAATTAGGTGATGATACAAGTTCCATTTTAATCTTTATGTTCTTTGGTGATAGCTTGAAAGTAAAGATGCATAGCAAGAATGTAAATATGAATGCAAGCATAAAATAAATTATACAAGTTCATTTTATCTTTCTAGAGCTCTTAACAAGACTTTAAAGGAATTTAAACCATAACCCAAACCCATCCAAACAAGGTAAAGTCAAGCTTAGAGTTCTTAAAACTCAACATAATATTTTTAGGAAATCAAACCGTGAAGCTTAGAAAATTTAAGGTAATGGCCGAAATCTTTAAGAAGAAAAAGGAACATTTTAAAACTCTAGAGTTCATGATCTTGATAATATATTAACACCAACATCATGAGTCCTCATCATTGAGTTCATAGAGCCATTTTTAAAACATCATTAAAGCTAAAGTTCTCAAGAGTTCAAGAAAGGAAAAACTAAAAACATTTTTGCTCAAGAACAAAGATCAAGCTCTAGAGTTTGTTTCAAGTGATGAACATCATCATGAAACTCTCATCATCAAGCTCTCATTCCTTTGTTCTCTAAGGCCTATGGCCGAAAATGGGAAGGAACAAGGAGAAGAAAAGAAGTTTTAAAAAGAATCAAGAGAAACTATGAACATCAAGCTTGAAACAAGAACTTTAAAGAAAAGAATACATGAAAGAAAATCCCTACTTGATGTGATGAACTTGAAGATGGAAGAAGAAGATGAAGAAGATGAAGAACTTGAAGAACTCCAAGAACTTGAAGAACACTAGAACTTTGAGAGAAAAGGAAAAGCTTTGAGTGCTCCTAAACTTAGCAAATGATCTAAAAGTGGTGAAAGCTCCTCAAGGCATTCTATTTATAGAGAAATGAAGAAAATGGAGGGGGTGAGGGGCTGATGCATTTTCGGCCAAGGGGAGTGCAGCCCATGAGTTTCATGAGGTGAGATAATGTGTTCTTGAGGCATGGTGAGGTATGGCTCAAAGTATGGTGAGGTATGGTTCAAGGTATGGCCTCAAGCATGGTTCTTTGAGTGAGAAAATAATTAAACATGTGGTCAAAGGGAGAGGAGAATTTCGGCCATGTGCATCAGATTTGGGAGAGGTTTAGTTGCATTTTAATTGTGGTTTAGAGTTGTGTTTAGGTGTATCTTTGATTATGCTTAAGATTAGGAATTTGTAAGAAAGTGTTTAGGTAAGGAAAATGGGTAATTAAGGTGGTCTAGACATAATTAAGGAGTGGTCTTGCACCATTAGTAAGTTAAATCCTCAATTTAGAGTCTAAACAACTCTAGACACATTTCCTTGATTTAAGGAATTGGAGAGAGAAAACATTATTCAAGATTCCAAGACTAGGAGTCTTGAGTTCTAAAAAGGGATTTAAGTTTAATCTAAGCAATTTTAGGTTCTAATTAACTTTAATAAATTATTTTGACTCTAGATTAATTAGGGAAATTAATTAATCTTCGTTTAGAGCCTAATATTGCTTAGGTTTGCTTAATTACGTCATTAAGCTCAAAAACACTATTCTATGGGCAAAATCGTAATTTTGCACTAAAACTGCCCGGGGCCACTGGGACTTGATCAGAGACCTCTAGACACATGAAAATATGTTTTTAAACCTCTGGGGAAAGTTCCGGGCTCAAACAGCACCTTTACCCGCGTAAAAACGCTATAGGGGTATTTTGGTCATTTTGACTAAAGCGGAAAACGAGATTTTCGCTTCCGGGAGCATTCAAAGGTCATTCAATCCCCTTCAAACATTGAGTTGGCCCTTCGAGGACTGCCGGGTCGGCCATCCTCGAATTCCAGGCCGAAAATGACCTCAGGGGCATTTCGGTCATTTTCCACTCAGACAGAAAATCGGGGCGTTGCATGTAACGTAAACGGTTGTTAACATAAAGCGTAAACATAAAAAGAATAACATAATCAGAAACATTAGCACATCATCATATAACATTAACTTCAAATATTAAGTCAAACAACATTAATAGTATTAATGATATAGGAATATTCCTCATTAGATATATTGAGCCCACCTGTAAAGGTTGAGCATGCAACAATTCAAAAACCACACATAACTATGATGTAAATAAGCTAAGACTATGCCCCCGCTTCTGCTACACCACTCTATTCTCAACCATCAAGCTACTTCCATGTCGGCACCTCAGGGCAATCCACGGACGTCGTTGTCAACCTTGTTTAAAGACGAAGATGGAAAAAAAGATAGGGGGTGAGAAACTTATACAAGAATCTCAGTATGGCTTCCTTTTTCACACACGTGTCATCATCATCATCTTCAGGAACCTCGTATTTAATTATGAAATAGTGAGCATGCAAAGATTCATTTATTAAGTTCTAAAACATCCATGACTGAGGCCCATTCATTTTATCATGCATCTTGTAATGAATGCATCATACTTCTTTATGATATGCATGTCAATACTTTATGCAACATTAACTTTAAAGCATACATCTAACTTCATAGTAAACATGATGTGCATAGGACATGATTCATGAATGACATTCCTTGTTTCTTTAGGCGACTTTAAATTAGTTTCTTTTCATCCTTGGGGCTACCCTATTACTCTTCCCCTTTGAGAGTACTTTTAGGTTATGAGCTTGTACCTCACTAGTCGTCACTAGCATAAACTTATTCCTTTTTGATAAGTTGAAGTCCCGACTTGATAAGTGTAACGCCCCAATTTTTACTGTAATTTTTACTGTCATTAGAAATTACTCAATTACCGAATTACCGTAGGTAATTATTACATAAGATTTGAGGCCGAACAATCCTCAATAAAGGAATATAACATTAGAAGAGAGGTTAGGAACGATTCATGCGAGAGTCGCAAATCCCGAATTTCTGTACGTATAAAATGACCAAAATGCCCCTGAAGTTATTTTACTCAGAAAATGAGGATCGTGGGCCCCACCTATTCTCAAGGGGATATTTTGAGGATAATAAGGGATTGTTTGTGTTATGTGTGTTAATAGAGCAGAAGGATCTCAATTTTGAGTTCCGACGCGCGAAATGACCAACACGCCCCTGTGGCTGTTTTAACTCCAATGTGCGTGCCGACTGAGCCCGAACCTCACTAAAATGTTTTAAAATGTGTTTTTAAGCCATGATTAACCATTGGTTAAGCTCGGGTGGCCTCGGGCAATTTTTAAGTGAAAGCACGATTTTGCCCCTGTTTTTGGGCAGTTTTGCGAATTTCGGGATTTTTGATTCGTATACCGAAACCTAAGCAATATTAGGCTCAAATTAAAGCTTATTAAATTCTAAATATTAATCTAGAGTCAAAATTATGTATTTAGATTGATTAGAACCCAAAATTGCTCAAAAACACCCAAATTGCTTACTAATTCACTTAAACCCTTAACCGTAAATTCTCTAAATTACATGAATACCTTGCCTACACCTAAATAATGCATGGAACACACAAATTTCACTTCTTTGGGCTGTAATGGACGAAATTATTGATGCCATTATGCAGCTGAATTATTGCCAATAGTTGCACTAAAACAAAATGCCAAAATGTCACCATAAGAGACATAATTCCTTAATTTCATACAACTTTGTCTAAAATGATTTTTCCTCCCTTATTTCTCCTGCAAAATTCCGTCCACTACCTCATCATTTTGGCCAATTAGAAGCCTCAAAATCTTCTATAAATAGGCTTGCTTGAGTGGTCTTGAAATGCTTGGTTCATAACTAGTTTTTAGGAGCACCAAAAACTTTCTTTCTTCCTCCCCTTTGGCTGAATTCTTTCTTCAATTTTTCAAAGAGATTTTGTTTCATTTCACTTCAAGAAACCAAGTTTTCTTCCTCTTCTTCAACTCAGATTAGGTAGGGAGTAGTTTCTAAATTTATTTCTATGCTTTGAGGAGTTGTGTTTTTAGCTCAAAATGATGAAATTATGAACTTGCCTTAGCTTTTCATTTTGGTTTTCCTCTTCAATTTTTCTTTAACCAATTCAACCATATGGCCTAGGTGGAACTAAGATGATGGCTTGATGATGAGGACCTTGAGGGTGGATTGTAAATCCATCACAGGTTAGGCCTCTAAAGCTTGAAAATTCCACTTGATGCAAAACCTTAAAGAATAATGCTTTATGATGTTAAAACAAAGATTTTTAGTTTAGAACTTGAAAGATGTATTTTTTTCCTTTTATGTTTTATTTCTTGTTAAGATATGTATTGGGTTGAATTTATAATTCTTTTAAAGTCTTGAAGGAGCTCTAGTAAAGAAACAAAATGAATTTGCATCCATGATTAAGTTTATGCTTTGCATAACCATGTTTACCTTCTATGTCATCACTAAATTTTCAAGAGTGAATAAATGAACTTGCATTTCTCATGTTTAAATTCCAAGCTTGTATTTCATGTTTATGTTTCAAGTCATCGCTTAATCTTTCAAGATAATAAAGAGGTTGCATCTCATATTTAATTTATGCTCTCACTATATTTTATAATGGCTAAAAGAATCAACGCATGGCATGTTTATTTTATGCCATCACCTAAAGATCCTAGAGCTCAAAGACTTGCCCATGTATCACAAGCAAAGAAATATGATTATTGGAGTTAAAGAATTTATTCTTTAAAAAGTCTTGAGATTGGAGCTTAAAAGATGTAATAATAATATTCTCTTCTCCCTCTATCGTCCTGTGCGGACTACCGCCTCCGGTTTCTTAATATTTTCTTCTCCTCTACTAGTCCTGTGCGGATTACACGCTCCAGCTTTCTTGTATCATGTTTATATTTCAAGTTCTTGCATCATGTTTAATTTTCAAGTCATCACCTTAAATCTTAAAGATAAAGAAATGGAATTGCATATCATGTTTATAATTCCAAGCTATCACCTTATAAAGATAAGATTAAAATAAGGTTGCATAGCATGTTTATAATTCTAAGATGTCACCTAAATCTCTAAAGCTCAAGACTTACTCCTTTTATCTTAAGTGAGAATTTTAATTGTGAAGATCTTCCCAAATTTGACAAAAGAACTAGTTTCTAAATGAGTTTTAAGGCTTTGCAAGGATTTTACGGGCAACTAGTATTTTATATGCACTTAATATATGGTTCTATGTAATTGCAGCTGGGTCATGATTCGCCCACTGATCCGAGTTTAGTATCAATGTGTGATAATGATTTGATATGATTGAAGTTGTGATAATTATGGTTTATTGTTAAGAGAATGATTCATAATTGGTTTAGTAACTAATTAGTTCTATAATTGATAATTCTATGTAAGGATTGGATGCTTATTAAGTACTTGATATCATTGAATGATTTCTGGCTTGCATGTTATAGTTCTTTGTTGCAAATAATGAGAATGCTTGTACATGAAATGTTCTTTATTATGTAAAATTTACCTTTGTTGCTAGAAGAAAGTGTATCATTGTAAAAGTGTAATTTGGAAAGGTTCTGCTAAGGAAAGACTTGGTATTTAAGCGTGTCCATTGTGACCCACCTCTCTTCCTGGGAATCTCCCATATGCATGATTACAGTTGATATATATTATTCTAGCTTAAGACTATAAATGAGAAAATGTTATGATGTTTATGAATTGTATTATGATATAACATGCAAAGATTTAATGGTGACTTAAACTTATAAGAAAATGATCCTTTGGAACCATCGACTATAGGTGGTGAAAAGGTGATTTTAGCCCCTAACCCGTTCTCTCAAAAGGGTAGAGTCGGGACTTTAGCTTATCAAAAGGATAAGTATATGCTAGTGACGACTAGTAAAGTATGAGCTCATAACCTAAATTACTCCCAAAAGGATGGAGTATAGGGTGGCCCAAGGAAAATAATGATGATGATAAGATTTTAAGTCACCAAAGGCACTAAAGAAATGAAATATGTGCACTTTGTGTCCATGTGTAGCTAATATTATATGACGTTCTTTTATGCATGTTATTTTGATAATGATGATGAGGAATATGATGTAATGATAAAGGAAATGTTCATTGTAAATATGACATGTTAAGAATAAGATGCATTATAAGACGATAATTAAAAATTGACGAACCTCGGTTAAGTATTTGTCCGAACTTAAAATGAATCTTTGCATGCTCACTATTTTAGAATAATCCCGAGGTTCCTGGGGACTTTGATGATGACACTATAGAAGGAGGTACCCTACTAAGAATTCTTTAGCAAGATTCTCACTCCCTTTTCTTTATTTCCGTCATTGTCTCCAGATTCAAATGGCGACATTCGTCTGCTCGTTGATACCCCTACTTAGGAATTCCACTATGATCCGGTGCATCGCTCGTATCATTTTGAAGGGAGGTGCGCAGTTCGTGTTTTCATTTACATAGGTCGTCCATTTGCACATCCTGTCCCTAGTTATCGATTTTCTCCTACTTCTCCCTATGGCGATGAAATGGTTTTCGAACATGCACGTCCACTTGATGAAAGGATGTTACGTTCTTATCCCGCTTCATTTGCTGTCCATGGATTTCCTGGGTATGTTCCCGAGTCGTGATATTCAAACCGATCCTTCAGAGGACACTCCTACTCATGTATATTCTGAGAGCTCTGCTCCTACTCCCACACGTGTAAGAGAGGGTAGTGAGGAAACAGTTGTTCAGCCGAGGTTAGCGAGAAGGTCGTCCATGCGACCCCAGCCTGGTATATCTCGTGTGTCCCCTCCCGAGGGAGCTCATCAGTGGATCGGATTTATTCCCCCATTTCCGGGACAAAGGCCATAGAAGGTTCTTAGTAGATTTATGTGTGATCATGCACCCTAGTTTTAGGATAACCTTCCCGGCTCATGGAGTTATCTAGTTTAGGGGCATGTATTTCCTTAAGTATATTTTCTTTTATGGGTTTGCATAAGATAATGATGTATGAACATAACCCACCCTTTGAGTGAGGTTATTGTATGTAAATATATGCTATAATGTGCTTATGGATGTTATATGATGGAGCCTAAGTGATATGATGTGATATATTCTTAAACGTCTTATTATACCCCGCTTACTCGTTCACGTTGTACTCGGCTCACGTTTTCAATTATGTGTTTAAAAAAAAATGGCTCGTAATTTCACTAAGTATTTTCAAATTATGAAGAAAGAACCAAAGCAAGGAGTAAAGTCTAGTCATTAATCGATTCAACCTAGGTGTATCTGGTTAATTACTAGGTGTTTCATTTTGGTATCGAGCGATTCGATTCTCATGGAGCCTGAGGATTGGACTAGCTATGCTTCTAAAGCATAATACGTTAGTGACGTCATGTGTAGATGTTTATCATTAGGATGAGCTTGAGGATTAGAAATACATGACTACTGTATGTTGAAAGTGCCATGGTAACTTGCTCACTTTGCATGGAATATTGGGCCTGATCACCTCAGTGTTGCTGTTTTGTGTGTATAGGGACCAATGGCACGTCGACAACAGACTAGGAGCGCAAAGACGTAATAATCAAGACAACGAGACAGTCGAAGCACTCCGCGACGTAGCAAGGACCATGAGAATGATGATGGAACGAATGGATCAGGATCGTCAAGCCAATATGAATCAAGGACATGAGATTCCTGAACATGCCTGTTTCGGGGAATTTCGTAAGGCCAACCCACCAGTTTTCAAGGGGACACTGAATCCAAATATTGCAGATGAATGGATTCGGAATATTGAGAAGGTCTTTGTTGTAGTCCCATGCTCGGAGGAGCAAAAGGTCACATTCGCTACTCATATGCTTGAAGGTGATGCCGGTTTCTGGTGGACGGGTGTTCAAAGACTCCTGGAGACGACCGACGTGGACATTGATTGGGAACTTTTCAAGGTCCATTTTTATGAAAAGTACTTTCCAGAGTCAGTTAGAAATGCCAAGGACATTGAATTCATGCAATTTGTCCAGGGGAATATGAATGTGGCCCAGTACACTGCCAGATTTGAAGAACTCATTAAGTTCTCAAGAATGTACCAAGGAAATCCTGATGAGTACTGGAAATGCATTAAATACGAGTCAGGGTTGAAGGCGGAACTTAATGTGGCAATTGCACATTTGGAGATTAGGGATTTCTCTACCCTAGTTAACAAATGTCGGATTATTGAAGAAGGTCAGAGAAAACTAAACACCCCAAAGTCAGATAATATTACCAAAAAGTTGACACCTCAAAGTCAGCAGTTCAAGAGGCAGAATCGACCTCCATTTCCCCCTCAATCAAGACCACAAGGGACACAAAGAAATTTTCAACAAGGAAGGCCAAACAACAACAATCGCTATAATAACAACCGCTACAACAATAACCCCAGTAACAATCACAACAACAACAATAACAACAATAAAGGGAAAGCACCACAAAGAGGTCCAAAGAAGATTTCCACGGCCCGCGCCATCCATGGAATGTCCCAAGTGCGGCAAGAATCATGGGAGCATGCCATGTCGAGCCGGAACAAACGTGTGCTATCGGTGTGGAAAACCAGGTCATTACTCCCGAGAATGCACGGAAAGAAACCCGCCAACCCGCAATCCCAAGCCGCAATACCAGGGAAGGGTATTTATCGTTAATGTCAAGAAACAACGAAGTCACGAAATCTCGTGGAAGGTAAGGGTAATATGCATGGTAAAGACTTAATTGTACTATATGATTCTGGCGCTTCTCATTCTTTTATCTCCCATTCATGTGTTAAAAGCCTTAATTTACCTATGACTGAGCTTCCTTTTGACCTTATTGTTTCTACCCATTTGGAAAACCCGTTAGGACTTGTAAATGTTGTTTAGATTGTAGTTTTATTATAGATAATAGATCCTTTGTTTTAGATCTTATTTGCTTACCCATGCGAGGTTTAGATGTGATTCTTGGCATGGATTGGCTTGAGGCCAACCGTGTACTGTTAAACTGTTATGAGAAAACCATCACTTTTCTTCCTGGTCCTATTGAACCTAAGAAACCCATAAGTCTTTACATAACAATTTGTGGAAATGGATTGTGGTAAGGGTGAGAGTAAAGGTTACATTTTCTTAGCCGCTAGTGATGTAGACTTTGAGCAAAGTATCGATGAGATACCAATAGTAAGAAATTATCCTGAAGTATTTCCAGATGAGATACTGCAGTTTCCTCAAGAGAGAGATAGAGTTTTCCATAGAATTGCTTCGGTGCGGGACCTATATCCATAGCCCCATACAGCGTGTCCCCATTAGAATTGACCGAGTTAAAAACTCAATTGGAAGATTTATTGGAGAAAAAGTTTGTTAGGCCTAGTGCATCACCTTGGGGAGCCCCTGTGTTGTTTGTAAAGAAAAAGGATGGGAGTATGAGGATGTGTGTAGATTATCGGCAGTTGAATAAAGTAACGGTGAAAAACAAGTATCCTCTGCCTAGGATCGATGATTTGATGGACCAACTGAAAGGTGCGGTAGTGTTTTCTAAGATAGATTTGAGGTCGTGCTACCATCAAATTAGAGTGAGAGATGAAGACATACCTAAACGGCCTTTTACTTGATACGGCCATTTTGAGTTTGCAGTAATGTCCTTTGGGTTAACCAATGCTCCAGCTATTTTTATGGATTACATGAATATGATCTTTCGGCCCTATTTAGATCAGTTTGTAGTTGTCTTTATAGATGACATTCTCATATATTCTAAGACCCATGAAGAGCATGAATGCCACCTGACCATAGTACTGAAGATCTTGAAGGAAAAGAAACTATATGCCAAGATTTCCAAGTGTGAGTTTTGGTTGGATAAGGTGCAATTTTTAGGGCATGTAGTATCTAAGAAAGGAATTGTCAGTAGATCCTAGTAAGGTAGAAGCGGTAGTAAACCGGGAAAGACCAACCATCAGAATCAAGTAAGGAGCTTTTTGGGTTTAGCCGGTTATTACCGTCGATTTATCAAGGGATTTTCCTGCATTTCCTACCTTTGACCAAGTCGACTAGGAAGAAGACCCCTTTTTCATGGAGCCGGAGTGTGAAAAGAGCTTTCAAGAGTTAAAACACAAGCTAACCTCTACCCCTGTTTTAGTGTTACCCGACCCCAATGTGCCTTTCGAGGTGTATTGTGATGCTTCAAAAAAGGGTTTAGGTTGTGTATTGATGCAAGATAGGCAAGTGGTGGCCTATGCATCAAGACAACTCAAGCCACATGAGGCAAACTACCCTACCCATGACCTTGAGTTAGTCAGTCGTGTTTGCTCTAAAGATTTGGAGACACCATTTATATGGAGTTAAGTTTGAGGTGTTTTCTGATCACAAGAGTTTGAAATATCTCTTTGATCAAAAAGAGCTAAACATGAGGCAAAGGCGATGGATGGAGTTCTTGAAAGATTATGATTTTGGATTGAACTACCATCCTGGTAAAGCTAATTTAGTAGCTGATGCTTTGAGTAGGAAGTCCTTTCAAGTGTCCCGTTTGATGGTGAAGGAGGTTGAATTGATTGAGCAATTTAGGGACTTAAACCTAGGAATGACTTTGACCACTAAGGGCATCAGAGCTTGTCATCTTAGAGTGACAAGTGAGTTCAAAGAAAGGATTGTTCAAGCTCAAGGGGACGAGGCTGAGTTTCAAGAGACTTTAGGGGCAGTGAAGGCAGGAAAGTTGATAGGTTTTACCCAAGGAATGGACGATTTGTGGAGGTTTAAAGGTCGAATATGTGTACCTGCTAGTGGTGGCCTCCGAAAGGATATTTTGGAGGAAGCCCATAAAAGCCATTTTACCCTTCATCCTGGTGCCACCAAGATGTATCAAGATTTGAAGAAGATGTTCTGGTGGCCTGGAATGAAGAAAGATGTGTGCACATGGATGAGTAAGTGCTTGGTGTGTCAAAAGGTGAAGATTGAACACCAAATACCCTCTGGAATGCTGCAACCTCTGTCGATCCCTAAGTGGAAGTGGGATAGTATCTCCATGGATTTTGTGACTGGATTACCGAGGACCCAAATGAATCATGATACCATATGGGTAATCGTGGATCGATTGACGAAGTCAGCCCACTTTTTACCTATTAAGGTGACTTATTCCTTGGATAGGTTAGCACAATTATATATTCAGGAGATAGTAAGGTTACATGGGGTGCCGTCGACGATAATCTCGGACCGGGATCCGCGGTTTATGTCACGATTTTGGGGAGCCTTTCAAAAGGCATTTGGTTCAAAGCTGTGTCTAAGCACGGCCTATCACCCCCAAACAGACGGTCAATCTGAAAGAACTATCCAAACCTTGGAGGATATGTTAAGGGCATGTGTTTTAGATCAAAGGGGAAGTTGGGATAAGTACCTGCCACTGATTGAATTTGCATATAACAACAGTTATCATGCAAGTATCGGTATGGCACCGTATGAGGCCCTCTATGGACGGAAATGTCAATCTCCCTTATATTGGTATGAACCCGGAGAGCAAAGGTTACTCGGACCTGATATTGTCAGGGAAACAACGGAACAAATCAAGAAGATTAGGGATAAGATTCTTACTGCTCAAAGTCGACAGAAAAACTATGCGGACAAGCGGCGAAAACCGCTAGATTTTCAAGAAGGGGACCACGTGTTCCTAAGGATCACCCCCACCACTGGCATAGGCCGAGCAATAAAAGTAAAGAAATTAAGCCCCAGATTTCTTGGTGCGTTTGAAATCCTTACCAAAGTAGGACACAGCAGCTCACCGTATAGCCCTACCCCGAGTCTATCCAACCTTCATGATGTTTTCCATGTCTCTCGATTAAGAAAGTATCAATCGACCGAGTCATGTACTAGAGCGAACATGTACAATTATGAGATAACCCGACATTTAACTTACTACCCACGAGAATCGTCGACCGAGGAGTTAAGCAGTTAAGGAACAAGGCTGTACCCCTGGTCAAAGTAGCATGGGGACAGGGTGAAACCGAAGAACTTACATGGGAGCTGGAATCAAACATGAAAGCACAATACCCCGAGTTGTTCTCACGTAACGAATTTCCGGGGCGAAATTCTTTTTAAGGAGGGGAGTAATGTAATGCCCCAATTTTCTTGTAATTTTCTTGTCATTAGAAATTACTCAATTACCGAATTACCGTAGGTAATTATTACATAAGATTTGAGGCCGAACAATCCTCAATAAAGGAATATAACATTAGAAGAGAGGTTAGGAGCGATTCATGCGAAAGTCGCAAATCCCGAATTTCTGTACGTATAAAATAACCAAAATGCCCCTGAAGTGATTTTACTCGAAAATGAGGATCGTGGCCCCACCTATTCTCAAAGGGATATTTTGAGGATAATAAGGGATTGTTTGTGTTATGTGTGTTAATAGAGCGAAGGATCTCAATTTTGAGTTACGCCTTGAAATGACCAAAACGCCTGTGGTGTTTAACTCCGATGTGCGTGCCGATTGAGCCCGAACCTCACTAAAATGTTTTAAAATGTGTTTTTAAGCCATGATTAACCATTGGTTAAGCTCGGGTGGCCTCGGGCAATTTTTAAGTGAAAGTACGATTTTGCCCCTGTTTTTGGGCAGTTTTGCGAATTTCGGGATTTTTGATTCGTATACCGAAACCTAAGCAATATTAGGCTCAAATTAAAGCTTATTAAATTCTAAATATTAATCTAGAGTCAAAATTATGTATTTAGATTGATTAGAACCCAAAATTGCTCAAAAACACCCAAATTGCTTACTAATTCACTTAAACCCTTAACCGTAAATTCTCTAAATTACATGAATACCTTACCTACACCTAAATAATGCATGGAACACACAAATTTCACTTCTTTGGGCTGTAATGGACGAAATTATTGATGCCATTATGCAGCTGAATTATTGCCAATAGTTGCACTAAAACAAAATGCCAAAATGTCACCATAAGAGACATAATTCCTTAATTTCATACAACTTTGTCTAAAATGATTTTTCCTCCCTTATTTCTCCTGAAAAATTCCGTCCACTACCTCATCATTTTGGCCAATTAGAAGCCTCAAAATCTTCTATAAATAGGCTTGCTTGAGTGGTCTTGGAATGCTTGGTTCATAACTAGTTTTTAGGAGCACCAAAAACTTTCTTTCTTCCTCCCCTTTGGCTGAATTCTTTCTTCAATTTTTCAAAGAGATTTTGTTTCATTTCACTTCAAGAAACCAAGTTTTCTTCCTCTTCTTCAACTCAGATTAGGTAGGGAGTAGTTTCTAAATTTATTTCTATGCTTTGAGGAGTTGTGTTTTTAGCTCAAAATGATGAAATTATGAACTTGCCTTAGCTTTTCATTTTGGTTTTCCTCTTCAATTTTTCTTTAACCAATTCAACCATATGGCCTAGGTGGAACTAAGATGATGGCTTGATGATGAGGACCTTGAGGGTGGATTGTAAATCCATCACAGGTTAGGCCTCTAAAGCTTGAAAATTCCACTTGATGCAAAACCTTAAAGAATAATGCTTTATGATGCTAAAACAAAGATTTTTAGTTTAGAACTTGAAAGATGTATTTTTTTTCCTTTTATGTTTTATTTCTTGTTAAGATATGTATTGGGTTGAATTTATAATTCTTTTAAAGTCTTGAAGGAGCTCTAGTAAAGAAACAAAATGAATTTGCATCCATGATTAAGTTTATGCTTTGCATAACCATGTTTACCTTCTATGTCATCACTAAATTTTCAAGAGTGAATAAATGAACTTGCATTTCTCATGTTTAAATTCCAAGCTTGTATTTCATGTTTATGTTTCAAGTCATCGCTTAATCTTTCAAGATAATAAAGAGGTTGCATCTCATATTTAATTTATGCTCTCACTATATTTTATAATGGCTAAAAGAATCAACGCATGGCATGTTTATTTTATGCCATCACCTAAAGATCCTAGAGCTCAAAGACTTGCCCATGTATCACAAGCAAAGAAATATGATTATTGGAGTTAAAGAATTTATTCTTTAAAAAGTCTTGAGATTGGAGCTTAAAAAGATGTAATAATAATATTCTCTTCTCCCTCTCTGGTCTGTGCGGACTACCGCGCTCAGGTTTCTTAATATTTTCTTCTCCTCTCTTGGTCTGTGTGGATTACCGCGCTCAGCTTTCTTGTATCATGTTTATATTTCAAGTTCTTGCATCATGTTTAATTTTCAAGTCATCACCTTAAATCTTAAAGATAAAGAAATGGAATTGCATATCATGTTTATAATTCCAAGCTATCACCTTATAAAGATAAGATTAAAATAAGGTTGCATAGCATGTTTATAATTCTAAGATGTCACCTAAATCTCTAAAGCTCAAGACTTACTCCTTTTATCTTAAGTGAGAATTTTAATTGTGAAGATCTTCCCAAATTTGACAAAAGAACTAGTTTCTAAATGAGTTTTAAGGCTTTGCAAGGATTTTATGGGGAACTAGTATTTTATATGCACTTAATATATGATTCTATGTAATTGCATGAGGTTCATGATTCGGCCACTGATCTGAGTTTAGTATCAATGTGTGATAATGATTTGATATGATTGAAGTTGTGATAATTATGGTTTATTGTTAAGAGAATGATTCATAATTGGTTTAGTAACTAATTAGTTCTATAATTGATAATTCTATGTAAGGATTGGATGCTTATTAAGTACTTGATATCATTGAATGATTTACTGGCGTGCATGTTATAGTTGCTTTGTTGCAAATAATGAGAATGCTTGTACATGAAATGTTCTTTATTATGTAAAATTTACCTTTGTTGCTAGAAGAAAGTGTATCATTGTAAAAGTGTAATTTGGAAAGGTTCTGGCTAAGGAAAGACTTGGTATTTAAGCGTGTCCATTGTGACCCACCTCTCTTTCTTGGGAATCTCCCATATGCATGATTACAGTTGATATATATTATTCTAGCTTAAGACTATAAATGAGAAAATGTTATGATGTTTATGAATTGTATTATGATATAACATGCAAAGATTTAATGGTGACTTAAACTTATAAGAAAATGATCCTTTGGAACCATCAGACTATAGGTGGTGAAAAGGTGATTTTAGCCCCTAACCCGTTCTCTCAAAAGGGTAGAGTCGGGACTTTAGCTTATCAAAAGGGATAAGTATATGCTAGTGACGACTAGTAAAGTATGAGCTCATAACCTAAATTACTCCCAAAAGGGTGGAGTATAGGGTGGCCCAAGGAAAATAATGATGATGATAAAATTTTAAGTCACCAAAGGCACTAAAGAAATGAAATATGTGCACTGTGTCCATGTGTAGCTAATATTATATGACGTTCTTTTATGCATGTTATTTTGATAATGATGATGAGGAATATGATGTAATGATAAAGGAAATGTTCATTGTAAATATGACATGTTAAGAATAAGATGCATTATAAGACGCATAATTAAAAATTTACGATCCTCGGTTAAGTATTTGTCCGAACTTAAAATGAATCTTTGCATGCTTACTATTTTAGAATAATCCCGAGGTTCCTGGGACTTTGATGATGACACTATAGAAGGAGGTACCCTACTGAGAATTCTTTAGCAAGATTCTCACTCCCTTTTCTTTATTTCCGTCATTGTCTCCAGATTCAAATGGCGACATTCGTCTGTTCGTTGATACCCCTACTTGGGAATTCCACTATGATCGGTGCATCGCTCGTATCATTTTGAAGGGACCTGCGCAGTTCGTGTTTTCATTTACATAGGTCGTCCATTTGCACATCCTGTCCCTAGTTATCGATTTTCTCCTACTTCTCCCTATGGCGATGAAATGGTTTTCGAACATGCACGTCCACTTGATGAAAGGATGTTACGTTCTTATCCCGCTTCATCTGCTGCTGTCCATGGATTTCCAGAGTATGTTCCCGAGATGAGATATTCTCAAACCGATCCTTCAGAGGACACTCCTACTCATGTATATTCTGAGAGCTCTGCTCCTACTCCCACACGTGTAAGAGAGGGTAGTGAGGAAACAGTTGTTCAGCCGAGGTTAGCGAGAAGGCCGTCCATGCGACCCCAGCCTGGTACATCTCGTGTGTCCCCTCCCGAGGGAGCTCATCGATGGATCGGATTTATTCCCCATTTCAGGACAGTGGCCATAGAAGGTTCTTAGTAGATTTATGTGTGATCATGCACCCTAGTTTTAGGATAACCTTCCTACTCATGGAGTTATATAGTTTAGGGGCATGTATTTCCTTAAGTATATTTTCTTTTATGGGTTTGCATAAGATAATGATGTATGAACATAACCCACCCTTTGAGTGAGGTTATTGTATGTAAATATATGCTATAATGTGCTTATGGATGTTATATGATGGAGCCTAAGTGATATGATGTGATATATTCTTAAACGTCTTATTATACCCCGCTTACTCGTTCACGTTGTACTCGGCTCACGTTTTCAATTATGTGTTTAAAAAAAAAATGGCTCGTAATTTCACTAAGTATTTTCAAATTATGAAGAAAGAACCAAAGCAAGGAGTAAAGTCTAGTCATTAATCAGATTCAACCTAGGTGTATCTGGTTAATTACTAGGGTGTTTCAATAAGTACAGGTTAGGGGGCAAGAATCACCTTTTCATCACCTATCGTTTGATGAATCCTTTCTTCTCATACTTTAAGTCACCTTAAGCAAGAATCATATAACATCCTAATTTTTAACCGAATACTCTAGAACATAATGAGGTTAATCATTAGTCTATTACGTCATAGTTTCCTTTTTTACTTTAAAATACTTAGCGAAAAATACTGGTAAATTTTTTTTTGAATTATAAAAGCAAGGTAAGAGCCAGGCGACTTGACGAACAATGAAGCATGAAATGAATGAAATGCAATCCAAATAAACATATCATAAACACCTTATCATGAAACATGTAAATGCACAGAATAATATAGCAAATTGCATAAGTAGATATATATATATATATCATGCCCACCCAAGAAAGACGAGACTTAGTTCGGTACAACATGAAGTGAATACATCTAAAAAGAAAATACAAAGGAAAGTGCGACGGAAAGCATAAAAGCAAAACTCCCCTACCCAAGTGCAAGTAAAGGGATAACCTCTAAACAAAAGAAGGTTTATCCTCATCTAAGTGGTGTGTGCACTAGCCTGCGTACTTCGTCGGTCATCCGCTACCTCCTACTGATGTCCATCCCGTGAGCAAGGCACATACCCGGCAAACTGGGTGAGCTCCTCTGACGTGTAAAGATGAAGCGGGGATCGGGAGTGACCCCCACGATGTGGCTGCATCTCCGGTCGTTGTGCTAGCTGAGGCTGGGTCATAGTGTCCTCACTGCCCTCTCTCATCAGTGGTGGAGTGGGGGTAGAGCTCTCGCTGTACAGATGGGTAGGCGGGTCCTCCGACAGGTCGGTCTCCGAGAAGTATGTCCGGGGCACATAGTCGGGGTAGTCGCACATGGCTAAAGCGGCAGTGTGCATGTGGAGCATTCTCTAGTTATGCGTATGTACATGCTCGAAAATCCGTTCATCGTTGCCGTAGGGTGTTGTCGGGGAGAAGCGATGGGTATGCACAAGGTGAGCGAAGGGTCGTCCAATGAACATAAAGACACGAACTATGCACTGACCTTCAAAATGGTATGATCCGAGCTCCGGATCATAGTGCACCTCCCACGTAGGGGTGTCCACTGTAACATCCTAATTTTTAACCCAATACTCTAGATATACTTAGGTTAATCATTAGTCTGTTACTTCATAGTTCTCATTTTTACTTAGAAATACTTAGCGGAAAATACGGGTAAATTTTTTTTGAAATACAAAGTGAGAGCCACGTGATGCGATGTGACACGTAAAGGACAAAACATACATCTCATAATGTCATAGCATAAGGCACACCATGAATAACACTGAATATCATCTCATATATATAACTTGCCTACTTATAAGTGTGGGACTTAAATTTAGTACAAAGGAAATACATGAAAGGAAATACAACATAAACATAAACATGAACTACTCCCCTACCCGAGTGCATCTAATGGAATAACCTCTAAACAAAAGAAGGTTTATCCTCGTCTATGGGGTGTGTGCACTAACCCGGGCCATCTATAGCCTCCTACTGGCGACTATCCCTTGAGCGTGGCACGTAACCAGGAAACTGAGCAAGCTCCTCCGGCGAGAATAGGCGGAACGGGGCTCAGGAGTGACCTCCACGGCCCGGCCTCATCTCCGGTCATTGTGCAAGCCTCGGCTGAGTCACGGTGGCCTCGCTACCCTCCCCAAGGTCCATGGGTATGGTGGGGGAAGATCCCTCAGAGGGTACCTGGGTTGCCGAATCCTCGGAAGGATCCGTCTTTGAAAAGGATGACGGGCAACGGGGCACATACTGGGGGTAGTCTCGAACGGCGGACGTGGATGGTGGAGTACGGCGAAGCCTCTCCTCTCGGGGACGTGCGCGCTCGAACACCAGGTCATCGCCAAAAGGTGAAACTGGGGAGAAACGATGGGAATGTACAGGGGGAGTGAAAGGTCGACTCATGAACATGAATACTCTAACCGTGCATCGACCCACAAAATGGAATGACCCGTGGTCCGGGTCATGGTGCACCTCCCATGTCGGCGTGTCCATGAACACAATGAACGTCGCCATTTGAAGACGTGACGGAAAGAAAGAGATAGAGGGAGTGAGAATCTTTGCTAAAGAATCTCAGTAGGGCTTCCTACTACCTAGGTGTCATCATCTACGTCCTCAGGAACCTTGGGTTTATTTTCGTAAAAGCAAGTGAACATGCATCGAGTTCATTTTAAACTTTAAAATATACTTTAGCCAAGGTCCATTCATTTTAGGATGATCTTAATGTCATGAATGCAACATAATAGAGAATGTATGCATGGCACTACCTAATGCTCATACATAAAACATAACATCAAGCATCATCATACTTAGTGGCATAAAGCAGCAATAGTAACGTTCATATGGGACAAACTTAGTAACATAATCATAATCGTGAAACATCTCTTCCTCATGGGCCACCCTAAAAGACAATCGAACTGGGGGTGCTCGGCCGAACCGGTGTCACCCAGAACGTGTCACATATCTAGGTTATGAGCTCATACCTTAACTAGTCGTCACTAGTTCTTACTTACCACTTAACGATAAGCGTATCATAAATCATAAATCCCGACTCTCTAAGTACGGGTTAGGGGGCAATTCTCTTAGGGGTGCTCGGCCGAACCGGTGTCACCTAAGAGTATAAATTGGTACCGATGTTACATGAGTTCTATGGAGGTGCTCGGCCGAACTGGTGTCATCCTAGAACCCATCTTAGTACCTTAATTTTCAAAATCACTTTAAGTCCCCAAATTTGTCGGAAATTCGGCGACACGATGGCATTACGCCGAATTCCTTCCAAATTTGCTTTATGCCACATAAACATATATCCTCATGAATTCCTCATATGAATCACATCATCATCATTTACATACCACATGCATCATCATAGAACATTCAAACGCTTATCCTTACGGTAGCTTATGCTTTGACCCTTACGGGTCTTAATCTTGAGATATTGTTTTCTAACATCTGTCGCTCATATGTTATGCACCTAAGGGCTCATAATTAATCATCATTCCTAATCCTCATGCTCATACTCAAATCTGAAAAGCATAGGGCAGAATTTCTAACTTGTGATTACGGGGTTCTAGAACTTACATTTTAGACCCTTTCTCAGTTCCGTCTTCGCCTAAGGCGCTATAAATTAAATCTAAATCAATTATGAGACATTCCTATGCTTAAGAACTAATTAATAATCACATTTATCATGTTGTAATGTTGCTGGACAGAATCCTGAAAACTAAATGTTCTAAGAGTTCTACATTTGCGTTTTTTACGGTTTTCTAGTTACTAGTTTCCCTATAGGTGCTAGAATTCAATTCTAATCCAAATGTTACCAAGTTTTTCATGTCTAAACAATCCTAATTTGATTACGTTCCCATTAAAACAGTTTGGATAAGTTCCAAAAGCAAATGGGTCAAAACTATGTTAAATTCTAGCTTTACGGTATTTCTAGTTAGCTAGTTTCTTACCTATCATGCATAGAATCGTTTCTACATCATCATATGATAATTTCACACATTCTAACACATCAAAACATCACCATACAGCATCACACTCATCATGACAGAACCGAAAACATCTTGCTTCAATAAGGGAATTAAATTGACATTCCTCGGTACATAAGTTAACTAGTTCCTCTTGGAATCAATTTAGAATTTCTAAAACTCTTTGCAAATCATTTTAATTCATCAAGAGGATAAGAGAAGCCTTAGGTCAGTGACCAAAATATAGTTCATCTTTAAGAGAGAATAAAATCATATCTCATGATAACATAACCTTTTAAAGATTTGTAAAGCTTTAGGAAAAACTTAGAACATAGACTATTAGTCCTTGTAGCTAGATGAAAACTCATTGCAAGTCCATCATCACTACTTGGCCGAAAACATGCATTCAAAGAATGCATTCGCATTAAGCTTTAACTTGAAACGAAATGGGCAAGTCTTTGAGCTCTAGGTTCTTAAGTTATGACATAAAATAAACGTGCTCATGCTTTTCATTTTTAATCTTGCTTACAAAGTAAAGTGATGACTTAAAATAAATATGCAAGGCATAAACTTAAACGTGCAAGCTTGAAAGTAAATATGCAAGGTTCAATTCTTTATTTTAGTGCTCTTGGCCCAACAATAATCGACTTTAAGGCCGAAATAGATAGGCATTCGAGAAATTAATTAGGTGATAATGCAAGTTCAATTCTTTATTTTAGTGCTCTCTGCCCAACAACAATCGACTTTGAGGTCGAAATAGAAAGGCTTTGAGAATTAAATTAAGTGAGGGTGCAAGTTCCATTTTAATCTTTATGTTCTTGGGTGATAGCTTGAAAGTAAAGATGCATAACAAGAATGTAAATATGAGTGCAAGCATAAATTAAAATATGCAAGTTCATTTTATCTTTCTAGAGCCCTTAACAAGACTTTAAAGGAACTCAATCCTCAACCCAAACTCATCCAACCAGGTTAAGTAAAGCTTAGAGTTCTTAGAACTCAAGACAACATTTTTAGAAAATCAAAACATTGAATCATGTAGAAGAAAGGAAATGGCCGAAACATTCTAGGCATGAAAAGGAATATTTGAAAACTCTAGAGTCCATGATCTTGGTGATATATTAACACCAACACCATGAGTCCTCATCATTGAGTTCATAGAACCATTTTAAAACACCATCAAAGCTAAAGTTCTCAAGAGTTCAAGAAAGGAAAAACTAGAAACATTTTTGCTCAAGAACAAAGATCAAGCTCTAGAGTTTGTTTCAAGTGATGAACATCATCATGAAACTCTCATCATCAAGCTCTCATTTCTTTGAACTTCAAGGCCCATGGCCGAAAATGAGAAAGAAAAGGGAGAAGAAAAGAAGTTCTAAAAAGAATCAAGAGAAACTATGAACATAAAGCTAGAACAAGAACTTTAAAGAAAGAAGTACTTGAAAGAAAATCCCTACTTGATGTGATGAACTTGAAGATGGAAGAAGAAGATGAAGATGATGAAGAAGATGGAGAGCTCCAAGAACTTGAAGAACACAAGAGCTTTGAGAGAAAAGAAAAGCTGAGTGTTCCTAAACTTAGCAAATGATCTAAAAGTGGTGCAAGCTCCTCAAGGCATTCTATTTACAGAGAAATGAAGCAAATGGATGGTGCATGGTGTAACGCCCCAATTTTTACTGTCATTAGAAATTACCGAATTACTATAGGTAATTATTACATAAGATTTGAGACCGAACAATCCTCAATAAAGAAATATAACATTAGAAGAGAGGTTAGGAGTGATTCATGCGAGAGTCACAAATCCCGAATTTCTGTACGTATAAAATGACCAAAATGCCCCTGAAGTTATTTTACTTAGAAAATGAGGATCGTGGGCCCCACCTATTCTCAAGGGGATGTTTTGATGATAATAAGGGATTGTTTGTGTTATGTGTGTTAATAGAGCAGAAGGATCTCAATTTTGAGTTTCGACGCGCGAAATGACCAAACGCCTCAATGGTGTTTTAACTCCGATGTGCGTGCCGACTGAGCCCGAACCTCACTAAAATTTTTAAAATTTGTTTTTAAGCCATGATTAACCATTGGTTAAGCTCAGGTGGCCTCGGGCAGTTTTTAAGTGAAAGTACGATTTTGCCCCTATTTTTGGGCAGTTTTGCGAATTTCAGGATTTTTGATTCGTATACCGAAACCTAAGCAATATTAGGCTCAAATTAAAGCTTATTAAATTCTAAATATTAATCTAGAGTCAAAATTATGTATTTATATTGATTAAAACCCAAAATTGCTCAAAAACACCTAAATTGCTTACTACTTCACTTAAGCCCTTAACCGTAAATTCTCTAAATTACATGAATACCTTGCCTACACCTAAATAATGCATGGAACACACAAATTTCACTTCTTTGGGTTGTAATGGACGAAATTATTGATGCCATTATGCAGCTGAATTATTGCCAAAAGTTGCACTAAAACAAAATGCCAAAATGTCACCATAAGAGACATAATTCCTTAATTTCATACAACTTTGTCTAAAATGATTTTTCCTCCCTTATTTCTCCTGC
Source organism: Dalbergia cochinchinensis (assembly GCA_031216125.1). NCBI lineage: Eukaryota > Viridiplantae > Streptophyta > Magnoliopsida > Fabales > Fabaceae > Dalbergia > Dalbergia cochinchinensis. The sequence continues at coordinate 39,276,661 of CM062373.1, forward strand.
AAAATTTCGCCAACTACCTCCTCATTTTGGCCAATTAGAAGCCTCAAAATCTTCTATAAATAGGCTTGCTTGAGTGGTCTTGGAATGCTTTGTTCATAACTAGTTTTTAGGAGCACCAAAAACTTTCTTTCTTCCTCCTCTTTGGCTGAATTCTTTCTTCAATTTTTCAAAGAGATTTTGTTTCATTTTGTAACACCCTGATTTTCTCTAAGCGTAAAAATGACCAAAATGCCCCTGAGGTCATTTTTACCTGAAAATCGAGGACGGCCAACCTCGGCCATCCTCATAGGGCTATTGTAATGTTTGAAGAGGATTATATGTGATGGCGTGTTTAATAGAGTAGAAGAATCTCATTTTTGAGGTTTCTGCGTGTAAATGACCAAAATACCCTTACAGTAATTTAAGGCAGATTTAAGTTCCGTTTTGACCCGGACTTTGCCCGGAGGTTCAAAACAATGATTTTAAGGCATGAACTATGTTTGTTTAAGTCCCGGTGGTCCCGGGCAGTTTTTGAGTAAAATTACGATTTTACCCATGCTTAGTGCATTTTGGGCTTAATGAGTTATCTAACTCAGAACCTAAGCAATATTAGGCTCTAATGAAAGGTTAATTAATTTCCATAATTAATCTAGAGCCAAAATCCTTATTTAAAACTAATTGGAACCTAGAATTGTTTAAGGAAATTTAAAACCCTTTTCTAAATTCTTTTCTTTCTTTAAAGAAAAAGCAACTATGAATAGTATTTTCACTATTCACACTCCCATTCCCAATGACACTCTCTTTTCCAAGAAAGTTGTCACTCTCAAATCATCATGATCACATTGGAAAAATATATATGTCATTCAAAATTCAAAAGAATGAATTGTTTATGTTGTCACTCAAAGCTTTCAATCAAACTTCATAATCAATTATACCTTCCATACTTTCTTCCATACCCTTGAATGACAACACATATGGATATTTTATCTCCCTTGTGGCCATGAAATTTTCCCTCCCATGGCCCTATAATTTTCAGCCACTCCCCCCAAGAATTCAAAAGAATTTTATTTTATGTAGTCAATCAAGTTGTCTTTCAAGCTACCTTATGACCTATGCCTACCCATGGTTTCAATCACACCATGAATGACCACACAAGAAGATATTTCTCTCTTCCTTCTCCAAGAAGCTTCAACCAACTCCCCCTTCACTCCTTTATTTGCCTATAAATACACCACACTCCACAACTCCATCACTTTTACACTTTTCTCCAAAGTCTCAAACTCTCTCATTTCTTTCTCTCAAAGCTTTCTCACTTTTTCTCTCAAGCTCTCAAAGAGTCCCTCAAGCTCAAGTTCTCTCCTTCATTTTCGAAGACACAAGGTAGGGAACTCTTTCCAAATATGTCTTTGATTCTTATGCTTGAATCTTGATTGGGAGATGATGAATGGTTGAGCCTCTATGTTGCTTCCTTTTTGGTTTCTTCCTTTTCTTCCCCCTTAGTTTTCGGCCTCAAGGCCTTGAATATGATGGCTTGATGATGAGTGTTCTCTAGATGTGACCATGAGTCCATCTCTCATGAGACCTCTAAAGCTTGAGTTTTCTTAAAGAAAGTTTCATTCTTTACAAGTTTAGTTAAAAGAGTTTATGTTTCTCTTGAACATTTTGGATCTTCTTTCTTCTTTTTCTCATGTTTTCGCCCATGGAGCCTTTTTACATGGGAAAAATGTAAGCTTGATGATGAGAGCTTCATGTTGATGCTTGTCACATGAACAAACTCTAAAGCTTGCAACTTTGGCTCTAAACCAAGCATGGTTTTGGTTTTGCTTTTGCTTTCTTCTTTATCATGAACTTTGTTAAATATTTGTTTTGAAGGAAGCTATGTACTCAATGATGAGGACTTAGGATGTTGATGCTTGGATCATCAAGATCTTGTTCCCTAGAGATTTAAAAATGGTTCCTTTCTTTTGTTAAGATTTGACCACTTTCATGATTCTTGAAGTCACGTTTTCTCTTGATGCCTTGGTACTAATGGTTTTTCTTTTCTTGTGACGATGAGTTTTGGGTTGGGACTATGTTCCTTCTTAAAGCCTTGTAAGAGTTCTAGACAAGATATAAAAGTAACTTGCATTAATGTTTATGTTTATGCTTTGCATGGCACGTTTATTTTCTATGCCCTCACTAAATCCCAAGATAAAGAATGAACTTGCATTATGCACGTTTAAATTCCAAGCTTTGCATCGCATTTTATATTTCAAGTCCTCACTAAACTCAAAGAATGAAAATGGATATGCACCTCATATTTACTTTGAGCTATCACTTTACTTTCTAAAGGACTCTAAAATGAAATGCATAGCACGTTTATTTTATGTTATCACCTAAGATACTAGAGCTCAAAGACTTGCCCATTTCATCTTGAGAAGAGGTTAACCATGGAAACATTCTTGGAATGTACATTTTGGCCATGTGATGATGATGGCTCCAAGTTGAGTTTTCATTAGTCACAAGAGCCTATAGCTCATGTTTTAAGTCTTTTTAAAACATAAGTTGTACTCAAAAGCATTTTGAGTATGTTCTTATATTTATGAGGGTTTTGACAAGTTAAAATGATTGCTAAGATATTTTTGAAGTTCAAAATTGTTCCAAGAGAAACTGGCCACCATAAGCATTTCAAAGGAATGACTCAGATATGTTCAAACCTGATTTTTTCGTGTTTTTAAGATCTTTGTGTCGATTACATGGCCTATGTAATCGATTACCAGAAAGCTCGGATGAGCTCAAACATGAACTTTTGCCCAAAGTAATCGATTACTATATAGTGTAATCGATTACACATTCTAGACTCTAGTAATCGATTACCGAATCATGTAATCGACTACCCAGATGTTCTAGGGGCCCAGCAAAGTGTTTTAAACAAAGTAATCGATTACAAGTTCCATGTAATCGATTACCAGAACCCCTATCTTCCATGTTTTGAAATCTCGAAGCTGTGTAATCGATTACGATACTTATGTAATCGATTACCAGAACCCAAGTTTACAAACAGAATGCTTTCCTGATTTAATGACTTGAAGCTATGACCTTACATTGCTTGAATCTAGGAATTGTTGTGACATGAGTTTATGCCTTTGCCTACTATGAATATATGATCTTATATGCTAGATATCAAGCATGATCAAGTTAAATGGCTTATTGCTCTTGTTTACTATATGATGATTTTTGCTCCATGTTTCAAGTGTGATGATGCTATGTGAGTTATTGCTCTTAAATGATGATTGTATCATTTGCATGTTATGGTACCCTTTAGAACCTTAAAGATGCCTATGTTAGAATTACACGATATATGTGACATGCATGGAATATGTAGCATCTTACTATGACTTGAACTATGAGAAAATGATCCTTTGGAACCATCAAACTATAGGTGGGGATGAGGTGATTCATATGTAACATGCATGAACTATGGGCATCTTGTCCTAACATGCTAAGACTTAAGGTGACATTGAACTATGAGAAAATGATCCTCTGGAACCATCAAATTATAGGTGGGGATGAGGTGATTCTATGCCCCCTAGACCCGTACTTTAAGTCGGGATTTTTAACTTATCACAATGTGATAAGTCCAGATGCTAGTGACGACTAGCGTGGTATGAGCTCATAACCTAGAGATTTCTCAAAAGGGAGAAATATTAGGGTGGCCCCCAGGAAGAAAAGAATATTATGTCAACGTCACCTAAGTAACCAAGTTAAGCTACCATGTACCATGTTTTAAGTAACCAAGTTAAGCTACCATGCACCATGTTTTAAGTGCCAAGCTCTACGTTCCACGATTCATGTTTTATGTACCATATACTATGTATCAAGTTCCATGTTCTATGTTTTATGATCTATGATTTTATGACCCACGTATCATGCACTATATCTATGAATGCTATACATGTTAAAAAGCTAATACTGTTTGCATAGAGTATTGACTTGCATATCATAAAGAAGCATGATGCATTCATTACAAGACTCATGATAAAATGAACGGGTCTTGGTTGTAACACCCCGATTTCTCTGTCCGAGGGAAATGACCAAAATGCCCCTGAGGTCATTTCCTGACCCGAACTCGAGGATAACCAACTCGGTCGTCCTCGAAGGGTCAACTCAATGTTTGAAGGGGAGTATGTAACATCCTAATTTTTAACCCAATACTCTAGAACATATTTAGGTTAATCATTAGTCTGTTACTTCATAGTTCTCATTTAACTTTGAATTACTTAGCGGAAAATACGGGTAATTTTTTTTTGAAATAAAAGTGAGAGCCGCGTGATGCGATAAGCGGTACACCATGTAAAGTGAAACAATTATCTCACAACATCATAACATGAGGCACAACATGAACATCACTGAATATCATCTCATATATATATAACTTGCCCACTTATAAGTGTGGGTCTTAATTTAGTACAAGGGAAATGCATAAAAGAAAGTACAACATAAGCATAAACATAATCTACTCCCCTACCCGAGTGCATCTAATGGGAAACCTTTAAACAAAAGAAGGTTTTATCCCCATCTAAGTGGTGTGTGCTCTAACTCGGGCCATCCACGGCCTCTCTTGGCGACTATCTCGTGATCGAGGCAGATATCCGGGAAACTGGGCGAGCTCCTCGGGCGTGAAGAGGTGGAGCGGGGATCGAGTGTGAGCCCCGGGGTATGGCCGCATCTCCGGTCGTCGTGCATGCCTCGGCTGAGTCACGGTGGGCTCGCTATCCTCTCCAAAGTCCATAGGTATGGAGGAAGATCCCTCGGAGGGTGCCTGGGTTGCCGGAATCCTCGGAAGGATCCGTCTCAGAAAGGATGGCGAGACAGCAGGGCACATCTGGGGGTAGTCTCGGCGGCGGATGTAACGCCCCAATTTTTCTTGTAATTTTACTGTCATTAGAAATTACTCAATTCTTGAATTACCGTAGGTAATTATTACATAAGATTTGAGGCCGAACAATCCTCAATAAAGGAATATAACATTAGAAGAGAGGTTAGGAACGATTCATGCGAGAGTCGCAAATCCCGAATTCATGCGTATAAAATGACCAAAATGTCCTGAAGTTATTTTACTCGGAAAATGAGGATTGTGGGCCCACATATTCTCAAGGGGATGTTTTGAGAATAATAAGGGATTGTTTGTGTTATGTGTGTTAATAGAGCGTAAGAATCTCAATTTTGAGTTAGACGCCTTGCGAAAAAGACCAAAACGCCTGTGCTGTTTTAACTCCGATGTGCGTCTTGACTGAGCCGAACCTCACTAAAATGTTTTAAAATGTGTTTTTAAGCCATGATTAACCATTGGTTAAGCTCGGGTGGCCTTGGCGATTTTAAGTGAAAGTACGATTTTGCCCCGTTTTTGGCGAGTTTTGCGAATTTGGGATTTTCGATTCATATACGAAACCTAAGCAATATTAGGCTCAAATTAAAGCTTATTAAATTCTAAATATTAATCTAGATTCAAAATTATGTATTTAGATTGATTAGAACCCAAAATTGCTCAAAAACACCCAAATTGCATACTAATTCACTTAAGCCCTTAGCAGTAAATTCTCTAAATTACATGAATACCTTGCCTACACCTAAATAATGCATGGAACACACAAATTTCACTTCTTTGGGCTGTAATGCACGAAATTATTGATGCCATTATGCAGCTGAATTATTTCCAAAAGTTGCACTAAAACAAAATGCCAAAATGTCACCATAAGAGACATAATTCCTTAATTTCATACAACTTTGTCTAAAATGATTTTTCCTCCATTATTACTCCTGAAAAATTCTGACAACTACCTCCTCATTTTGGCCAATTAGAAGCCTCAAAATCTTCTATAAATAGGCTTGCTTGAGTGGTCTTGGAATGCTTGGTTCATAACTAGTTTTTAGGAGCACCAAAAACTTTCTTTCTTCCTCCTCTTTGGCTGAATTCTTTCTTCTTTTTTTCAAAGAGATTTTGTGTCATTTCACTTCAAGAAATCAAGTTCTCTTCCTCTTCTTCAACTCAGATTAGGTAGGGAGTAGTTTCTAAATTTATTTCTATGCTTTGAGGAGTTGTGTTTTTAGCTCAAAATGATGAAATTATGAACTTGCCTTAGCTTTTTATTTTGGTTTTCCTCTTCAATTTTTCTTTAACCAATTCAACCATATGGCCTAGGTGGAACTAAGATGATGGCTTGATGATGAGGACCTTGAGGGTGGGTTGTAAATCCATCACAAGTTAGGCCTCTAAAGCTTGAAAATTCCACTTGATGCAAAACCTTAAAGAATAATGCTTTATGATGCTAAAACAAAGATTTTTAGTTTAGAACTTGAAAGATGTATTTTTTTCCTTTTATGTTTTATTTCTTGTTAAGATATGTATTGGGTTGAATTTATAATTCTTTTAAAGTCTTGAAGGAGCTCTAGTAAAGAAACAAAATGAATTTGCATCCATGATTAAGTTTATGCTTTGCATAACCATGTTTACCTTCTATGTCATCACTAAATTTTCAAGAATGAATAAATGAACTTGCATTTCTCATGTTTAAATTCCAAGCTTGTATTTCATGTTTATGTTTCAAGTCATCACTTAATCTTTCAAGATAATTAAGAGGTTGCATCTCATATTTAATTTATGCTCTCACAATATTTTATAATGGCTAAAAGAATCAACGGATGACATGTTTATTTTATGCCATCACCTAAAGATCCTAGAGCTTAAAGACTTGCCCATGTATCACAAGCAAAGAAATATGATTATTGGAGTTAAAGAATTTATTCTTTAAAAAGTCTTGAGATTGGAGCTTAAAAGATGTAATAATAATTCTCTTTTCCTCTCTTGGTCTGTGCGGACTACCGCCGCTCGGTTTCTTAATATTCTCTTCTCCCTCTCTGCGGTCTGTGCGGACTACCGCCGCTCCGGTTTCTTAATATTCTCTTCTCCTCTCTTTGGTCACTGTGCGGATTACACTTGCTCCAGCTTTCTTGTATCATGTTTATATTTCAAGTTCTTGCATCATGTTTAATTTTCAAGTCATCACCTTAAATCTTAAAGATAAAGAAATGGAATTGCATATCATGTTTATAATTCCAAGCTATCACCTTATAAAGATAAGATTAAAATAAGGTTGCATAGCATGTTTATAATTCTAAGATGTCACCTAAATCTCTAAAGCTCAAGACTTACTCCTTTTATCTTAAGTGAGAATTTTAATTGTGAAGATCCTCCCAAATTTGACAAAAGAACTAGTTTCTAAATGAGTTTTAAGGCTTTGCAAGGATTTTACGGGAACTAGTATTTTATATGCACTTAAAATATGATTCTATGTAATTGCATGAGGTTCATGATTGACCTTTGATCTGAGTTTAGTATCAATGTGTGATAATGATTTGATATGATTGAAGTTATGATAATTATGGTTTATTGTTAAGAGAATGATTCATAATTGGTTTAGTAACTAATTAGTTCTATAATTGATAATTCTATGTAAGGATTGGATGCTTATTAAGTACTTGATATCATTGAATGATTTCTGACTTGCATGTTATATTTGCTGTTGCAAATAATAAGAATGCTTATACATGAAATGTTCTTATGTAAAATTCACCTTTGTTGCTAGAAGAAAGTGTATCATTGTAAAAGTGTAATTTGGAAAGGTTGTGGCTAAGGAAAGACTTGGTATTTAAGCGTGACCATTGTGACCCACCTCTCTTTCCTGGGAATCTCCCATATGCATGATTACTGATTGATATATATTATTCTAGCTTAAGACTATAAATGAGAAAATGTTATGATGTTTATGAATTGTATTATGATATAACATGCAAAGATTTAATGGTGACTTAAACTTATAAGGAAATGATCCTTTGGAACCATCGGACTATAGGTGGTGAAAAGGTGATTTTAGCCCCTAACCCGTTCTCTCAAAAGGGTAGAGTCGGGACTTTAGCTTATCAAAAGGGATAAGTATATGCTAGTGACGACTAGTAAAGTATGAGCTCATAACCTAAATTACTCCCAAAGGGTGGAGTATAGGGTGGCCCAAGGAAAATAATGATGATGATAAGATTTTAAGTCACCTAAGGCACTAAAGAAATGAAATATGTGCATTGTGTCCATATGTAGCTAATATTATATGACGTTCTTTTATGCATGTTATTTTGATAATGATGATGAGGAATATGATGTAATGATAAAGGAAAAGTTCATTGTAAATATGACATGTTAAGAATAAGATGCATTATAAGGCGCATGATTAAAAATTGTCGAACCTCGGTTAAGTATTTGTCCGAACTTAAAATGAATCTTTGCATGCTCACTATTTTAGAATAATCCCGAGGTTCCTGGGGACTTTGATGATGACACTGTAGAAGGAGGTACCTTACTGAGAATTCTTTAGCAAGATTCTCACTCCCTTTTCTTTATTTCCGTCATTGTCTCCAGATTCAAATGGCGACATTCGTGCTGTTCGTTGATACCCCTACTTGGGAATTCCACTATGATCAGGATTGCATCGCTCGTATCATTTGAAGGAGAGTCTTGCTTGATTCGTGTTTTTATTTACATAGGTCGTCCATTTGCACATCCTGTCCCTAGTTATCGATTTTCTCCTACTTCTCCCTATGGCGATGAAATGGTTTCGAACATGCATGTCCACTTGATGAAAGGATGTTACGTTCTTATCCCGCTTCATCTGCTGTCCATGGATTTCAGTATGTTCCCGAGGCGAGATATTCAAACCGATCCTTGAGAGGACACTCCTACTAATGTATATTCTGAGAGCTCTGCTCCTACTCCCATACGTGTAAGAGAGCGTAGTGAGGAAACAGTTGTTCAACCGAGCTTAGCGTGGAGGCCGTCCATGCGACTCCGACTGGTGCATCTCGTGTGTCCCCTCCGAGGGAGCTCATCGATGGATCGGATTTATTCCCCATTTTCGGAGACAGTGGCCATAGAAGGTTCTTAGTAGACTTATGTGTGATCATGCACCCTAGTTTTAGGATAACCTTCCGGCTTATGGAGTTATCTAGTTTAGGGGCATGAATTTCCTTAAGTATATTTTCTTTTATGGGTTTGCATAAGATAATGATGTATGAACATAACCCACCCTTTGAGTGAGGTTATTGTATGTAAATATATGCTATAATGTGCTTATGGATGTTATATGATGGAGCCTAAGTGATATGATGTGATATATTCTTAAACGTCTTATTATACTCCGCTTACTCGTTCACGTTGTACTCGGCTCACGTTTTCAATTATGTGTTTAAAAAAAAAAGGCTCGTAATTTCACTAAGTATTTTCAAATTATGAAGAAAATACCAAAGCAAGGAGTAAAGTCTAGTCATTAATCAGATTCAACCTAGGTGTATCTGGTTAATTACTAGGGTGTTACATTTTGGTATCAGAGCAGTTCGATTCTCATGGAGCCTGAGGATTGGACTAGCTATGCTTCTAAAGCATAATACGTTAGTGACGTCATGTGTAGATGTTTATCATTAGGATGAGCTTGGGGAGTAGAAATACATGACTCTTTGTATGTTGAAAGTGCCATGGTAACTTGCTCACTTTGCATGGAATGTTGGGCTGATCACCTCAGTGTTGCTGTTTTGTGTGTATAGGGACCAATGGCACGTCGACAACAGACTAGGAGCGCAGCACAAAATAATCACGACAACGAGACAGCCGAAGCACTCCGCGGCGTAGCAAGGACCATGAGAATGATGATGGAACGAATGGATCAGGATCGTCAAGCCAATATGAATCAGCGACATGAGATTCCTGAACATGCCTGTTTCGGGGAGTTTCGTAAGGCAAACCCACCGGTTTTCAAGGGCACAGATCCAAATATTGCGGATGAATGGATTGAATATTGAGAAGGTCTTTCTTTGTAGTCCCATGCTCGGAGGAGCAAAAGTCACCTTCGCTACTCATATGCTTGAGGGTGATGCCAGTTTCTGGTGGACAGGTGTTCGAAGACTCCTGGAGACGACCGATGTGGACATTGATTGGGAACTATTCAAGGTCCATTTTTATGAAAAGTACTTTCCACAGTCAGTTAGAAATGCCAAGGACATTGAATTCATGCAACTTGTCCAGGGGAATATGAATGTGGCCCAGTACACTGCCAGATTTGAAGAACTCATTAAGTTCTCAAGAATGTACCAAGGAAATCCTGATGAGTATTGGAAATGCATTAAATACGAGTCAGGGTTGAAGGCGGAACTTAATGTGGCAGTTGCACATTTGGAGATTAGGGATTTCTCTACCCTAGTTAACAAATGTCGGATTATTGAAGAAGGTCAGAGAAAACTAAACACCCCAAAGTCAGATAATATTACCAAAAAGTTGACACCACAAGGTCGTGATTCAAGAGGCAGAATCGACCTCCATTTCCCCCTCAATCAAGACCACAAGGGACACAAAGAAATTTGCAACAAGGAAGGCCAAACAACAACAATCGCTATAATAACAACCGCTACAACAATAACCCCAGTAACAATCACAACAACAACAATAACAACAATAAAGGAAAGCACCACAAAGAGGTCGGCCAGTGCCTCCACGGCTGCGCCATCCATGGAATGTCCCAAGTGCGGCAAGAATCATGGGAGCATGCCATGTCGAGCGGAACAAGCGTGTGCTATCGGTGTGGAAAACCAGGTCATTACTCCCGAGAATGCCTTTGAAAGGAACCCGCCAACCCCAATCCCAAGCCACAATACCAGGGAAGGGTATTTCTTTGTTAATCTTTGAAGAAACAACGAAGTCACGAAATCTCGTGGAAGGTAAGGGTAATATGCATGGTAAAGACTTAATTGTACTATATGATTCTGGCGCTTCTCATTCTTTTATCTCCCATTCATGTGTTAAAAGCCTTAATTTACCTATGGTGAGCTTCCTTTTGACCTTATTGTTTCTACCATTTGGAAAACCCGTTAGGACTTGTAAATGTTGTTTAGATTGTAGTTTTATTATAGATAATAGATCCTTTGTTTTAGATCTTATTTGCTTACCCATGCGAGGTTTAGATGTGATTCTTGGCATGGATTGGCTTGAGGCCAACCGTGTCTTTGTTAAAGCTGTTGAGAAAACCATCACTTTTCTTCCTATTCCTATTGAACCTAAGAAACCCATAAGTCTTTACATAACTCTTGTGGAAATGGACTGTGGTAAGGGTGAGAGTAAAGGTTACATTTTCTTAGCCGCTAGTGATGTAGACTTTGAGCAAAGTATCGATAGATACCAATAGTAAGAAATTATCCCAAGTATTTCCAGATGAGATACGAGTTTCCCCAGAGAGAGATAGAATTTTCCATAGAGTTGCTTAGGTGCGGGACCTATATCCATAGCCCCATACTGGATGTCCCCATTAGAATTGACCGAGTTAAAAACTGAATTGGAAGATTTATTGGAGAAAAAGTTTGTTAGGCCTAGTGCATCACCTTGGGAGCCCTGTGTTGTTTGTAAAGAAAAAGGATGGGAGTATGAGGATGTGTGTAGATTATAGGCGAGTTGAATAAAGTAACGGTGAAAAACAAGTATCCTCTCGCCTAGGATCGATGATTTGATGGACCAAGCTGAAAGGTGCGGTAGTGTTTTCTAAGATAGATTTGAGGTCAGGCTACCATCAAATTAGAGTGAGAGATGAAGACATACCTAAAAGCGGCCTTTCGCACTCGATCGGCCATTTTGAGTTTGATAATGTCCTTTGGGTTAACTAATGCTCCACTATTTTTATGGATTACATGAATAGGATCTTTCGACCCTATTTAGATCAGTTTGTAGTTGTCTTTATAGATGACATTCTCATATATTCTAAGACCCATGAAGAGCATGAATGCCACCTAACCATAGTACTAGAGATCTTGAAGGAAAAGAAACTATATGCCAAGATTTCCAAGTGTGAGTTTTGGTTGGATAAGGTGCAATTTTAGGGCATGTAGTATCTAAGAAAGGAATTGTTTGTAGATCCTAGTAAGGTAGAAGCGGTAGTAAGCTGGGAAAGACCAACCATAGTAGCGAAGTAAGGAGCTTTTTGGGTTTAGCAGGTTATTACCGTCGATTTATCAAGGGATTTTCCCAGATTTCCCTACCTTTGACCAAAGTGACTAGGAAGAACACCCCTTTTTCATGGACCCTGAGTGTGAAAAGAGCTTTCAAGAGTTAAAACACAAGCTAACCTCGACCCCTGTTTTAGTGTTACCCGACCCCAATGTGCCTTTCGAGGTGTATTGTGATGCTTCAAAAAGGGTTTAGGTTGTGTATTGATGCAGGATAGGCAAGTGGTGGCCTATGCATCAAGACAACTCAAGCCACATGAGGCAAACTACCCTACCCATGACCTTGAGTTAGCTGCCGTCGTGTTTGCTCTAAAGATTTGGAGACACCATTTATATGGAGTTAAGTTTGAGGTGTTTTCCGATCACAAGAGTTTGAAATATCTCTTTGATCAAAAAGAGCTAAACATGAGGCAAAGGCGATGGATGGAGTTCTTGAAAGATTATGATTTTGGATTGAACTACCATCCTGGTAAAGCTAATGTAGTAGCCGATGCTTTGAGTAGGAAGTCCTTACAAGTGTCCCGTTTGATGGTGAAGGAGGTTGAATTGATTGAGCAATTTAGGGACTTAAACCTAGGAATGACTTTGACCACTAAGGGCATGAGAGCTTGTCATCTTAGAGTGACAAGTGAGTTCAAAGAAAGGATTGTTCAAGGCCAAGGGGACGATCTTTGAGTTTCAAGAGACTTTAGAGGCGATGAAGGCGGGAAAGTTGATAGGTTTTACCCAAGGAATGGACGATTTGTGGAGGTTTAAAGATCGAATATGTGTACTGCTAGTGGTGGCCTCCGAAAGGATATTTTGGAGGAAGCCCATAAGAGCCATTCTACCCTTCATCCTGGTGCCACCAAGATGTATCAAGATTTGAAGAAGATGTTCTGGTGGCCTGGAATGAAGAAAGATGTGTGCACATGGGTGAGTAAGTGCTTGGTGTGTCAAAAGGGGGAGATTGAACACCAAAAACCATATGAAATGCTGCAACCTCTGTCGATCCCTGAGTGGAAGTGGGATAGTATCTCCATGGATTTTGTTTTTGGATTACCAAGGACCCAAATGAATCATGATACCATATGGGTAATCGTGGATCGATTGACAAAGTCAGCCCACTTTTTACCTATTAAGGTGACTTATTCCTTGGATAGGTTAGCACAATTATATATTCAGGAGATAGTGAGGTTACATGGGGTGCCGTCGACGATAATCTTGGACCGAGATCCGCGATTTACGTCGCGATTTTGGGGAGCCTTTCAAAGGCATTTGGTTCAAAGTTGTGTCTAAGCACGACCTATCACCCCCAAACAGACGGTCAATCTGAAAGAACTATCCAAACCTTGGAGGATATGTTAAGGGCATGTGTTTTAGATCAAAGGGGAAGTTGGGATAAGTACCTGCCACTTATTGAATTTGCATATAACACTTGATTATCATGCAAGTATCGATATGTGCACCGTATGAGGCCCTCTATGGACGGAAATGTCAATCTCCCTTATGTTGGTATGAACCGGAGAGCAAAGTTTACTTGGACCTGATATTGTGAGGGAAACAACGGAACAAATCAAAAGATTAGGGATAAGATTCTTCTGCTCAAAGTCGACGGAAAAACTATGCGGACAAGCGGCGAAAACCGCTAGATTTTCAAGAAGGGGACCACGTGTTCCTAAGGATCACCCCACCACAGGCATAGGCCGAGCAATAAAAGTAAAGAAATTGAGCCCAGATTTCTTGGTCCGTTTGAAATCCTTACCAAAGTAGGACACAGTAGCCTACCGTATAGCCCTACCCCGAGTCTATCCAACCTTCATGATGTTTTCCATGTCTCTCGATTAAGAAAGTATCAATCGACCGGAGTCATGTACTAGAGCGAACATGTACAATTAAGAGATAACGACATTTAACTTACTACCCACGAGAATCGTCGACGAGGAGTTAAGCGGTTAAGGAACAAGGTGTACCCTGGTCAAAGTAGCATGGGGACAGGTGAAACCGAAGAACTTACATGGGAGCTGGAATCAAACATGAAAGCACAATACCCGAGTTGTTCTCAGTAACGAATTTCAGGCGAAATTCTTTTTAAGGAGGAGTAATGTAACGCCCCAATTTTCTTGTAATTTTTCTTGTCATTAGAAATTACTCAATTCTTGAATTCAGTAGGTAATTATTACATAAGATTTGAGGCGAACAATCCTCAATAAAGGAATATAACATTAGAAGAGAGGTTAGGAGCGATTCATGCAGTCGCAAATCCGAATTCATGCGTATAAAATGACCAAAATGTCCCTGAAGTTATTTTACTCGGAAAATGAGGATTGTGGGCCCACATATTCTCAAGGGGATGTTTTGAGAATAATAAGGGATTGTTTGTGTTATGTGTGTTAATAGAGCGAGAAGAATCTCAATTTTGAGTTAAGCCTTGCGAAAAAGACCAAAACGCCCTGTGGTCGTTTTAACTCCGATGTGTGCGTGCCGGTGAGCCGAACCTCACTAAAATGTTTTAAAATGTGTTTTTAAGCCATGATTAACCATTGGTTAAGCTCGGGTGGCCTTAGGCGATTTTAAGTGAAAATGCGATTTTGCCCCGTTTTTGGCGCGATTTGCGAATTTGGGATTTTCGATTCATATACGAAACCTAAGCAATATTAGGCTCAAATTAAAGCTTATTAAATTCTAAATATTAATCTAGATTCAAAATTATGTATTTAGATTGATTAGAACCCAAAATTGCTCAAAAACACCCAAATTGCTTACTAATTCACTTAAGCCCTTAACCGTAAATTCTCTAAATTACATGAATACCTTGCCTACACCTAAATAATGCATGGAACACACAAATTTCACTTCTTTGGGCTGTAATGCACGAAATTATTGATGCCATTATGCAGCTGAATTATTTCCAAAAGTTGCACTAAAACAAAATGCCAAAATGTCACCATAAGAGACATAATTCCTTAATTTCATACAACTTTGTCTAAAATGATTTTTCCTCCATTATTACTCCTGAAAAATTCTGACAACTACCTCCTCATTTTGGCCAATTAGAAGCCTCAAAATCTTCTATAAATAGGCTTGCTTGAGTGGTCTTGGAATGCTTGGTTCATAACTAGTTTTTAGGAGCACCAAAAACTTTCTTTCTTCCTCCTCTTTGGCTGAATTCTTTCTTCCTTTTTCAAAGACATTTTGTGTCATTTCACTTCAAGAAATCAAGTTCTCTTCCTCTTCTTCAACTCAGATTAGGTAGGGAGTAGTTTCTAAATTTATTTCTATGCTTTGAGGAGTTGTGTTTTTAGCTCAAAATGATGAAATTATGAACTTGCCTTAGCTTTTTATTTTGGTTTTCCTCTTCAATTTTGCTTTAACCAATTCAACCATATGGCCTAGGTGGAACTAAGATGATGGCTTGATGATGAGGACCTTGAGGGTGGGTTGTAAATCCATCACAAGTTAGGCCTCTAAAGCTTGAAAATTCCACTTGATGCAAAACCTTAAAGAATAATGCTTTATGATGCTAAAACAAAGATTTTTAGTTTAGAACTTGAAAGATGTATTTTTTTTTCCTTTTATGTTTTATTTCTTGTTAAGATATGTATTGGGTTGAATTTATAATTCTTTTAAAGTCTTGAAGGAGCTCTAGTAAAGAAACAAAATGAATTTGCATCCATGATTAAGTTTATGCTTTGCATAACCATGTTTACCTTCTATGTCATCACTAAATTTTCAAGAATGAATAAATGAACTTGCATTTCTCATGTTTAAATTCCAAGCTTGTATTTCATGTTTATGTTTCAAGTCATCACTTAATCTTTCAAGATAATTAAGAGGTTGCATCTCATATTTAATTTATGCTCTCACAATATTTTATAATGGCTAAAAGAATCAACGCATGACATGTTTATTTTATGCCATCACCTAAAGATCCTAGAGCTTAAAGACTTGCCCATGTATCACAAGCAAAGAAATATGATTATTGGAGTTAAAGAATTTATTCTTTAAAAAGTCTTGAGATTGGAGCTTAAAAAGATGTAATAATAATTCTCTTTTCCTCTCTTTGGTCTGTGCGGACTACACCGCTCAGGTTTCTTAATATTCTCTTCTCCCTCTCTCTGGTCTGTGCGGACTACATAGCTCCGGTTTCTTAATATTCTCTTCTCCTCTCTTTGGTCTGTGCGGATTACATAGCTCCAGCTTTCTTGTATCATGTTTATATTTCAAGTTCTTGCATCATGTTTAATTTTCAAGTCATCACCTTAAATCTTAAAGATAAAGAAATGGAATTGCATATCATGTTTATAATTCCAAGCTATCACCTTATAAAGATAAGATTAAAATAAGGTTGCATAGCATGTTTATAATTCTAAGATGTCACCTAAATCTCTAAAGCTCAAGACTTACTCCTTTTATCTTAAGTGAGAATTTTAATTGTGAAGATCCTCCCAAATTTGACAAAAGAACTAGTTTCTAAATGAGTTTTAAGGCTGTGCAAGGATTTTACGGGGGACTAGTATTTTATATGCACTTAAAATATGATTGTATCTAATTGCATGGGGATCATGATTCGACCTTGATCTGAGTTTAGTATCAATGTGTGATAATGATTTGATATGATTGAAGTTATGATAATTATGGTTTATTGTTAAGAGAATGATTCATAATTGGTTTAGTAACTAATTAGTTCTATAATTGATAATTCTATGTAAGGATTGGATGCTTATTAAGTACTTGATATCATTGAATGATTTCTGACTTGCATGTTATATTTGCTGTTGCAAATAATAAGAATGCTTATACATGAAATGTTCTTATGTAAAATTCACCTTTGTTGCTAGAAGAAAGTGTATCATTGTAAAAGTGTAATTTGGAAAGGTTGAGGCTAAGGAAAGACTTGGTATTTAAGCGTGTCCATTGTGACCCACCTCTCTTTCTCGGGAATCTCCCATATGCATGATTACAGTTGATATATATTATTCTAGCTTAAGACTATAAATGAGAAAATGTTATGATGTTTATGAATTGTATTATGATATAACATGCAAAGATTTAATGGTGACTTAAACTTATAAGGAAATGATCCTTTGGAACCATCGACTATAGGTGGTGAAAAGGTGATTTTAGCCCCTAACCCGTTCTCTCAAAAGGGTAGAGTCGGGACTTTAGCTTATCAAAAGGGATAAGTATATGCTAGTGACGACTAGTAAAGTATGAGCTCATAACCTAAATTACTCCCAAAAGGGTGGAGTATAGGGTGGCCCAAGGAAAATAATGATGATGATAAGATTTTAAGTCACCTAAGGCACTAAAGAAATGAAATATGTGCACTTTGTGTCCATATGTAGCTAATATTATATGACGTTCTTTTATGCATGTTATTTTGATAATGATGATGAGGAATATGATGTAATGATAAAGGAAAAGTTCATTGTAAATATGACATGTTAAGAATAAGATGCATTATAAGGCATGATTAAAAATTGACGAACCTCGGTTAAGTATTTGTCCGAACTTAAAATGAATCTTTGCATGCTCACTATTTTAGAATAATCCCGAGGTTCCTGGGGACTTTGATGATGACACTGTAGAAGGAGGTACCTTACTGAGAATTCTTTAGCAAGATTCTCACTCCCTTTTTCTTTATTTCCGTCATTGTCTCCAGATTCAAATGGCGACATTCGTCCTGTTCGTTGATACCCCTACTTGGGAATTCCACTATGATCCGTGCATCGCTCGTATCATTTTGAAGGAAGGTCTTGTGATTCGTGTTTTTATTTACATAGGTCGTCCATTTGCACATCCTGTCCCTAGTTATCGATTTTCTCCTACTTCTCCCTATGGCGATGAAATGGTTTTCGAACATGCACGTCCACTTGATGAAAGGATGTTACGTTCTTATCCGCCTTCATCTGCTGTCCATGGATTTCCAGTATGTTCGAGGCGAGATATTCAAATCGATCCTTGAGGACACTCCTACTCATGTATATTCTCGAGAGCTCTGCTCCTACTCCCTCATGTGTAAGAGAGGGTAGTGAGGAAACAGTTGTTCAACGGAGGTTAGCGAGAAGGCCGTCCATGCGACCCCAGCCTGGTGCATCTCGTGTGTACCTTCCGAGGAGCTCATCGATGGATCGGATTTATTCCCCATTTTCGTGACGGTGGCCATAGAAGGTTCTTAGTAGACTTATGTGTGATCATGCACCCTAGTTTTAGGATAACCTTCCCGGCTTATGGAGTTATCTAGTTTAGGGGCATGAATTTCCTTAAGTATATTTTCTTTTATGGGTTTGCATAAGATAATGATGTATGAACATAACCCACCCTTTGAGTGAGGTTATTGTATGTAAATATATGCTATAATGTGCTTATGGATGTTATATGATGGAGCCTAAGTGATATGATGTGATATATTCTTAAACGTCTTATTATACTCCGCTTACTCGTTCACGTTGTACTCGGCTCACGTTTTCAATTATGTGTTTAAAAAAAAAAAAGGCTCGTAATTTCACTAAGTATTTTCAAATTATGAAGAAAATACCAAAGCAAGGAGTAAAGTCTAGTCATTAATCAGATTCAACCTAGGTGTATCTGGTTAATTACTAAGTGTTACTGACAGGCGTGGATGATGAAGTGCAGCGAAGCCTCTCCTCTAGGGGCGTCGGCGCTCGAACACCAGGTCATCGCCAAAAGGTGAGACGGGGGAGAAACGATGGGAATGTACAGGGGGAGTGAAGGGTCGACCCATAAACATGAATACTCTAACCGTGCATCGACCCACAAAATGGAATGACCCGTAGTCCGGGTCATGGTGCACCTCCCATGTTGGCGTGTCCACGAACACTACGAACGTCGCCATCTGAAGACATGACGGAAAGAAAGAGATAGAGGGAGTGAGAATCTTGCTAAAGAATCTCAGTAGGGCCTCCTACTACCTAGGTGTCATCATCTACGTCCTCAGGAACCTTGGGTTTATTTACACAAAGTGACTGAGCATGTATTAGGTTCATTTTAAACTTTAAAATATATTTTAGCCAAGGTCCATTCATTTTAGGATGATCTTAATGTCATGGATGCAACATATTAGAAAATGTATGCATGGCACTACCTAATGCACATACATCATGCATCATCATTCTTGGTGGCATAAAGTGGCAATAGTAACATTCATATGGGACAAAACTTAGTGACATAATCATAATCATGAAACTTCTCTTCCTCATGGGTCACCCTAAAAGACAATCGAACTGGGGGTGCTCGGCCGAACCGGTGTCACCCAGAACGTGTCATACATCTAGGTTATGAGCTCATACCTTAACTAGTCGTCACTAGTTCTTACTTACCACTTAACGATAAGCGTATCATAAATCATAAATCCCGACTATCTGAGTACGGGTTAGGGGGCAAACCTCTTAGGGGTGCTCGGCCGAACCGGTGTCACCTAAGAGTATAAAATGGTACCGATGTCACATGAGTTCTATGGAGGTGCTCGGCCGAACCGGTGTCATCCTAGAACCCATCTTAGTACCTTAATTTTCAAAATCTCTTTAAGTCCCCAAATTTGTCGGAAATTAGGCGACTGCTTGGTCATTACACGAATTTCCTTCCAAATTTGCTTTATGCCACATAAACATATAGTCTCATAAATTCCTCATATGAATAACATCATCATCATTAGCATACTTCATGCATCATCATAAAACATCCAAATGCTTACCCTTACGGTAGCTTATGCTTTGACCCTTACGGGTCTTAATCTTGAGATATAGTTCTCTACATCCGTCGTTCATATTTTAAGCACCTAAGGCTCATAATTAAACATCATTCATAATCCTCTCATTTTACTTTTAAATCTGAATGGCATAGGGTGGAAATCCTAACATGTGAATACGGGGTTCTAGAACTTACGTTTTAGACCCTTTCTTGGTTCCGTTTTACTTGAAAGCTATGGATTAAATCTAAATCAATTATGAGGCATTCCTATGCTTAAGGACTAATTATTAATCATGTTTACCATGATGTAAGGGTGCTGGACAGAATCCAGAAAATTAAATGTTCTAAGAGTTCTACATTTGCAATTTTTACGGTTTTCTAGTTACTAGTTTCCCCATAGGTGCTAGAATTCAATTCTAACTCAAATGATACCAAGTTTTTCATGTCTAAACAATCTAAATCTGATTATGTCCCCATTAAAACAGTTTGGAAAAGTTCCATAAACAAATGGGTCAAAACTACGTTAAATTCTAGTTTTACGGTATTTCTAGTTAGCTAGTTTCTTACCTATCATGCATAGGATCGCTTCTACATCATCATATGATATTTTCACACATTCCAACACATCAAAACATCATCATACAGCATCACATTCATCACATCAGAACCGAAAACATTTAACTTAAATGAGAGAGTTAAATTGACATTTCTGGGTACATAAGTTAACTAGTTTCTCTTGGAATCATTCTAGAACTTCTAAAACTCTTTGCAAAACATTTTAATTCATCAAGAGGCTAAGTGAAGCCTTAGGTCACTGACCAAAACATATTCCATCCCCTAAAAGATAATAAAATCACAACTTGTGATGACATAACCTTATAAAGATTGTAAAGCTTTAGGGAAAACTTAAAACATAGACTATTGGTCCAAGTAGCTAGATGAAAACTCATTGCAAGTCCATCATCACTACTTGGCCAAAATTATGCATTCAAGGAATACATTCACATTTAACTTTATCTTGGAATGAAATGGGCAAGTCTTTGAGCTCTAGGTTCTTAAGTTACGACATAAACTAAACGTGCCCATGCTTTTCGTTTTTAATCTTGCTTACAAAGTAAAGTGATGACTTAAAATTAAATATGCAAGGCATAACTTAAACGTGCAAGCTTGAAAGTAATTATGCGAGGCATAAACTTAAACGTGCAAGCTTGAAGGTAAATATGCGTGGTTCAATTCTTTATTTTAGTGCTCTTGGCCCAACAACAATCGACTTTGAGGCCGAAATAGATAGGCATTCGAGAAATTAATTAGGTGATAATGCAAGTTCAATTCCTTATTTTAGTGCTCTAGGCCCAACAACAATCGACTTTAAGGCCGAAATAGAAAGGCTTCGAGAATTAAATTAAGTGATGAGACAAGTTCCATTTTAATCTTTATGTTCTTAGGTGATAGCTAGAAAGCAAAGATGCATAGCAAGAAGGTAAATATGGATGTAAGCATAAAATAAATTATGCAAGTTCATTTTATCTTTCTAGAGCTCTTAACAAGACTTTAAAGGAATTTAAACCATAACCCAAACTCATCCAAACAAGGTAAAGTCAAGCTTAGAGTTCTTAAAACTCAACATAATATTTTTAGGAAATCAAACCATGAAGCTTAGAAAAATTAAGGAAATGGCCGAAATCTTCAAGAAGAGAAAGGAACATTTTAAAACTCTAGAGTTCATGATCTTGGTGATATATTAACACCAACATCATGAGTCCTTATCATTGAGTTCATAGAGCCATTTAAAACCATCATTGAAGCTAAAGTTCTTAAGAGTTCAAGAAAAGAAAAACTAAAAACATTTTTGCCCAAGAACAAAGATCAAGCTTTAGAGTTTGTTTCAAGTGATGAACATCATCATGAAACTCTCATCATCAAGCTCTCATTCCTTTGTTCTCCAAGGCCTATGGCCGAAAATGAAAAGGAAAAAGGAGTGGAAATGAAGTTCTAAAGAGAAACAAGAGAAACTATGAACATCAAGCTTGAAACAAGAACTTTAAAGAAAAGAATACATGAAAGAAAATCCCTACTTGGTGTGATGAACTTGAAGATGGAAGAAGAAGATGAAGAAGATGAAGAACTTGAGGAACTCCAAGAACTTGAAGAACACAAAAACTTTGAGAGAAAAAGAAAAGCTTTGAGAGTTCCTAAACTTAGCAAATGATCTAAAAGTGGTGCAAGCTCCTCAAGGCATTCTATTTATAGAGAAATGAAACAAATGGAGGGAGCTCATGGGTGAAGAGGTTTCGGCCATGAGGGTGCAGATTGGAGGCTTTCCATGAATTCCATGAGGTGAGATAATGTGTTCTTGAGGTATGGTGAGGTATGGTTCAAAGCATGGTGAGGTATGGCTCAAGGTATGGCTCAAGCATGGCTCTTTGAGTGAGAAAACAATTTAATATGTGTGGTAATTGGAGAGAGATGGCCGAATATGCATCAGCCCATGGGGGAGGGTTCTTTGCATTTTAATTGTGGTTTAGAGTTGTGTTTAGGTGTATCTTTGATTATGCTTAAGATTAGGAATTTGTAAGAAAGTGTTTAGGTAAGGAAAATAGGTAATTAAGGTGGTCTAGACATAATTAAGGAGTGGTCTTGCACCATTAGTGAGTTAAATCCTCAATTTAGAGTCTAAACAACTCTAGACACATTTCCTTGATTTAAGGAATTGGAGAGAAAACACTATTCAAGATTCCAAGACTAGGAGTCTTGAGTTCTAAAAAGGGATTTAAGTTTAATCTAAGCAATTTTAGGTTCTAATTAACTTTAATAAATTATTTTGACTCTAGATTAATTAGGGAAATAAATTAATCTTCGTTTAGAGCCTAATATTGCTTAGGTTTGCTTAATTACGTCATTAAGCTCAAAAGCACTATTCTAGGGGCAAAATCGTAAGTTTGCACTAAAACTGCCGGGACCATAGGGACTTGAGCAGAGACCTCTAGACACATGAAAACATGTTTTTAAACCTCTGGGAAAGTTAGGGCTCAAGCGGCACCTTTACCGCGTAAAAAGCAGCTATAGGGTATTTTGGTCATTTTGACCCGAAGCTGCGGAAAACGAAATTTTCGCTTCCGAAAGCATTCAAGGGCCATTTAATCCCCTTCAAACATTGAGTTGACCCTTCGAGGACCCCGATTTCTCTGTCCGAGGGAAATGACCAAAATGCCCCTGAGGTCATTTTGGTCAGGGTAACTAACTCTCTCCTCGACAGGGTCAACTCAATGTTTGAAGGGGATTAAATGGCCCTTGAATGCTTTCGGGCGAAAATTTTGTTTTCCATATTTCGGTCAAAATGACCAAAATACCCTATAGTGTTTTTACTGTAAAATGCCGTTTAACCGGAACTTTCCCAGAGGTTCAAAACATGTTTTCATGTGTCTAGAGGTCTCTGTTCAAG
Source organism: Dalbergia cochinchinensis (assembly GCA_031216125.1). Taxonomy (NCBI): domain Eukaryota; kingdom Viridiplantae; phylum Streptophyta; class Magnoliopsida; order Fabales; family Fabaceae; genus Dalbergia; species Dalbergia cochinchinensis. The sequence goes on from CM062373.1 coordinate 39,299,843, forward strand.
TCCCGGTGGTCCCGGCATTTAGTGCAAAATTACGATTTTGCCCCTAGAATAGTGCTTTTGAGCTTAATGACGTAATTAAGCAAACCTAAGCAATATTAGGCTCTAAACGAAGATTAATTTATTTCCCTAATTAATCTAGAGTCAAAATAATTTGTTAAAGTTAATTAGAACCTAAAATTACTTAGATTAAACTTAAATCCCTTTTTAGAACTCAAGACTCCTAGTCTTGGAATCTTGAATAGTGTTTTCTCTCTCCAATTCCTTAAATCAAGGAAATGTGTCTAGAGTTGTTTAGACTCTAAATTGAGGATTTAACTCACTAATGGTGCAAGACCACTCCTTAATTATGTCTAGACCACCTTAATTACCCATTTACCTTCCCTAAACACTTTCTTACAAATTCCTAATCTAAAGCATAATCAAAGATACACCTAAACATAACTCTAAACCACAATTAAAATGCAAAGAAACCTCCCCCATGGGCTGATGCATTTCAGCCACATCCTCCCCCTTTGACCACATATTAAATTGTTTTCTCACTCAAAGAACCATGCTTGAAGCCATACCTTGAACCATACCTCACCATACCTTAAGCCATACCTCACCATACCTCAAGAACACATTATCTCACCTCATGGAACTCATGGAATGCCTCCAATCTGCACCTCATGGCCGAAGCTCTTCATCACCATGAGCTCCCTCCATTTGTTTCATTTCTCTATAAATAGAATGCCTTGAGGAGCTTGCACCACTTTTAGATCATTTGCTAAGTTTAGGAACACTCAAAGCTTTTCTTTTTCTCTCAAAGTTTTTGTGTTCTTCAAGTTCTTAGAGTTCTTCAAGTTCTTCATCTTCTTCTTCCATCTTCAAGTTCATCACATCAAGTAGGGATTTTCTTTCATGTATTCTTTTCTTTAAAGTTCTTGTTTCAAGCTTGATGTTCATAGTTTCTCTTGGTTCCTTTTAGAACTTCTTTTCTTCTCCTTCTTCCTCTTTATGTTTCGGCCATGGGCCTTTGGGAATGAAGGAATGAGAGCTTGATGATGAGAGTTTCATGATGATGTTCATCACTTGAAACAAACTCTAGAGCTTGATCTTTGTTCTTGAGCAAAAATGTTTTTAGTTTTTCCTTTCTTGAACTCTTGAGAACTTTAGCTTTGATGATGTTTTAAAATGGCTCTATGAACTCAATGATGAGGACTCATGATGTTGGTGTTAATGTATCATCAAGATCATGAACTCTAGAGTTCTAAAATGTTCCTTTTTCTTCTTGAAGATTTCGGCCATTTCCTTAATTTTTCTAAGCTTCATGGTTTGATTTCCTAAGAATATTATGTTGAGTTTTAAAGAACTCTAAGCTTGACTTTACCCTGTTTGGATGAGTTTGGGTTATGGTTTAAATTCCTTTAAAGTCTTGTTAAGAGCTCTAGAAAGATAAAATGAACTTGCATAATTTATTTTATGCTTGCATTCATATTTACATTCTTGCTATGCATCTTTACTTTCAAGCGATCACCTAAGAACATAAAGATTAAAATGGAACTTGCATCTTCACTTAATTTAATTCTCAAAGCCTTTCTATTTCGGCCTTAAAGTCGATTGTTGTTGGGCCTAGAGCACTAAAATAAAGAATTGAACTTACATCCTCACTTAATTAATTCCTCGAATGCCTATCTATTTTGGCCTTAAAGTCGATTGTTGTTGGGCCAAGAGCACTAAAATAAAGAATTGAACCATGTATATTACCTTCAAGCTCGCACGTTTAAGTTTATGCCTTGCATATTTAAATTCAAGTCATCACTTTACTTTGTAAGCAAGATTAAAAATGAAAAGCATAAGCACGTTTAGTTTATGTCGTAACTTAAGAACCTAGAGCTCAAAGACTTGCCCATTTCATCCCAAGATAAAGACAAATGTGAATGTATTCCTTGAATGCATAATTTCGGCCAAGTAGTGATGATGGACTTGCAATGAGTTTTCGTCTAACTACTAGGACCAATAGTCTATGTTTTAAGTTTTCCTTAAAACTTTACAAATCTTTATAAGGTTATGTCATCACAAGTTGTGATTTTACTATCTTTTAGGGAATGGAATATGTTTTGGTCAGTGACCTAAGGCTTCACTTAGCCTCTTGATGAATTAAAATGTTTTGCAAAGAGTTTTAGAAGTTCTAGATCGATTCCGAGAGAAACTAGTTAACTTATGTACCTAGAAATGTCAATTTAACTCTCTCATTTAAGTTAAATGTTTTCGGTTCTGATGTGATGAGTGTGATGCTGTATGATGATGTTTTGATGTGTTGGAAGGTGTGAAAATATCATGTGATGATGTAGAAGCGAACCTATGCATGATAGGTAAGAAACTAGCTAACTAGAAATACCGTAAAGCTAGAATTTAACATAGTTTTGACCCATTTGTTTATGGAACTAATCCAAACTGTTTTAATGGGGACATAATCAGATTTAGATTGTTTAGACATGAAAAACTTGGTATCATTTGGATTAGAATTGAATTCTAGCACCTATGGGGAAACTAGTAACTAGAAAATCGTAAAAATGCAAATGTAGAACTCTTAGAACATTTAATTTTCTGGATTCTGTCCAGCACCCTTACAACATGATAAACATGATTAATAATTAGTCCTTAAGCATAGGAATGCCTCATAATTGATTTAGATTTAATATATAGCGCCTTCAGCGAAAACGGAACCGAGAAAGGGTCTAAAACGTAAGTTCTAGAACCCCGTATTCACATGTTAGGATTTCCACCCTATGCTATTCAGATTTAGAAGTAAAATGAGAGGATTATGAATGATGTTTAATTATGAGCCTTAGGTGCTTAAAATATGAACGACGGATGTAGAGAACTGTATCTCAAGATTAAGACCCGTAAGGGTCAAAGCATAAGCTACCGTAAGGGTAAGCGTTTGGATGTTTTATGATGATGCATGAAGTATGCTAATGATGATGATGTTATTCATATGCGGAATTTATGAGGTTATCTGTTTATATGGCATAAAGCAAATTTGGAAGGAAATTCGGTGTAATGACCGTTGTGCCGCCGAATTTCCGACAAATTTGGGGACTTAAAGAGATTTTGAAAATTAAGGTACTAAGATGGGTTCTAGGATGACACCGGTTCGGCCGAGCACCTCCATAGAACTCATGTGACATCGGTACCATTTTACACTCTTAGGTGACACCGGTTCGGCCGAGCACCCCTAAGAGTTTTGCCCCCTAACCCGTACTCAGATAGTCGGGATTTATGATTTATGATACGCTTATCGTTAAGTGGTAAGTAAGAACTAGTGACGACTAGTTAAGGTATGAGCTCATAACCTAGATGTATGACACGTTCTGGGTGGCACCGGTTCGGCCGAGCACCCCCAGTTCGATTGTCTTTTAGGGTGGCCCATGAGGAAGAGATGTTTCATGATTATGATTATGTCACTAAGTTTGTCCCATATGAATGTTTCTATTGCCACTTTATGCCACCAAGAATGATGATGCTTGATGTTATGTTTTATGTATGTGCATTAGGTAGTGCCATGCATACATCTTCTATTATGTTGCATTCATGACATTAAAATCATCCTAAAATGAATGGACCTTGGCTAAAATATATTTTAAAGTTTAAAATGAACTTAATACATGCTCAGTCATTTTGTATAAATAAACCCAAGGTTCCTGAGGACGTAGATGATGACACCTAGGTAGTAAGAGGCTCTACTGAGATTCTTTACCAAGATTCTCACTCCCTCTATCTCTTTCTTTCCGTCACGTCTTCAGATGGCGACGTTCGTAGTGTTCGTGGACACCCCGACGTGGGAGGTGCACTATGACCCGGCTCACGGGTCATACCATTTTGAGGGGCAGTGCACGGTGTGGGTTTTCATGTTCGTAGGACGCCCTTTCGCTCATCCCGTGCACACCCATCGCTTCTCCCCGACTGCACCCTATGGCGACGACGAGCGGGTTTTTGAGCGTGCGCGTACGCATGACGAGAGAGTGCTCCGCATGCACACCGCCACCTTAGCCATGCGAGACTATCCCGATTACGTGCCCCAGACCTACTTCTCGGAGACCAACCCGTCCGAGGACCCGCCTACTCATCCGTATAGCGAGAGCTCTGCCCCCTCTCCACCATTGATGAGGGAGGGCAGTGAGGATATCGTGACTTAGCCCCGACTTGCACAACGACCGGAGATGCGGCTACACCACGGGGGTCACTCTCGATGTAACACCCTAGTAATTAACCAGATACACCTAGGTTGAATCTGATTAATGACTAGACTTTACTCCTTGCTTTGGTTCTTTCTTCATAATTTGAAAATACTTAGTGAAATTACGAGCTATTTTTTTTTTAAACACATAATTGAAAACGTGAGCCGAGTACAACGTGAACGAGTAAGCGGAGTATAATAAGACGTTTAAGAATATATCACGTCACATCACTTAGGCTCCATCATATAACATCCATAAGCACATTATAGCATATATTTACATACAATAACCTCACTCAAAGGGTGGGTTATGTTCATACATCATTATCTTATGCAAACCCATAAAAGAAAATATACTTAAGGAAATTCATGCCCCTAAACTAGATAACTCCATAAGCCGGGAAGGTTATCCTAAAACTAGGGTGCATGATCACACATAAATCTACTAAGAACTCTCTAGGGCCACCGTCTGGAAATGGGGAATAAATCCGATCCACTGATGAGCTCCCTCGGGAGGGGACACACGAGATGCACCAGGCTGGGGTCGCATGGGCGGCCTTCTTGCTAACCTCGGCTGAACAACTATTTCCTCACTACCCTCTCTTACACGTGTGGGAGTAGAAGCAGAGCTCTCAGAATATACATGAGTAGGAGTGTCCTCTGAAGGATCAGTTTCAGAATATCTCCTCTCAGGAACATACTCTGGAAATCCATGGACAGCAGATGAAGCGGGATAAGAACGTAACATCCTTTCATCAAGTGGACGTGCATGTTCGAAAACCATTTCATCGCCATAGGGAGAAGTAGGAGAAAATCGATAACTAGGGACAGGATGTGCAAATGGACGACCTATGTAAATAAAAACACGAATCACAAGACCTCCTTCAAAATGATACGAGCGATGCACCTGATCATAGTGAAATTCCCAAGTAGGGGTATCAGCGAGCAGACGATTGTCGCCATCTGAATCTGGAGACAATGATAGAAATAAAGAATAGGGAGTGAGAATCTTGCTAAAGAATTCTCAGTAAGGTACCTCCTTCTACAGTGTCATCATCAAAGTCCCCAGGAACCTTGGGATTATTCTAAAATAGTGAGCATGCAAAGATTCATTTTAAGTTCGGACAAATACTTAACCGAGGTTCGTCAATTTTTAATCATGCGTCTTATAATGCATCATAATCTTAACATGTCATATTTACAATGAACTTTTCCTTTATCATTACATCATTTTCCTCATCATCATTATCAAATAACATGCATAAAATAACGTCATATAATATTAGCTACATGTGGACATAGTGCACATATTTCTTTTCTTTAGTGCCTTAGGTGACTTAAAATCTTATCATCATCACTATTTTCCTTAGGCCACCCTATACTCCACCCTTTTGGGAGTAATTTAGGTTATGAGCTCATACTTTACTAGTCGTCACTAGCATATACTTATCCCTTTTGATAAGCTAAAGTCCCGACTCTACCCTTTTGAGAGAACGGGTTAGAGGGCTAAAATCACCTTTTCACCACCTATAGTCTGATGGTTCTAAAGGATCATTTTCTTATAAGTTTAAGTCACCATTAAATCTTTGCATGTTATATCATAATACAATTCATAAACATCATAACATTTTCTCATTTATAGTCTTAAGCTAGAATAATATATATCAACTGTAATCATGCATATGGGAGATTCCCAGCAAAGAGAGGTGGGGCACAATGGACACGCTTAAATACCAAGTCTTACCTTAGCCAGAACCTTTCCAAATTACACTTTTACAATGATACACTTTCTTCTAGCAACAAAGGTAAATTTTACATAATAAAGAACATTTCATGTATAAGCATTCTCATTATTTACAACAGCAACTATAACATGCAAGCCAGGAAATCATTCAATAAGCATCCAATCCTTACATAGAATTATCAATTATAGAACTAATTAGTTACTAAACCAATTATGAATCATTCTCTTAACAATAAACCATAATTATCACAACTTCAATCATATCAAATCATTATCACACATTGATACTAAACTCAGATCAGTGGCGAATCATGAACCTCATGCAATTACATAGAATCATATTTTAAGTGCATATAAAATACTAGTTCCCCAGTAAAATCCTTGCAAAGCCTTAAAACTCATTTAGAAACTAGTTCTTTTGTCAAATTTGGGAGGATCTTCACAAATAAAATTCTCACTTAAGATAAAAGGAGTAAGTCTTGAGCTTTAGAGATTTAGGTGACATCTTAGAATTATAAACATGCTATGCAACCTTATTTTAATCTTATCTTTATAAGGTGATAGCTTGGAATTATAAACATGATATGCAATTCCATTTCTTTATCTTTAAGATTTAAGGTGATGACTTGAAAATTAAACATGATGCAAGAACTTGAAATATAAACATGATACAAGAAACTGGAGCGGCGGTAATCCGCACAGACCAAGAGAGAGGGAGAAGAGAATATTAAGAAACCGGAGCGGCGGTAGTCCGCACAGGACCAGTAGAGGGAGAAGAGAATTATTATTACATCTTTTTAAGCTCCAATCTCAAGACTTTTTAAAGAATAAATTCTTTAACTCCAATAATCATATTTCTTTTCTTGTGATACATGGGCAAGTCTTTGAGCTCTAGGATATGTCATGCGTTGATTCTTTTAGCCATTATAAAATTTAACTCCAATAAATATGTCATGCGTTGATTCTTTTAGCCATTATAAAATATAGTGAGAGCATAAATTAAATATGAGATGCAACCTCTTTATTATCTTGAAAGATTAAGTGATGACTTGAAACATAAACATGAAATACAAGCTTGGAATTTAAACATGAGAAATGCAAGTTCATTTATTCATTCTTGAAAATTTAGTGATGACATAGAAGGTAAACATGGTTATGCAAAGCATAAACTTAATCATGGATGCAAATTCATTTTGTTTCTTTACTAGAGCTCCTTCAAGACTTTAAAAGAATTATAAATTCAACCCAATACATATCTTAACAAGAAATAAAACATAAAAGGAAAATACATCTTTCAAGTTCTAAACTAAAAATCTTTGTTTTAGCATCATAAAGCATTATTCTTTAAAGTTTTGCATCAAGTGGAATTTTCAAGCTTTAGAGGCCTAACTTGTGATGGATTTACAATCCACCCTCAAGGTCCTCATCATCAAGCCATCATCTTAGTTCCACTTAGGCCATATGGTTGAATTGGTTAAAGAAAAATTGAAGAGGAAAACCAAAATGAAAAGCTAAGGTAAGTTCATAATTTCATCATTTTGAGCTAAAAACACAACTCCTCAAAGCATAGAAATAAATTTAGAAACTACTCCCTACCTAATCTGAGTTGAAGAAGAGGAAGAGAACTTGGTTTCTTGAAGTGAAATGAAACAAAATCTCTTTGAAAAAATTGAAGAAAGAATTCAGCCAAAGAGAAGGAAGAAAGAAAGTTTTTGGTGCTCTTAAAAACTAGTTATGAACCAAGCATTCCAAGACCACTCAAGCAAGCCTATTTATAGAAGATTTTGAGGCTTCTAATTGGACAAAATGATGAGGTAGTGGACGGAATTTTGCAGGAGAAATAAGGGAGGAAAAATCATTTTAGACAAAGTTGTATGAAATTAAGGAATTATGTCTCTTATGGTGACATTTTGGCATTTTGTTTTAGTGCAACTTTTGGCAATAATTCAGCTACATAATGGCATCAATAATTTCATCCATTACAGCCCAAAGAAGTGAAATTTGTGTGTTCCATGCATTATTTAGGTGTAGGCAAGGTATTCATGTAATTTAGAGAATTTACTGTTAAGGGTTTAAGTGAATTAGTAAGCAATTTGGGTGTTTTGAGCAATTTTGGGTTCTAATCAATCTAAATACATAATTTTGACTCTAGATTAATATTTAGAATTTAATAAGCTTTAATTTGAGCCTAATATTGCTTAGGTTTGAGTATACTGAATCAAAAATCCCGAAATTGCAAAGCGCCAAAAATAGGGCAAAATCGTACTTTCACTTAAAAGCGCCGAGGCCACCCGAGCTTAACCAATGGTTAATCATGGCTTAAAAACACATTTTAAAACATTTTAGTGAGGTTCGGGCTCAGTCGACACGCACATCTGAGTTAAAGCAAATAGGGGGCGTTTTGGTCATTTCGTGCGTCGGAACTCAAAATTGAGATCCTTCTGCTCTATTAACACACATAACACAAACAATCCCTTATTATCCTCAAAATATCTCCTTGAGAATAGGTGGGGCCCACGATCCTCATTTTCTGAGTAAAATAACTTCAGGGGCATTTTGGTCAATTTATACGCATAAAAATTCGGGATTTGCGACTCGCATGAATCGTTCCTAACCTCTCTTCTAATGTTATATTCCTTTATTGAGGATTGTTCGGCCTCAAATCTTATGTAATAATTACCTACGGTAATTCGGTAATTGAGTAATTTCTAATGACAGTAAAAATTACAGTAAAAATTGGGGCGTTACATTACTCCCCTCCTTAAAAGAATTTCGCCCCGGAAATTCGTTACCTGGGAACAACTCGGGGTATTGTGCTTTCATGTTTGATTCCAGCTCCCATGTAAGTTCTTCGGTTTCACCTTGTCCCCATGCTACTTTGACCAGGGGTACAGCCTTGTTCCTTAACTGCTTAACTCCTCGATCGACGATTCTCGTGGGTAGTAAGTTAAATGTCAAGTTATCTCTTAATTGTACATGTTCTGGCTCTAGTACATGACTCGGGTTAGATTGATACTTTCTTAACTGAGAGACATGGAAAACATCATGAAGGTTGGATAGACTCGGGGGTAGGGCTATACGGTAGGCTACAGGTCCTACTTTGGTAAGGATTTCAAACGGACCAAGAAATCTGGGGCTCAATTTCTTTACTTTTATTGCTCGGCCTATGCCTGTGGTGGGGGTGATCCTTAGGAACACGTGGTCCCCTTCTTGAAAATCTAGCGGTTTTCGCCGCTTGTCCGCATAGTTTTTCTGTCGACTTTGAGCAGTAAGAATCTTATCCCTAATCTTCTTGATTTGTTCCGTTGTTTCCCTCACAATATCAGGTCCGAGTAAACTTTGCTCTCCGGGTTCATACCAACATAAGGGAGATTGACATTTCCATCCATAGAGGGCCTCATACGGTGCCATACCGATACTTGCATGATAACTGTTGTTATATGCAAATTCAATCGATGGTGTACTTATCCCAACTTCCCCTTTGATCTAAAACACATGCCCTTAACATATCCTCCAAGGTTTGGATAGTTCTTTCAGATTGACCGTCTGTTTGGGGGCGATAGGCCGTGCTTAGACACAGCTTTGAACCAAACGCCTTTTGAAAGGCTCCCCAAAATCGTGATGTAAACCGCGGATCCCGGTCCGAGATTATCGTCGACGGCACCCCATGTAACCTTACTATCTCCTGAATATATAATTGTGCTAACCTATCCAAGGAATAAGTCACCTTAATAGGTAAAAAGTGGGCTGACTTCGTCAATCGATCCACGATTACCCATATGGTATCATGATTCATTTGGGTCCTCGGTAATCCAGTCACAAAATCCATGGAGATACTATCCCACTTCCACTCAGGGATCGACAGAGGTTGCAGCATTCCAGAGGGTTTTTGGTGTTCAATCTTCACCTTTTGACACACCAAGCACTTACTCACCCATGTGCACACATCTTTCTTCATTCCAGGCCACCAGAACATCTTCTTCAAATCTTGATACATCTTGGTGGCACCAGGATGAAGGGTAAAATGGCTTTTATGGGCTTCCTCCAAAATATCTTTTCGGAGGCCACCACTAGCAGGTACACATATTCGACCTTTAAACCTCCACAAATCGTCCATTCCTTGGGTAAAACTTATCAACTTTCCTGCCTTCACGCCCTAAAGTCTCTTGAAACTCAAAGATCGTCCCCTTGAGCTTGAACAATCCTTTCTTTGAACTCACTTGTCACTCTAAGATGACAAGCTCTGATGCCCTTAGTGGTCAAAGTCATTCCTAGGTTTAAGTCCCTAAATTGCTCAATTAATTCAACCTCCTTCACCATCAAACGGGACACTTGTAAGGACTTCCTACTCAAAGCATCAGCTACTACATTAGCTTTACCAGGATGGTAGTTTAATCCAAAATCATAATCTTTCAAGAACTCCATCCATCGCCTTTGCCTCATGTTTAGCTCTTTTTGATCAAAGAGATATTTCAAACTCTTGTGATCGGAAAACACCTCAAACTTAACTCCATATAAATGGTGTCTCCAAATCTTTAGAGCAAACACGACGGCAGCTAACTCAAGGTCATGGGGAGGGTAGTTTGCCTCATGTGGCTTGAGTTGTCTTGATGCATAGGCCACCACTTGCCTATCTTGCATCAATACACAACCTAAACCCTTTTTTGAAGCATCACAATACACCTCGAAAGGCATATTGGGGTCAGATAACACTAAAACAGGGGTCGAGGTTAGCTTGTGTTTTAACTTTTGAAAGCTCTTTTCACACTCTGGGGTCCATGAAAAAGGGGTGTTCTTCCTAGTCAGCTTGGTCAAAGGTAGGGAAATCTGGGAAAATCCCTTGATAAATCGACGGTAATAACCGGCTAAACCCAAAAAGCTCCTTACTTGATTCTGTGGTTGGTCTTTCCCAATTTACTACCGCTTCTACCTTACTAGGATCTACAGCAATTCCTTTCTTAGATACTACATGCCCTAAAAATTGCACCTTATCCAACCAAAACTCACACTTGGAAATCTTGGCATATAGTTTCTTTTCCTTCAAGATCTCCAGTACTATGGTCAGGTGGCATTCATGCTCTTCATGGGTCTTAGAATATATGAGAATGTCATCTATAAAGTCAACTACAAACTGATCTAAATAGGGTCGAAAGATCCTATTCATGTAATCCATAAAAATAGCTGGAGCATTGGTTAACCCAAAGGACATTACTGCAAACTCAAAATGGCCGTATCGAGTGCGAAAGGCCGTTTTAGGTATGTCTTCATCTCTCACTCTAATTTGATGGTAGCCGGACCTCAAATCTATCTTAGAAAACACCACCGCACCTTTCAGTTGGTCCATCAAATCATCGATCCTAGGTAGAGGATACTTGTTTTTCACCGTTACTTTATTCAACTGCCTATAATCTGCATACATCCTCATACTCCCATCCTTTTTCTTTACAGGGGCTCCCCAAGGTGATGCACTAGGCCTAACAAACTTTTTCTCCAATAAATCTTCCAATTGAGTTTTTAACTCGGTCAATTCTAATGGGGACATCCTGTATGGGGCTATGGATATAGGTCCCTTTTACCTAAGCAATTCTATGGAAAACTCTATCTCTCTCTTGGGGGGAAACTCTGGTATCTCATCTGGAAATACTTCAGGATAATTTCTTACTATTGGTATCTCATCGATACTTTGCTCAAAGTCTACATCACTAGCGGCTAAGAAAATGTAACCTTTACTCTCACCCTTACCACAGTCCATTTCCACAGCAGTTATGTAAAGACTTATGGGTTTCTTAGGTTCAATAGGAACAGGAAGAAAAGTGATGGTTTTCTCATAACAGTTTAACGACACGGTTGGCCTCAAGCCAATCCATGCCAAGAATCACATCTAAACCTCGCATGGGTAAGCAAATAAGATCTAAAATAAAGGATCTATTATCTATAATAAAACTACAATCTAAACAACATTTACAAGTCCTAACGGGTTTTCCAGTCAGGGTAGAAACAATAAGGTCAAAAGGAAGCTCAGTCATACGTAAATTAAGGCTTTTAACACATGAATGGGAGATAAAAGAATGAGAAGCGCCAGAATCATATAGTACAATTAAGTCTTTACCATGCATATTACCCTTACCTTCCACGAGATTTCGTGACTTCGTTGTTTCTTGAAGATTAACAAAGAAATACCCTTCCCTGGTATTGCGGCTTGGGATTGGGGGTTGGCGGGTTCCTTTCCGTGCATTCTCGGGAGTAATGACCTGGTTTTCCACATCGATAGAACACGTTTGTTCCGGCTCGACATGGCATGCTCCCATGATTCTTGTCGCACTTGGGACATTCCATGGATGGCGCAGGCCGTGGAGGTACTGCTGGACCTCTTTGTGGTGCTTTCCCTTTATTGTTGTTATTGTTGTTGTTGCGATTGTTACTGGGATTATTGTTGTAGCGGTTGTTATTATAGCGGTTGTTGTTGTTTGGCCTTCCTTGTTGAAAATTTCTTTGTGTCCCTTGTGGTCTTGATTGAGAAATGGAGGTCGATTACGCCTCTTGAGCTAGCGACCTTGAGGTGTCAACTTTTTGGTAATATTATCTGACTTTGGGGTGTTTAGTTTTCTCTGACCTTCTTCAATAATCCGACATTTGTTAACTAGGGTAGAGAAATCCCTAATCTCCAAATGTGTAACTGCCACATTAAGTTCCGTCTTCAACCCTGACTCGTATTTAATGCATTTCCAGTACTCATCAGGATTTCCTTGGTACATTCTTGAGAACTTAATGAGTTCTTCAAATCTGGCGTTGTCTTGGGCCACATTCATATTCCCTGGACAAGTTGCATGAATTCAATGTCCTTGGCATTTCTAGCGACTCTGGAAAGTACTTTTCAGTAAAAATGGACCTTGAATAGTTCCCAATCAATGTCCACGCTCGGTGCGTCTCCGTGAGTCTTGAACACCCGCCCACCGTAAACCGCATCACCCTCAAGCATATGAGTAGCGAAGGTGACCTTTTGCTCCTCCGAGCATGGGACTACAACAAAGACCTTCTCAATGTTCCGAATCCATTCATCTGCAATATTTGGATTAAGTGTCCCCTTGAAAACTGGTGGGTTTGCCTTACGAAACTCCCCGAAACAGGCATGTTCAGGAATCTCATGTCCCTGATTCATATTGGCTTGACGATCCTGATCCATTCGTTCCATCATCATTCTCATGGTCCTTGCTACGTCGCGGAGTGCTTCAGCTGTCTCGTTGTCTTGATTATTCTGTGCTGCGCTCCTAGTCTAATGTCGACGTGCCATTGGTCTCTATACACACAAAATAGCAACACTGAGGTGATCAGGCTCAATATTCCATGCAAAGTGAGCAAGTTACCATGGCACCTTCAACATACAGTAGTCATGTATTTCTAATCCTCAAGCTCATCCTAATGATAAACATCTACACATGACGTCACTAACGTATTATGCTTTAGAAGCATAGCTAGTCCAATCCTCAGGCTCCATGAAAATTGAACTGCTCTGATACCAAAATGTAACACCTTAGTAATTAACCAGATACACCTAGGTTGAATCTGATTAATGACTAGACTTTACTCCTTGCTTTGGTTCTTTCTTCATAATTTGAAAATACTTAGTGAAATTACGAGCCATTTTTTTTTTAAACACATAATTGAAAACGTGAGCCGAGTACAACGTGAACGAGTAAGCGGAGTATAATAAGACGTTTAAGAATATATCACGTCACATCACTTAGGCTCCATCATATAACATCCATAAGCACATTATAGCATATATTTACATACAATAACCTCACTCAAAGGGTGGGTTATGTTCATACATCATTATCTTATGCAAACCCATAAAAGAAAATATACTTAAGGAAATTCATGCCCCTAAACTAGATAACTCCATAAGCCGGGAAGGTTATCCTAAAACTAGGGTGCATGATCACACATAAATCTACTAAGAACTCTCTAGGGCCACTGTCCTGGAAATGGGGGAATAAATCCGATCCACTGATGAGCTCCCTCGGGAGGGGACACACGAGATGCACCAGGCTGGGGTCGCATGGACGGCCTTCTTGCTAACCTCGGCTGAACAACTATTTCCTCACTACCCTCTCTTACACGTGTGGGAGTAGAAGCAGAGCTCTCAGAATATACATGAGTAGGAGTGTCCTCTGAAGGATCAGTTTCAGAATATCTCCTCTCAGGAACATACTCTGGAAATCCATGGACAGCAGATGAAGCGGGATAAGAACGTAACATCCTTTCATCAAGTGGACGTGCATGTTCGAAAACCATTTCATCGCCATAGGGAGAAGTAGGAGAAAATCGATAACTAGGGACAGGATGTGCAAATGGACGACCTATGTAAATAAAAACACGAACTGCGCACCTCCCTTCAAAATGATACGAGCGATGCACCGGATCATAGTGAAATTCCCAAGTAGGGGTATCAACGAACAGGACGATTGTCGCCATCTGAATCTGGAGACAATGACAGAAATAAAGAATAGGGAGTGAGAATCTTGCTAAAGAATTCTCAGTAAGGTACCTCCTTCTACAGTGTCATCATCAAAGTCCCCAGGAATCTCGGGATTATTCTAAAATAGTGAGCATGCAAAGATTCATTTTAAGTTCGGACAAATACTTAACCGAGGTTCGTCAATTTTTAATCATGCGTCTTATAATGCATCATAATCTTAACATGTCATATTTACAATGAACTTTTCCTTTATCATTACATCATTTTCCTCATCATCATTATCAAATAACATGCATAAAATAACGTCATATAATATTAGCTACATGTGGACATAGTGCACATATTTCTTTTCTTTAGTGCCTTAGGTGACTTAAAATCTTATCATCATCATTATTTTCCTTAGGCCACCCTATACTCCACCCTTTTGGGAGTAATTTAGGTTATGAGCTCATACTTTACTAGTCGTCACTAGCATATACTTATCCCTTTTGATAAGCTAAAGTCCCGACTCTACCCTTTTGAGAGAACGGGTTAGGGGGCTAAAATCACCTTTTCACCACCTATAGTCTGATGGTTCTAAAGGATCATTTTCTTATAAGTTTAAGTCACCATTAAATCTTTGCATGTTATATCATAATACAATTCATAAACATCATAACATTTTCTCATTTATAGTCTTAAGCTAGAATAATATATATCAACTGTAATCATGCATATGGGAGATTCCCAGAAAGAGAGGTGGGTCACAATGGACACGCTTAAATACCAAGTCTTTCCTTAGCGAACCTTTCCAAATTACACTTTTACAATGATACACTTTCTTCTAGCAACAAAGGTAAATTTTATATAATAAAGAACATTTCATGTATAAGCATTCTCATTATTTGCAAGCAACTATAACATGCAAGCCAGAAATCATTCAATAAGCATCCAATCCTTACATAGAATTATCAATTATAGAACTAATTAGTTACTAAACCAATTATGAATCATTCTCTTAACAATAAACCATAATTATCACAACTTCAATCATATCAAATCATTATCACACATTGATACTAAACTCAGATCAGTGGCGAATCATGAACGTCATGCAAGTACATAGAATCATATTTTAAGTGCATATAAAATACTAGTTCCCCGTAAAATCCTTGCAAAGCCTTAAAACTCATTTAGAAACTAGTTCTTTTGTCAAATTTGGGAGGATCTTCACAAATAAAATTCTCACTTAAGATAAAAGGAGTAAGTCTTGAGCTTTAGAGATTTAGGTGACATCTTAGAATTATAAACATGCTATGCAACCTTATTTTAATCTTATCTTTATAAGATGATAGCTTGGAATTATAAACATGATATGCAATTCCATTTCTTTATCTTTAAGATTTAAGGTGATGACTTGAAAATTAAACATGATGCAAGAACTTGAAATATAAACATGATACAAGAAAGCTGAGGCGGTAATCCATACAGGACGATAGAGGGAGAAGAGAATATTAAGAAACCGGAGCGGTAGTCCGCACAGGACCAAGAGAGGAGAAGAGAATTATTATTACATCTTTTTAAGCTCCAATCTCAAGACTTTTTAAAGAATAAATTCTTTAACTCCAATAATCATATTTCTTTGCTTGTGATACATGGGCAAGTCTTTGAGCTCTAGGATCTTTAGGTGATGGCATAAAATAAATATGTCATGCGTTGATTCTTTTAGCCATTATAAAATATAGTGAGAGCATAAATTAAATATGAGATGCAACCTCTTTATTATCTTGAAAGATTAAGTGATGACTTGAAACATAAACATGAAATACAAGCTTGGAATTTAAACATGAGAAATGCAAGTTCATTTATTCATTCTTGAAAATTTAGTGATGACATAGAAGGTAAACATGGTTATGCAAAGCATAAACTTAATCATGGATGCAAATTCATTTTGTTTCTTTACTAGAGCTCCTTCAAGACTTTAAAAGAATTATAAATTCAACCCAATACATATCTTAACAAGAAATAAAACATAAAAGGAAAATACATCTTTCAAGTTCTAAACTAAAAATCTTTGTTTTAGCATCATAAAGCATTATTCTTTAAAGTTTTGCATCAAGTGGAATTTTCAAGCTTTAGAGGCCTAACTTGTGATGGATTTACAATCCACCCTCAAGGTCCTCATCATCAAGCCATCATCTTAGTTCCACCTAGGCCATATGGTTGAATTGGTTAAAGAAAAATTGAAGAGGAAAACCAAAATGAAAAGCTAAGGTAAGTTCATAATTTCATCATTTTGAGCTAAAAACACAACTCCTCAAAGCATAGAAATAAATTTAGAAACTACTCCCTACCTAATCTGAGTTGAAGAAGAGGAAGAGAACTTGGTTTCTTGAAGTGAAATGAAACAAAATCTCTTTGAAAAAATTGAAGAAAGAATTCAGCCAAAGAGGAGGAAGAAAGAAAGTTTTTGGTGCTCTTAAAAACTAGTTATGAACCAAGCATTCCAAGACCACTCAAGCAAGCCTATTTATAGAAGATTTTGAGGCTTCTAATTGGCCAAAATGATGAGGTAGTGGACGGAATTTTGCAGGAGAAATAAGGGAGGAAAAATCATTTTAGACAAAGTTGTATGAAATTAAGAAATTATGTCTCTTATGGTGACATTTTGGCATTTTATTTTAGTGCAACTTTTGGCAATAATTCAGCTGCATAATGGCATCAATAATTTCGTCCATTACAGCCCAAAGAAGTGAAATTTGTGTGTTCCATGCATTATTTAGGTGTAGGCAAGGTATTCATGTAATTTAGAGAATTTACGGTTAAGGGTTTAAGTGAATTAGTAAGCAATTTGGGTGTTTTTGAGCAATTTTGGGTTCTAATCAATCTAAATACATAATTTTGACTTTAGATTAATATTTAGAATTTAATAAGCTTTAATTTGAGCCTAATATTGCTTAGGTTTCGGTATACGAATAAAAAATCCCTCAATTCGCAAAACTGCCCAAAAAGAGGGGCAAAATCGTACTTTCACTTAAAAACTGCCCGAGGCCACCCGAGCTTAACCAATGGTTAATCATGGCTTAAAAACACATTTTAAAACATTTTAGTGAGGTTCGGGCTCAGTCAGCACGTACATCGGAGTTAAAACAATGAGGGGCGTTTTGGTCATTTCGTGCGTCGGAACTCAAAATTGAGATCCTTCTGCTCTATTAACACACATAACACAAACAATCCCTTATTATCCTCAAAATATCTCCTTGAGAATAGGTGGGTGGGGCCCACGATCCTCATTTTCTGAGTAAAATAACTTCAGGGGCATTTTGGTCATTTTATACGTACAGAAATTCGGGATTTGCGACTCTCGCATGAATCGTTCCTAACCTCTCTTCTAATGTTATATTCCTTTATTGAGGATTGTTCGGCCTCAAATCTTATGTAATAATTACCTACGGTAATTCGGTAATTGAGTAATTTCTAATGACAGTAAAAATTACAGTAAAAATTGGGGCGTTACACTCGATCCCCGTTCTGCGTCTTTACGCCTGAGGAGCTCGCACAGTTTCCCGGATACTTGCCTCGTTCACGAGACGGACGTCAGTAGGAGGTGACGATCGACCGATGGAGTACCCGATTAGAGCACACACCACTAAGATGGGGATAAACTTTCTTTTGTTTAGAGGTTATCCCATTAGGTGCACTCGGGTAGGGGAGTAGATCATGTTTATGTTTATGTTGTATTTCCTTTCCTGCATTTTCCTTGTACTGAACTAAGTCCCACACTTATAAGTGGGCAAATTATATATATATGAGATGATCTTCAGTGTTACTCATGGTGTGCCTTATGTTATGATGTTGTGAGACATTTGTTTACCATACATGGTTTACCGCTTATCGCATCACGCGGCTCTCACTTTTATTTCAAAAAACAATTTCCTGTATTTTCCGCTAAGTAATTCAAAGTTAAATAAGAACTATGATGTAACAGACTAATGATTAACCTAAATATGTTCTAGAGTATTGGGTTAAAAATTAGGATGTTACATCGGTAATGGATGTTTAGAACTTAATAAATGAATCCTGGCATGCTCACGATTTCATAATTAAACCCGAGGTTCCTGAGGACGATGATGATGACACGTGTGTGAAAAGGGGATCCCTACTGAGATTCTTGTATAAGATTCTCACCCCCTATCTTCCTTTTCCATCTTCGTCTTCAGACAAGGTTGATACGACGCCCACGGATTGCTCTTAAGTGCCGACGTGGAAGTGCTTGAAGGTCGAGATCAGAGGAGTGTAGCGGAAACGAGGACATAGTCTATGTATACCATAAGTTATGTGTGGTTTTTGAGTTGTTGCATGCCCAACCTTTAAAGGTGGGCACGATATGTTTAACGTGGCATTATGGTGGGATGTCCCTATGTCACAAATACTATTAATGTTTGACTCGATATTTAATGTTAATGTTACATGATAATGTGTTGATGGTTGTTCCTTCTATAAAAGCTTAATTGGTGTTTCTGTTCGTGTTATTCTTTCATGTTTACGCTTCACGGTACGCAAGGCTCATGTTTTGTTTATGTTTTCAAAAAAAATTCTACCCATATTTTTCGTTAAGTATTTTAAAGAAAGGTCTTAAAGAATGAGGCTAGAAGAGTAATGGACTAATGGTTAACCTAAATACGTCCTAGGAGTATTGGGTTAAAAATTAGGATGTTATACATTTCACTTTAAGAAATCAAGTTCTCTTCCTCTTCTTCAACTCAGATTAGGTAGGGAGTAGTTTCTAAATTTATTTCTATGCTTTGAGGAGTTGTGTTTTTAGCTCAAAATGATGAAATTATGAACTTACCTTAGCTTTTCATTTCGGTTTTCCTCTTCATTTTTCTTTAACCAATTCGGCCATATGGCCTAGGTGGAACTAAGATGATGGCTTGATGATGAGGACCTTGAGGGTGGGTTGTAAATCCATCACAAGTTAGGCCTCTAAAGCTTGAAAATTCCACTTGATGCAAAACTTTAAAGAATAATGCTTTATGATGCTAAAACAAAGATTTTTAGTTTAGAACTTGAAAGATGTATTTTCCAAGCTTGTATTTCATGTTTATGTTTCAAGTCATCACTTAATCTTTCAAGATAATAAAGAGGTTGCATCTCATATTTAATTTATGCTCTCACTTTATTTTATAATGGCTAAAAGAATCAATGCATGGCATGTTTATTTTATGCCATCACCTAAAGATCCTAGAGGTCAAAGACTTGGACATGTATCACAAGCAAAGAAATATGATTATTGGAGTTAAAGAATTTATTCTTTAAAAAGTCTTGAGATTGGAGCTTCAAAAGATGTAATAATAATTCTCTTCTCCCTTCACCGGTCCTGTGCGGACTACCGCCGCTCCGGTTTCTTAATATTCTTTTCTCCCTCTACTGGTCCTGTGGGGATTACCGCCGCTCCAGTTTCTTGCATCATGTTTATATTTCAAGTTCTTGCATCATGTTTAATTTTCAAGTCATCACCTTAAATCTTAAAGATAAAGAAATGGAATTGCATATCATGTTTATAATTCCAAGCTATCACCTTATAAAGATAAGATTAAAATAAGGTTGCATAGCATGTTTATAATTCTAAGATGTCACCTAAATCTCTAAAGCTCAAGACTTACTCCTTTTATCTTAAGTGAGAATTTTAATTGTGAAGATCCTCCCAAGTTTGACAAAAGAACTAGTTTCTAAATGAGTTTTAAGACTTTGCAAGGATTTTACGAGGAACTAGTATTTTATATGCACTTAAAATATGATTCTATGTAATTGCATGAGGTTCATGATTCGGCCACTGATCTGAGTTTAGTATCAATATATGATAATGATTTGATATGTTTGAAGTTGTGATAATTATGGTTTATTGTTAAGAGAATGATTCATAATTGGTTTAGTAACTAATTTCAGCATCATAGGGAAAGTCAGTAACAAGAAAGGATTTAAAACATAACTTCTAGCATACCGTAAAACCTTAGGAACAACTTACTACCTATGCTACCCCATTTGATTTAATAGTGTTCTTAAGGCCTATAAATAATCGTAAGGATGGTAATAAATCCCTTAGGTGCATAACTAATTAGTTCTATAATTGATAATTCTATGTAAGTATTGGATGCTTATTAAGTACTTGATATCATTGAATGATTTCCTGGCTTGCATGTTATAGTTGCTGTTGCAAATAATGAGAATGCTTATGCATGAAATATTCTTTATTACGTAAAATTTACCTTTGTTGCTAGAAGAAAGTGTATCATTGTAAAAGTGTAATTTGGAAAGGTTCTGGCTAAGGAAAGTCTTGGTATTTAAGCGTGTCCATTGTGACCCACCTCTCTTTCCTGGGAATCTCCCAGATGCATGATTATAGTTGATATATATTATTCTAGCTTAAGACTATAAATGAGAAAATGCTATGATGTTTATGAATTGTATTGTGATATAACATGCAAAGATTTAATGGTGACTTAAACTTATAAGAAAATGATCCTTTGGAACCATCAAACTATAGGTGGTGAAAAGGTAATTTTAGCCCCCTAACCCGTTCTCTACAAAGGGTAGAGTCGGGACTTTAGCTTATTAAAAGGGATAAGTATATGCTAGTGATGACTAGTAAAGTATGAGCTCATAACCTAAATTACTCCCAAAAGGGTGGAGTATAGGGTGGCCTAAGGAAAATAATGATGATGATAAGATTTTAAGTCACCTAAGGCACTAAAAAAATGAAATATGTGCACTGTGTCCATGTGTAGCTAATATTATATGACGTTCTTTTATGCATGTTATTTTGATAATGATGATGAGGAATATGATGTAATGATAAAGGAAAAATTCATTGTAAATATGACATGTTAAGATTATGATGCATTATAAGACGCATGATTAAAAATTGACGAACCTCGGTTAAGTATTTGTCCGAACTTAAAATGAATCTTTGCATGCTCACTATTTTAGAATAATCCCGAGGTTCCTGGGGACTTTGATGATGACACTGTAGAAGGAGGTACCCTACTAAGAATTCTTTAGCAAGATTCTCATTCCCTTTTCTTTATTTCCGTCATTGTCTCCAAATTCAAATGGCGACATTCGTCTTGTTCGTTGATACCCCTACTTGGGAATTCCACTGTGATCCGGTGCATCGCTCGTATCATTTTGAAAGGAGGTCTTGCGATTCGTGTTTTTATTTACATAGGTCGTCCATTTGCACATCCTGTCCCTAGTTATCGATTTTCTCCTGCTTCTCCCTATGGCGATGAAATGGTTTTCGAACATGCACGTCCACTTGATGAAAGGATGTTACGTTCTTATCCCGCTTCATCTGCTGTCCATGGATTTCCAGAGTATGTTCCCGAGACGAGATATTCTGAAACTGATCCTTCAGAGGACACTCCTACTCATGTATATTCTGAGAGCTCTGCTCCTACTCCCACACGTGTAAAAGAGGGTAGTGAGGAAACAATTGTTCAGCCGAGGTTAGCGAGAAGGCCGTCCATGCGACCCTAGCCTGGTGCATCTCGTGTGTCCCCTCCCGAGGGAGCTCATCAGTGGATCGGATTATTCCCCGATTTCCAGGACAGTGGCCATAGAAGGTTCTTAGTAGATTTATGTGTGTTCATGCACCCTAGTTTTAGGATAACCTTCCCGGCTTATGGAGTTATCTAGTTTAGGGGCATGTATTTCCTTATGCATATTTTCTTTTATGGGTTTGCATAAGACAATGATGTATGATCATAACCCACCCTTTGAGTGAGGTTATTGTATGTAAATATATGTTATAATGTGCTTATGGATGTTATATGATGGAGTCAAAGTGATATGATGTGATATATTCTTAAACGTCTTATTATACTCCGCTTACTCGTTCACGTTGTACTCGGCTCACGTTTTCAATTATGTTTTTTTTAAAAAAAAAATGGCTCGTAATTTCACTAAGTATTTTTAAATTATGAAGAAAGAACCAAAGCAAGGAGTAAAGTCTAGTCATTAATCAGATTCAACCTAGGTGTATTTGGTTAATTACTAGGGTGTTACACATGGAGGGGAAGGAGCTTTGGCCATCTGTAACACCCTAATATTCGACCCAATACTACTAGTACGTACTTAGGCCAAATATTAGTCGTTACTTACTGACATGGTTCATTTCCTTGGAAAATAGACTTAACGAAAATATGAGCCAAGTTTTTTTTTTTGAAATCAATACTTAAAATAGAAGCCGCGCGTAACTTCACGAGTCGATATCATAGTATGCGGAACGATAACATAGGAATGGCTCCAAAACATAACATCGAACATAACATCAATCATAACTGAAATACCTCATAGATAAAATGCCTACCCACTGGGCAGGACTCTTCAAGTACGTAATGTAAATATAAATACAACAGAATACAGAAATACATCGAACAGAACTGAAAGAAAACATCTCGACCCCTGTGCAATCTATGATGGATAACCTCAACACAAAAGAGGTTTCATCCATACTAGTGGTGTGCGTGCACTAAGGTCTACCCTCCGTCTATGCAATGAGATCACGGGTATGGAGGGACGTAGCCAATCCATGGGCGGAACTCGGCCGGTGCAGGCATGCCCTGTGACTGGATGGGCCGCCCACGTCGAGGTCGTGGTACTGGTGCCGGAGCCCTCCGACGCTGGGTAAGCGTCTCCTCGCTGCCCGTTGGTCGCTGCGGTGGAGTGGGGGTAGAGTCCTCACGACCCATAGGGACATCCCCTATAGGGTCCTCCTCCGAGTGTTGTGTCAGCGGCACGTACACCGGCATATCGGCTGAACGGTCAGAGGGGGCCCGCAGGTTCTGCTCCCATTGTGGTCGTCCATGCTCGAAAATCGCGGGATCGTTGTAGGGGGATGCCGGGGTGAAGTGGTAGCTATAGACACGGTGCGAAAATGGCCGTCCAACGAACATGAATACACGTAAGGTACATCGGCCCTCAAAATGATAGGACCCATACTCCGGGTCGTGGTGGATCTCCCACCGTGGAGTGTCAATGAATAGGACGAAGGTCGCCATCTCGCTCTGAAGACGTAATGGAAAGGAAAAGATAGAGGGAGTGAGATTCTTACTAAAGAAACTCAGTAGGGTTTTCCTTCTATCCTAGGTGTCATCATATACGTCTCCAGGAATCTCGGGTTATTTACAAAATAATGGACATACGTAGGTTCAATTATGAGTTTTCCAAAATCTCATTTTCCGAGAATCCGTTCTTTTTAACATGGCACTTGTGTTACATAGGCTATATACTAAAATCATAGACATAAATCATGTAGCTTGGTACGTAGAACATAAATCATATAACAGGTACATGGAACCTAAATCATATAACTGGCACATGGAACATAAATCACATAACTGGGTTACTTAGGTGACATAAGAACCTTTACTTAACTGGGCCGCCCTAATATTTCTCCCTTTTGAGAAAACTCTAGGTTATGAGCTCATACCACACTAGTCGTCACTAGCATCTAGACTTTATCCATTTGGATAAGTCAACTTCCCGACTTTAAGTACGGGTTTAGGGGCTAGAATCACATTGTCCCCACCCTTAATTCGGTGGTTTCAAAGGATTACATTCTTATGTTCTGAGTCATCCTAAGTTTAACATGTTTCTTTAAGATGCCACATAATTAATGCATAGCACATAATTACTACCTCGACATCTCCAAAGTTATTTTAAAGAAACAATAACATGTTAATACAAGCTATCACATAGGGATAATAGTTCACATGGCACCATACACATCATGAGCTAACACATCAATTCATCATCAAACTTAGAGGCGCATAATCATCCCTTAAGGTAAAAATCCCTAAATCGGGTAACCTCAACTTTCCTATTACTTTCTAGTATGTTTATGGGATTGATTAACCTCATTACCATAATCTATTAAGTTCTAAATCCTAATTAATTATGGTTGGACAGCTTTATGTAGTTGTTCATATTTGATGAATTACGTGTTCTAGAAAATGCGTTTTAAGCCCTTTCTCGCATCTGACTTTTTCTACGGTGCAATAATTAATACCTAGGCCAATTATGAGTCACTCCCACACATCTAGACATAATCTAATGTGATTCTAAATATTTTATCAAGGCTGGGCAGAAACTCATTTTGCCATTCTTTATAGTTCTAGAATTCACATATTAAGCAAACAAAGTCACTAATAATGCTTTAAAGAGTCTAGAACAATTATCACATACTTGGCAAGGTATTACAACATATTTAGACCACCCAAGACAGAATTTAAGGTGCTGAAATTACTAAGGCAGAACCGAAAACTTTTAAGGCATAAAATCATGAGAAAAACCTTTCTTTCAACCATATAACTTGCTAGTTTCTCTTGGGACCTTTTTGGGACTTCAAGACCATGAAAAATCAAAGTTTATTTTGCCAAAACTCATCATGGAACATCAAGGGCAGCAGCCATTTCAGCTTGCTCTTGACAATGATTCAAAACTTGAAAACATGTTTAATGTAACATCCTAATTTTTAACCCAATACTCTAGAACATATTTAGGTTAATCATTAGTCTGTTACTTCATAGTTCTCATTTAGCTTTGAATTACTTAGCGGAAAATACGGGAAATTTTTTTTTGAAATAAAAGTGAGAGCCGCGTGATGCGATAAGCGGTAAACCATGCAAAGTAAAACAATCGTCTCACAATCATCATAACATAAGGCACATCATGAACATCACTGAATATAATCTCATATATATATATATAACTTGCCCACTTATAAGTGTGGGACTTAATTCAGTACAAGGGAAATACAACCTAAAACATAAACATAATCTACTCCCCTACCCGAGTGCATCTAATAGGATAACCTCTAAACAAAAGAAGGTTTATCCCCATCTAAGTGGTGTGTGTGCTCTAACCGGGTACTCCATCGGACGATCGTCACCTTCATCAAGGCGTCCATCTCGCTAACAGGCGGATATCCGAAACCGGGCGAGCTCCTCGGACGTGAAGAGGCGGAATGGGGATCGAGGGTGACCCCACGGTATGGTCGCATCTCCTGGTCGTCGCGTAGCCGCGGGTCGAAGTCACGGTATCCTCACCGCCTCCCTTATCCGTGGTGGAGAGGGGCGAGTCCTCGCTATCACGGATGGGTAGGCGGGTCCTCGGATGGGTCGGTCTCGTGAAATAGGCCCGGCACATAGTCGGGATAATCTCGCATGGCTAAGGCGGCGGTGTGCCTCACGAGTACTCTCTCGTCATGCGTCTGACGCGCACGCTCAAAAACCCGCCGTCGCCGCCATAGGGTGCGATCGGGAGAAGTGATGGGTGTGCACGGATGAGCGAAGGCGCCCTACAAACATGAAAATCCGCACCGCACTCCTCAAAATGGTATGACCCGTGAGTCGGGTCATAGTGCACCTCCCATGTCGGGTATCCATGAATGCTACTTAACGCCGCCATCTCAAGACGTGACGGAAAGAAAGAGATAGAGGGAGTGAGAATCTTACTAAAGAATCTCATGGGGCCTCCTACTACCTAGGTGTCATCATCTACGCCCTCAGGAACCTTGGGTTTAATTATATGAAATGATCGAACATGCATTTAGTTCATTTTAAACTTCAAAAATATACTTTAGCCAAGGTCCGTTCATTTTAGGATGATCTTAATGTCATGAATGCAACATAATGGAAAATGTATGCATGGCACTACCTAATGCACATACATAAAACATAACATCAAGCATCATCATCATTGGTGGCATAAAGTGGCAATAGTAACATTCATATGGGACAAAACATAGTGACATAATCATAATCATGAACTTTTCTTCCTCATGGGCCACTCTAACAGACAATCGAATTGGGGTTGCTCGGCCGAACCGGTGTCACCCAGAACGTGTCATACATCTAGGTTATGAGCTCATACCTTAACTAGTCGTCACTAGTTCTTACTTACCACTTAACGATAAGCGTATCATAAATCCCGACTATCTGAGTACGGGTTAGGGGCAAATCTCTTAGGGTGCTCGGCGAACGGTGTCACCTAAGAGTATAAAATGGTACCGATGTCACATGAGTTCTATGGAGGTGCTCGGCCGAACCGGTGTCATCCTAGAACCCATCTTAGTACCTTAATTTTCAAAATCTCTTTAAGTCCCCAAATTTGCCAGAAATTCCGCGGCCAAAACGGTCATTACACCGAGTTTCCTTCCAAATTTGGCGGAAATTCGGCGGGCAAAACGGTCATTACAGCGAATTTCCTTCCAAATTTGCTTTATGCCACATAAACATATAACCTCATAAATTCCTCATATGAATAACATCATCATCATTAGCATACTTCATGCATCATCATACATCATTCAAACGCTTACCCTCACGGTAGCTTATGCTTTGACCCTTACGGGTCTTAATCTTGAGATATAGCTCTCTAATATCCGTCGCTCATATTTTATGCCCCTAAGGCTCATATTAAACATCATTCTTCATTCTCATGTTCATACTTAAATCTGAATAGCATAGGACAGAATCTCTAACTCGTTTTTACGGGGTTCTAGAACTTACGTTTTAGACCCTTTCTCGGTTCCGTCTTCGCCTGAGGCGCTATACATTAAATCTAAATCAATTATGAGACATTCCTATGCTTAAGGACTAATTATTAATCATGTTTATCATGTTGTAAGGGTGCTGGACAGATTCCAGAAAATTAAATGTTCTAAGAGTTCTACATTTGCATTTTTACGGTTTTCTAGCTACTAGTTTCCCCATAGGTGATAGAATTCGATTCTAACTCAAATGATACCAAGTTTTTCATGTCTAAACAATCTAAATCTGATTATGTTCCCATTAAAACAGTTTGGATTGGTTCCATAAACAAATGGGTCAAAGCTATGTTAAATTCTAGCTTTACGGTATTTCTAGTTAGCTAGTTTCTTACCTATCATGCATAGGTTCGCTTCTACATCATTACATGATATTTTCACACATTCCAACACATTAAAACATCATCATACAGCATCACATTCATCACATCAGAACCGAAAACATCTTGCCTCAATAAGAGAATTAAATTGACATTTCTAGGTACATAAGTTAACTAGTTTCTCTTGGAATCAATTTAGAATTTCTAAAACTCTTTGCAAAACATTTTAATTCATCAAGAGGCTAAGTGAAGCCTTAGGTCACTGACCAAAACATATTCCATCCCCTAAAAGAGATTGGAATCACAACTTATAACGACATAACCTTATAAAGAATTGTCAAACTTTAAGGAAAACTCAAAACATAGGCTATTGGCCCTAGTAGCTAGATGAAAACTCATTGCAAGTCCATCTTCACTACTTGGCCGAAAAACGTGCATTCAAAGTGTGGTTTGCATTAAACTTTAACTTGGAATGAAATGGGCAAGTCTTTGAGCTCTAGGTTCTTAAGTTACGACATAAACTAAACGTGCTCATGCTCTTCATTTTTAATCTTGCTTTCAAGGTAAAGTGATGACTTGAAATTAAATATGCAAGGCATAATTTAAACGTGTAAACTTGAAAGTAAATATGAAGCATAATCTTAAACGTGCAAGCTTGAAAGTAAAGATGCAAGATTCAATTCTTTATTTTAGTGCTCTTGGCCCAACAACAATCGACTTTAAGGCTGAAATAGATAGGCATTCGAGAAATTAATTAGGTGATAATGCAAGTTCAATTCTTTATTTTAGTGCTCTAGGCCCAACAACAATCGACTTTAAGGCCGAAATAGAAAGGCTTTGAGAATTAAGTTAAGTGATGATACAAGTTCCATTTTAATCTTTATGTTCTTAGGTGATGGCTTGAAAGTAAAGATGCATAGCAAGAATGTAAATATGAATGCAAGCATAAGATAAATTATGCAAGTTCATTTTATCTTTCTAGAGCTCTTAACAAGACTTTAAAGGAACTTAAACCTCAACCCAAACTCATCAAACCAAGACAAGGTAAAAGTCTAGAGTTCTTAGAACTCAACATAACATATTTAAAAATCAAACATCTAGCATGAAAAGGAAAAGGTAATGGCCAAACTTCAAGGAAAGAAAAGAAATGTTTGAAACTCTAGAATCCATGATCTTGGTGATATACAAACTCCAACATCATGAGACCTCATCATTGAGTCATTAGAACCATTTTGAAACAACATCAAAGTTAAGGTTCTCAAAAGTTCAAGAAAGGAAAAATCTAGAAACACTTTTGCTCAAGAACAAAAATCAAGCTCTAGAGTTTGTCTCAAGTGATGAACATCATCATGAAACTCTCATCATCAAGCTCTCATTCCTTTGTTCTCCAAGGCCCATGGCCGAAAATGAAAAGGTAAAGGGAAGAAAAAGAAGTTCTAAAAAGAATCAAGAGAAACTATGAACTTTAAGCTTAGAACAAGAACTTTAAAGAAAGAACACATGAAAGAAAATCCCTACTTGGTGTGATGAACTTGAAGATGGAAGAAGGAGATGAAGATGATGAAGAACTTGAAGAACTCCAAGAACTTGAAGAACACAAAGACTTTGAGAGAAAAAGAAAAGCTTTGAGTGTTTCCTAAACTTAGCAAATGATCTAAAAGTGGTGCAAGCTCCTCAAGGCATTCTATTTATAGAGAAATGAAACAAATGGAGGATGCTCATGGGTGAGGATGGCTTCGGCCATGAGGTGCAGAATGGAGGCTCTCCATGAGTTCCATGAGGTGAGATAATGTGTTCTTGAGGTATGGTGAGGTATGGTTCAAAGCATGGTGAGGTATGGCTCAAGGTATGGCTCAAGCATGGTTCTTTGAGTGAGAAAATATTTAAACATGTGGTCAAATGGGGAGCATGTGGCGAAAATGCATCAGCCCATGGGGAGGATTAGTTTGCATTTTAATTGTGGTTTAGAGTTGTGTTTAGGTGTATCTTTGATTATGCTTAAGATTAGGAATTTGTAAGAAGGTGTTTAGGTAAGGTAAATGGGTAATTAAGGTGGTCTAGACATAATTAAGGAGTGGTCTTGCACCATTAGAGAGTTAAATCCTCAATTTAGAGTTTAAACAACTCTAGACACATTTCCTTGATTTAAGGAATTGGAGAGAGAAAACACTATTCATGATTCCAAGACTAGGAATCTTGAGTTCTAAAAAGGGATTTAAGTTTAATCTAAGCAATTTTAGGTTCTAATTAACTTTAATAAATTATTTTGACTCTAGATTAATTAGGGAAATAAATTAATCTTCGTTTAGAGCCTAATATTGCTTAGGTTTGCTCAATTACGCGATTAAGCTTAAAAACACTATTCCAGGGGCAAAATCGTAATTTCGCACTAAAACTGCCCGGGACCACCGGGACTTGAACAGATACCTCTAGACACATGAAATCATGTTTTTAAACCTCTGGGGAAAGTTCCGGGCTCAAACGGCACCTTTACCCGTAAAAACGCTTATAGGGGTATTTTGGTCATTTTGACCAAATCGCTGAAAACGAAATTTTCGCTCCGAAAGCATTCAAAGGCCATTCAATCCCCTTCAAACATTGAGTTGACCTTCGAGGATGACCGAGTTGGTTACCCTCGAAGTTCGGTCGAAATGACCTCGAGGCATTTTGGTCATTTCTGATTAAAAATCGGGGTGTTACATTTAAAACCTTGGTTAAGTGCATCAAAGCTTAGAAAAATTCTAAGACGTGCATTATAGGCCCTTGTAGTTTAATGAAACTCATCCTAGAGCCATTTACACCACATGGCCGAATGATGTTCAAGGAGATACCTCCTTGATTTAATTCTTTTCTTAAGATGAAATGGGCAAGTCTTTGAGCTCTAAAGTTTCAAGTGATGACATAGAATAAACGTGCTATGCATTTCATTTTATAGTCCTTTAGAAAACAAAGTGATAGCACAAAGTAAAAGATGAAATGCATCTCCATTCTTATTCTTAGAGTTTAGTGATGACTTGAAATATAAAATGACATGCAAAGCTCGAAACATAACATGCATTGTGCAAGTTCATTCATTATCTTGGGTCTTAGTGATGGCATAAGAAATAAACGTGCTAATGCAAAGCATAAACGTAAACGTGGATGCAACTTCCTTTATATCTTGTTTAGAGCTCTTGCAAGACTTTAAACGAAACAAAGTTTCAACCCATAACTCATCCTCACAAGAAGAGAAAACACTAGTGTTGCTAAGTTGTATAAAAGAAAATCATATCCTCAAAGTCCATGAGGTGGCCGAATCCTCATCATGAGGAAACAACCTTATTTTTGAACTCTAGGGACCAAGATCTTGGTGATTCAAACACCAACATCTCAAGTCCTCATCATTGAGTATTTTTACAATGCTCTACATTTATTAACAACACAAAACTCATGACCAACATAAAGGAAAGAAACCGAAACATACTTGGCCTAGAAACCAAATTTATGCTCTAGAGTTTTGTTCATGTGACATACATCAACATGAAGCCCTCATCATCAAGCTACCATTTTTCTAAGTCCCAAAAGCCTTCAAGGCCGAAAACTCAAGGGAAAAGAAATGAGGTTTTCAAGGTTCAAGAGAAACATAACTATGTCTTGAGCAAAACTTGAAAGTAGTAAACTTATTTTTTTAGAAAACTCAAGCTTTAGAGGTTGTTCATGTGACAAACATCATCACACAACTCTCATCATCAAGTTTCTCATATTTCAAGTCCAAGAGGCCTTCATGGCCGAAACCTAAACAAAAGAAAAGGAAAGTTTCAAGACATCAAAGAAACATGACTCATTCTTGACCAAGACTTGAAAAAGAGAAACCTTTCTTTGGAAAAACTCAAGCTTTAGAGTTTGTTCGTGTGACAAAGGCCAACATGAAGCACTCATTACAAAGCTACCATTTTTCCAAGCACCTTAAGCCTCCATGGCCGAAACATCTAGGAACAAAAAGCTCAAAAAGAGTTTTCATGAGAAACATAGCCTTGTCTTAACCAAAACATGAAAAAGATAAAACTTTTCTCAAACAAAACACAAGCTTTAGAGGTCTCATGTTAGGATGAACACATGGTTATCCCAAGAGAGCATTCATCATCAAGCTCTCCTCATTTTGGTCTTGAGGCCGAAACTGAAAAGGAAGAGAAAAAAAGAAACCGAAATAATGCTTGGGAGAAAAACTTACTAACAACACAACTTTCAAGCAAGATAAACATTGAGCATGAAACTAAAAGAAAGCATTCTTGAAGAGCTCCCTACCTAGAGTTTGGGATTTGAGAGGAAGTGAAGAAGATGAAGAGGTTGGAGAGGATGAGCTCTTGAACTTGAGAGAAAGAAACTCAAAGTGCTCTAACTCAAAGCTTTAGTGAAATGAACAAAGGTGCTTCAAGTTCCCTAAGCTACCTATTTATAGAGAAGTGGAATGAATTGAATGTTGGAGGCCTTTTGGGGGAAGAATTCGGCCACTTTTACAGCCACATGAGGGAGGAAAAATCTTGTTCAAAGCATGGTGTAAAGTCATTCAAAGCATGGTGAAAAGTCTAGCTATACATGTCCTAAAGTATGGCTAGCATGTACCTTATTTTCAAACCCTTAAAAATGCATAAAAACTTAAAATTTTAGGCGGCAAAATTTGAAGAGAAACCGTGCTTCTCATGCCCAAAAAGAGGAGAAAATTTTCTAGACTTAAATTCCCAAAGCATAGGTAATGTGTTGTAAGACATGTTGTCTTGAAAAAGTTTGATGGAAAGCTTGAATGACCACAAAAACAAATAATTCTTTTTGAGTTTGAAAGACATAATTATTTTCATTTTAGAAATGAATTGAAAGCCTTGATTGACCATATAAAATATTCTTTGAGTCTTGAGTGACAATTTTTCTTGAAAGTTGATCATTGATTAAAAGTGTTCATGACATATGTCACAAGATAGCTTGAATACATAGACTAACTTTTTGATGATTTTCTAGGGAGAAATGGCGCCATTCTTGGCAGCCTTGGGGAGGAGAAATATCTCCTTAAACCATGTTCTAGAAGTGTGCTTTGGTGTGACATAGATTAGGCTTAGGATTAAAAGTTGCTAAGTAGGTACTTAGGTGCACTAATAGGTTATTTAAAACCACAAATCCCTAGGTTAGAGATGGTCTAGAAGGATTAGGGGAGTCAACACCTCTAAGACTAGTGATGTGGGTGTGACAACTTGTCTTGAAAAGAAAAGTTGATGTGAATAGTGGAAACACTATTCGACACTATTCACAAATTCTTATTCTTTTCTTTTTTTCTTTTTTTTTTAAAGAATAAGACTAGGATGAGATTTGAATTTCCCTAAGCAATTTTAGGTTCCAATTAATTCTAAATGATGGTTTTGGCTCTAGATTAATTATGGAAATTAATTAACCTTTAATTAGAGCCTAATATTGCTTAGGTTTGAAGTTAAACGGCTCATTAAGCTGAAAATGCGATATGCAGGGGCAAAACCGTAATTTTCACCAAAAGTTGCCTGGAACCTCCGGGACTTAAACAAACATAGTTCATGCCTTAAAATCATTGTTTTGAACCTAGAACAAAGTCCGGGTCGAAACGGAACTTAAAACTGCCTTAATTGCAGATGCAGGGGTATTTTGGTCATTTACGCGCAGAAATCTCAGAAATGAGGTTTTCCTGCTTTGTTAGGCACTCATGCTCATACAATCCCCTTCATATAGCATATGAACCCTACGAGGATGGCCAAAGCCGGCCGTCCTCGTGTTTCGGGTAAAAATGACCTCAGGGGCATTTTGGTCATTATGAAAGTTTAGCGAAAATCGGGGCGTTACATTACTCCCCTCCTTAAAAAGAATTTCGTCCTCGAAATTCATTACCTGAAAACATCTCGGGGTATTGTGCTCGCATGTTGGCCTCCAACTCCCATGTGAAATCTTCGGCTTTCCCGCGTCCCCACGCAACCTTGACCAACGGCACTGACTTATTTCTTAGCTGTTTGACTCCTAGGTCCACAATTCTCGTGGGAGGCAGGTTAAATGTCAGGTCATCCCTTAATTGTACATGTTCTGGCTCTAGCACATGACTTGGGTCAGACTGGTACTTTCGTAACTGGGAGACATGGAAAACATCGTGGAGATTGGATAGATTTGGGGGTAGGGCTATGCGGTATGCTACAGACCCTACTGTACTGAGGATTTCGAATGGGCCTAGGAACCTGGGGCTTAACTTTTTCACCTTCATAGCTCGACCTATGCCTGTGGTGGGGGTTATCTTGAGAAAAACATGTTCCCCTACTTGGAACTCAATCGGCTTACGCCGCTTGTCCGCATAGCTTTTCTGTCGGCTTTGAGCAGTAAGAATCCTATCCCTAATCCTTTTAATCTGTTCCGTCGTTTCCCTCACTAAGTCTAGTCCAATTAGACTTTGCTCCCCGGGTTCGTACCAACATAGGGGTGATTGACATTTTCGTCCATAAAGGGCTTCATACGATGCCATACCGATACTCGCGTGGTAACTGTTGTTATACGCAAATTCGATCAGTGGCAGGTATTTGTCCCAACTCCCTTTCTGGTCTAGAACACACGCCCTAAGCATATCCTCCAAAGTTTGGATTGTTCTCTCAGATTGGCCATCTGTTTGTGGGTGGTAAGCCGTGCTTAAGCACAGCTTCGAACCAAACGCCTTCTGAAAGGCTCCCCAAAACCGTGATGTAAACCGCGGATCCCGATCCGAGATTATCATCGACGGCACTCCATGTAGTCTCACAATCTCTTGGATATACAATTGTGCTAACCTATCCAAGGAATATGTCACTTTAATAGGTAGAAAGTGGGCTGACTTCGTCAATCTATCCACTATTATCTATATAGCGTCATGATTCGCTTGGGTCCTTGGTAGTCCAGTCACAAAATCCATTGAGATGCTATCCCACTTCCATTCGGGAATCGATAGGGGTTGCAACATACCAGAGGGTTTTTGGTGCTCTATCTTCACCTTCTGGCATACTAGGCACTTACTAACCCAATTGCAAACATCCTTTTTCAATCCGGGCCACCAAAACATCTTCTTCAGGTCTTGGTACATCTTGGTGGCACCAGGATGAATTGAAAAATTGCTCTTGTGGGCCTCCTTAAGAATCTCTTTCCGGAGGTCACCACTAGCAGGTACACATATGCGTCCTTCAAACCTCCACATACCATCCTTCCCTTGGACAAAACCCTTTAGTTTATCCGCCTTTACTGCCCTTAGGGTCTCTTGAAACTTGTCGTCTACCCTTTGGGCTTGAGTGATTCTCCCATGGAAATCACTTGACACACTAAGGTGGCAAACTTTCATACCCATAGGGGTTATGGTTATTCCTAGGTTCAGGCCTCTAAAAGCCTCGATCAGTTCATCCTCCTTAATCATCAAGTGGGACAAGTGTAAGGACTTCCTACTTAGGGCATCGGCTACAACATTAGCTTTTCCGGGATGGTAGTTCAATTCGAAATCGTAATCCTTCAAGAACTCCATCCACCTCCTTTGCCTCATGTTTAGCTCTTTCTGATCAAAAAGATACTTTAAACTCTTGTGATCGGAGAACACCTCGAACCTTACCCCGTACAGATGGTGTCTCCAGATCTTGAGAGCAAACACAACGGCTGCCAATTCTAGGTCATGGGTGGGGTAGTTTGTTTCATGTGGCTTGAGTTGCCTCGATGCATAGGCTACCACTTGCCTATTTTGCATCAAGACACAGCCCAAACCTTTACCAGAAGCGTCACAGTATACCTCAAAAGGCTCCTTAGGGTCGGGGAGAACTAGGACTGGGGTGGAAGTCAACTTATGCTTTAGTTCCTGAAAACTTTTCTCACAATCTGGGGTCCAGGCAAAAGGAGTATTTTTCCTAGTAAGCTTGGTTAAAGGTAGCGCGATCTGGAAAAATCCCTTGATGAACCTACGATAATAGCCAGCTAATCCCAAAAAGCTCCTTATCTCAGTCACGGTCTTAGGTTGTTCCCAATTCATCACTGCTTCCACCTTACTAGGATCGACTGCAATTCCTCCTCTAGACACTACATGCCCTAGAAATTTCACTTCTTCCAACCAAAACTCACATTTAGACAACTTGGCATAAAGTTTCTTCTCCCTCAAAACCTCTAATACTATGACTAAATGTTGCTCATGCTCTTCGTGGGTCCTTGAATAAATGAGTATATCATCTATAAAGACAACCACGAACTTATCCAAATAGGGTCTAAAGATCCTATTCATGTAATCCATGAAAACAGCTGGAGCATTGGTCAATCCAAAAGACATAACCGCAAACTCGAAATGTCCATATCGAGTGCGAAAAGCCGTCTTGGGTATATCCTCATCCCTAACTCTAATCTGATGATAACCAGACCTCAAGTCAATCTTAGAAAACACTACCGCACCTCTCAACTGGTCCATCAAATCGTCAATTCTAGGCAAAGGGTATTTATTTTTCACCGTTACTTTGTTCAATTGCCTATAATCGACACACATCCTCATGCTTCCGTCCTTCTTTTTCACAAACAACACCGGGGCTCCCCAGGGTGATGCACTCAGCCTAATGAAATTATTTTCCAAAAGGTCCTCTAACTGGGTTTTCAACTCGGCCAATTCCAAAAGGGGGCATTCTATATGGGGCTATGGATATGGGTCTGGTACCTGGGAGTAACTCTATTGAGAATTCAATCTCTCTCTTAGGGGGAAATTCTGGAATTTCATCTGGAAATACTTCGGGATAGTTCCTTACTACGGGTATCTCCTCGATGCTCTGCTCAAAGTCGACATCACTAGCGGCCAAAAGAATGTAACCTTTTTCATCCTTACCACAGCTTAAGTCTACAGCATTTAGGTATACTCTCATGGTTTCCTTAGGTTCAGGGGGAATGGGGAGAAAGGTGATGGTTTTCTCATAGCAGTTTAACAACACACGGTTGGCCCAAAGCCAATCCATGCCCAGAATTACCTCTAGTCCTTTCATGGGTAAGCATACGAAATCTAGAACAAACGGTCTATTTTCTAGAATGAAACTGCATTCCAAACAACATTTGCTAGTTCTAACTGGTTTCCCAGTGGGGGTAGAGACAACAAGAAAAAAGGGGAGTTCAGACACAGTCAAACCTAGGGTCTCTATACAAGAATATGATATAAAGGAATGGGTTGCGCCAGAATCATACAGTACAACTAGGTTTTTACCGTTCATTTCACACTTACCTTCAACGAGATCTGGGGACGTCGTCGTCTCTTCTGCATTGAGGGTGTAGACCCTTCCGTGACGTTGCGGCTTGAGGTTGGGGGTTGGCTGGTTCCTTTTGGGACAATCTTTGGAGTAGTGTCCCGATTCTCCGCATCGGTAGCACACATCTAACCTGGCCCGACACGGCAAGCTTCCATGGGGTCTGTCGCACTTGGGACACTCCGCATGTGGGGTGGAAGATGTCCCTTGAGGTGCCTTCCCCTTATTATTCGCGGGCTTGTTCTTGTTGTTGTTGTGGTTGTTGTTGTTGTTGTTCGGTTTGTGTAACATCCTAATTTTTAACCCAATACTCTAGAACATATTTAGGTTAATCATTAGTCTGTTACTTCATAGTTCTTATTTAACTTTGAATTACTTAGCGGAAAATACGGGTAATTTTTTTTTTTGAAATAAAAGTGAGAGCCGCGTGATGCGATAAGCTGTAAACCATGCAAAGTAAAACAATCGTCTCACAATCATCATAACGTAAGGCACATCATGAACATCACTGAATATAATCTCATATATATATAACTTGCCCACTTATAAGTGTGGGACTTAATTCAGTACAAGGGAGATACATGAAAAGAAATACAACATAAAACGTAAACATAATCTACTCCCCTACCCGAGTGCATCTAATAGGATAACCTCTAAACAAAAGAAAGTTTATCCCTATCTATGTGGTGTGTGCTCTAACTCGGGCCATCCTCGACCTCCCATCGCGACCATCTCGTGATCGAGGCGTATATCCAGGAAAGCGGCGAGCTCCTCGGGCGTGAAAAGGCGGACTGGGGATCGAATACGAGTCCCAGAGTATTGCCGCATCTCCTGGTCGTCGTGGCACGCCTCGGCCGAGTCACGGTGGGCTCGCTATCCTCTCCCAAGTCCATAGGTATGGAGGGGAAGACCCTCGGAGGGTATCGGGGTGGCGAATCTTGGGAAGGATCCATCTCGAGAAGCACGATGGGCAACGGGGCACATACTCGGGGTAGTCTCGAACGGCAGATGCAGAAGGGGGACTACGGCGGAGCCTCTCCTCTTGAGGACGTGCGCGCTCGAACACTAGGTCGTCACCAAAAGGTGAGACGGGGGAGAAACGATGGGAATGTAAGGGAGTGAAGGGTCGACCCATGAACATGAATACTCTAACTGTGCATCGACCCACAAAATGGAATGACCCGTGGTCCGGGTCATGGTACACCTCCCATGTCGGCGTGTCCACGAACACCACGAACGTCGCCATCTGAAGACGTGACGGAAAGAAAGAGGTAGAGGGAGTGAGAATCTTGCTAAAGAATCTCAGTAGGGCCTCCTACTACCTAGGTGTCATCATCTATGTCCTCAGGAACCTTGGGTTTAATTATATGAAATGACTGAACATGCATTTAGTTCATTTTAAACTTCAAAAATATACTTTAGCCAAGGTCCGTTCATTTTAGGATGAGCTTAATGTCATGAATGCAACATAATGGAAAATGTATGCATGGCACTACCTAATGCACATACATAAAACATAACATCAAGCATCATCATCATTGGTGGCATAAAGTGGCAATAGTAACATTCATATGGGACAAAACATAGTGACATAATCATAATCATGAACTTTTCTTCCTCATGGGCCACCCTAAAAGACAATCGAATCGGGGTGCTCGGCCAACCGGTGTCACCAGAACGTGTCATACATCTAGGTTATGAGCTCATACCTTAACTAGTCGTCACTAGTTCTTACTTACCACTTAACGATAAGCGTATCATAAATCCCGACTATCTGAGTACGGGTTAGGGGCAAATCTCTTAGGGGTGCTCGGCCGAACCGGTGTCACCTAAGAGTATAAAATGGTACCGATGTCACATGAGTTCTATGGAGGTGCTCGGCCGAACCGGTGTCATCCTAGAACCCATCTTAGTACCTTAATTTTCAAAATCTCTTTAAGTCCCCAAATTTGTTGGAAATTCGGCGGCCAAAACGGTCATTACACCGAATTTCCTTCCAAATTTGTCGGAATTCAAGTGCCAAAAGCGGTCATTACATCAATTTCCTTCCAAATTTGCTTTATGCCACATAAACATATAACCTCATAAATTCCTCATATGAATAACATCATCATCATTAGCATACTTCATGCATCATCATACATCATTCAAACGCTTACCCTCACGGTAGCTTATGCTTTGACCCTTACGGGTCTTAATCTTGAGATATAGCTCTCTAATATCCGTCGCTCATATTTTATGCCCCTAAGGCTCATATTAAACATCATTCTTCATTCTCATGTTCATACTTAAATCTGAATAGCATAGGACAGAATCTCTAACTCGTTTTTACGGGGTTCTAGAACTTACGTTTTAGACCCTTTCTCGGTTCCGTCTTCGCCTGAGGCGCTATACATTAAATCTAAATCAATTATGAGACATTCCTATGCTTAAGGACTAATTATTAATCATGTTTATCATGTTGTAAGGGTGCTGGACAGATTCCAGAAAATTAAATGTTCTAAGAGTTCTACATTTGCATTTTTACGGTTTTCTAGCTACTAGTTATCCCATAGGTGCTAGAATTCGATTCTAACTCAAATGATACCAAGTTTTTCATGTCTAAACAATCTAAATCTGATTATGTTCCCATTAAAACAGTTTGGATTGGTTCCATAAACAAATGGGTCAAAACTATGTTAAATTATAGCTTTACGGTATTTCTAGTTAGCTAGTTTCTTACCTATCATGCATAGGTTCGCTTCTACATCATCACATGATATTTTCACACATTCCAACACATTAAAACATCATCATACAGCATCACATTCATCACATCAGAACCGAAAACATCTTGCCTCAATAAGAGAATTAAATTGACATTTCTAGGTACATAAGTTAACTAGTTTCTCTTGGAATCAATTTAGAATTTCTAAAACTCTTTGCAAGACATTTTAAATCGTCAAGAGGCTAAGTGAAGCCTTAGGTCACTGACCAAAACATATTCCATCCCCTAAAAGAGATTGGAATCACAACTTATAACGACATAACCTTATAAAGAATTGTCAAACTTTAAGGAAAACTCAAAACATAGGCTATTGGTCCTAGTAGCTAGATGAAAACTCATTGCAAGTCCATCTTCACTACTTGGCCGAAAAATATACATTCAAAGTGTGGTTTGCATTAAACTTTAACTTGGAATGGAACGGGCAAGTCTTTGAGCTCTAGGTTCTTAAGTTACGACATAAACTAAACGTGCTCATGCTCTTCATTTTTAATCTTGCTTTCAAGGTAAAGTGATGACTTGAAATTAAATATGCAAGGCATAATTTAAACGTGTAAGCTTGAAAGTAAATATGCGAAGCATAATCTTAAACGTGCAAGCTTGAAAGTAAAGGTGCAAGATTCAATTCTTTATTTTAGTGCTCTTGGCCCAACAACAATCGACTTTAAGGCCGAAATAGATAGGCATTCGAGAAATTAATTAGGTGATAATGCAAGTTCAATTCTTTATTTTAGTGCTCTAGGCCCAACAACAATCGACTTTAAGGCCGAAATAGAAAGGCTTTGAGAATTAAGTTAAGTGATGATACAAGTTCCATTTTAATCTTTATGTTCTTAGGTGATGGCTTGAAAGTAAAGATGCATAGCAAGAATGTAAATATGAATGCAAGCATAAAATAAATTATGCAAGTTCATTTTATCTTTCTAGAGCTCTTAACAAGACTTTAAAGGAACTTAAACCTCAACCCAAACTCATCAAACCAAGACAAGGTAAAAGTCTAGAGTTCTTAGAACTCAACATAACATATTTAAAAATCAAACATCTAGCATGAAAAGGAAAAGGTAATGGCCGAAACTTCAAGGAAAGAAAAGAAATGTTTGAAACTCTAGAATCCATGATCTTGGTGATATACAAACTCCAACATCATGAGACCTCATCATTGAGTCATTAGAACCATTTTGAAACAACATCAAAGTTAAGGTTCTCAAAAGTTCAAGAAAGGAAAATCTAGAAACACTTTTGCTCAAGAACAAAAATCAAGCTCTAGAGTTTGTTTCAAGTGATGAACATCATCATGAAACTCTCATCATCAAGCTCTCATTCCTTTATTCTCCAAGGCCCATGGCCGAAAATGAAAAGGTAAAGGAAAGAAAAAGAAGTTCTAAAAGAATCAAGAGAAACTATGAACTTTAAGCTTAGAACAAGAACTTTAAAGAAAGAACACATGAAAGAAAATCCCTACTTGGTGTGATGAACTTGAAGATGGAAGAAGAAGATGAAGATGATGAAGAACTTGAAGAACTCCAAGAACTTGAAGAACACAAAAACTTTGAGAGAAAAAGAAAGCTTTGAGTGTTTCCTAAACTTAGCAAATGATCTAAAAGTGGTGCAAGCTCCTCAAGGCATTCTATTTATAGAGAAATGAAACAAATGGAGGGAGCTCATGGAGGAGAAGGTTTCGGCCATGAGGGTGCAGATTGGAGGCTCTCCATGAGTTCCATGAGGTGAGATAATGTGTTCTTGAGGTATGGTGAGGTATGGTTCAAAGCATGGTGAGGTATGGCTCAAGGTATGGCTCAAGCATGGCTCTTTGAGTGAGAAAACAATTTAATATGTGTCAAATGG
Source organism: Dalbergia cochinchinensis (assembly GCA_031216125.1). Classification (NCBI taxonomy): domain Eukaryota; kingdom Viridiplantae; phylum Streptophyta; class Magnoliopsida; order Fabales; family Fabaceae; genus Dalbergia; species Dalbergia cochinchinensis. The sequence goes on from CM062373.1 coordinate 39,341,063, forward strand.
GGAGCATGTGGCCGAAAATGCATCAGCCCATGGGGAGGATTAGTTTGCATTTTAATTGTGGTTTAGAGTTGTGTTTAGGTGTATCTTTGATTATGCTTAAGATTAGGAATTTGTAAGAAGGTGTTTAGGTAAGGTAAATGGGTAATTAAGGTGGTCTAGACATAATTAAGGAGTGGTCTTGCACCATTAGAGAGTTAAATCCTCAATTTAGAGTTTAAACAACTCTAGACTCATTTCCTTGATTTAAGGAATTGGAGAGAGAAAACACTATTCATGATTCCAAGACTAGGAATCTTGAGTTCTAAAAAGGATTTAAGTTTAATCTAAGCAATTTTAGGTTCTAATTAACTTTAATAAATTATTTTGACTCTAGATTAATTAGGGAAATAAATTAATCTTCGTTTAGAGCCTAATATTGCTTAGGTTTGCTTAATTACGTCATTAAGCTTAAAAACACTATTCCAGGGGCAAAATCGTAATTTTGCACTAAAACTGCCCGGGACCACCGGGACTTGAACAGAGACCTCTAGACACATGAAAACATGTTTTTAAACCTCTGGGGAAAGTTCCGGGCTCAAACGGCACCTTTACCCGCGTAAAAACGCTATAGGGGTATTTTGGTCATTTTGACCCAAAACTGCGGAAAACGAAATTTTCGCTTCCGAAAGCATTCAAAGGCCATTCAATCCCCTTCAAACATTGAGTTGACCCTTCGAGGATGACCGAGTTGGTTACCCTCGAGTTCGGGTCAGGAAATGACCTCGGGGGCATTTTGGTCATTTCCCTCGGACAGAAAAATCGGGGTGTTACAGTTTGAAGTCCTTCCGAGGTCCCTGAGGCTTGGACCCAGATTGGGACTTCTGTTGGGGTTGAAATGTAACATCCTAATTTTTAACCCAATACTCTAGAACATATTTAGGTTAATCATTAGTCTGTTACTTCATAGTTCTCATTTAACTTTGAATTACTTAGCGGAAAAAACGGGTAATTTTTTTTTGAAATAAAAGTGAGAGCCGCGTGATGCGATAAGCAGTAAACCATGTATGGTAAACAAACGTCCCACAACATCATAACATAAGGCACACCATGAGTAACACTGAAGATCATCTCATATATATATAATTTGCCCACTTGTAAGTGTGGGACTTAGTTTAGTACAGGGGAAATGCATAAAAGAAAATACAACATAAAACATGAACATAATCTACTCCCCTACCCGAGTGCATCTAATGGGAAACCTTTAAACAAAAGAAGGTTTATCCCCATCTAAGTGGTGTGTGCTCTATCTCGGGCCATCCACGGCCTCCTACTGGTGACTATCTTGTGACCGAGGCAGATATCCGGGAAACTGGGCGAGCTCCTCGGGCGTGAAGAGGCGGAGCGGGGATCGAGTGTGAGCCCCGGGGTATGGCCGCATCTCCGGTCGTCGTGCACGCCTCGGCGGAGTCACGGTGGGCTCGCTATCCTCTCCAAAGTCCATGGGTATGGAGGGGGAAGATCCCTCGGAGGGTGCCTGGGTTGCCGAATCCTCGGAAGGATCCGTCTCCGAAAAAGACGACGGGCAACGGGGCACATACTGGGGGTAGTCTCGAGCGGCGGACGTGGATGATGGGGTAGGACGAAGCCTCTCCTCTAAGGGACGTGCGCGCTCGAACACCAGGTCATCGCCAAAAGGTGAGACGGGGGAGAAACGATGGGAATGTACAGGGGGAGTGAAGGGTCGACCCATGAACATGAATACTCTAACCGTGCATCGACCCACAAAATGGAATGACCCGTGGTCTGGGTCATGGTGCACCTCCCATATCTATCGACGTGTCCACAAACACCACGAACGTTGCCATCTGAAGACGTGACGGAAGAAAGAGGTAGAGGGAGTGAGAATCTTGCTAAAGAATCTCAGTAGGGCCTCCTACTACCTAGGTGTCATCATCTACGTCCTCAGGAACCTTGGGTTTATTTATACAAAATGACTGAGCATGTATTAAGTTCATTTTAAACTTTAAAATATATTTTAGCCAAGGTCCATTCATTTTAGGATGATCTTAATGTCATGAATGCAACATAATAGAAAATGTATGCATGGCACTACCTAATGCACATACATAAAACATAACATCAAGCATCATCATTCTTGGTGGCATAAAGTGGCAATAGTAACATTCATATGGGACAAAACTTAGTGACATAATCATAATCATGAAACTTCTCTTCCTCATGGGCCACCCTACAAGACAATCGAATTGGGGGTGCTCGGCCGAACCGGTGTCACCCAGAACGTGTCATACATCTAGGTTATGAGCTCATACCTTAACTAGTCGTCACTAGTTCTTACTTACCACTTAACGATAAGCGTATCATAAATCATAAATCCCGACTATCTGAGTACGGGTTAGGGGGCAAAACTCTTAGGGGTGCTCGGCCGAACCGGTGTCACCTAAGAGTGTAAAATGGTACCGATGTCACATGAGTTCTATGGAGGTGCTCGGCCGAACCGGTGTCATCCTAGAACCCATCTTAGTACCTTAATTTTCAAAATCTCTTTAAGTCCCCAAATTTGTTGGAAATTGGCGCACAACGGTCATTACACGAATTTCCTTCCAAATTTGCTTTATGCCACATTAACATATAATCTCATAAATTCCTCATATGAATAACATCATCATCATTAGCATACTTCATGCATCATCATAAAACATCCAAACGCTTACCCTTACGGTAGCTTATGCTTTGACCCTTACGGGTCTTAATCTTGAGATATAGTTCTCTACATCCGTCGCTCATATCTTTATGCACCTAAGGGCTCATATTTAATCATCATTCCTAATCCTCATGTTCATACTTAAATCTGAAAAGCATAGGACAAATTCTCTAACTTGTATTTACGGGGTTCTAGAACTTACGTTTTAGACCCTTTCTCGGTTCCGTTTTCGCCGAAGGCGCTATATATTAAATCTAAATCAATTATGAGGCATTCCTATGCTTAAGGATTAATTATTAATCATGTTTATCATGTTGTAAGGGTGCTGGACAGAATCTAGAAAATTAAATGTTCTAAGAGTTCTACATTTGCATTTTTACGGCTTTCTAGCTACTAGTTTCCCCGTAGGTGCTAGAATTCGATTCTAATCCAAATGATACCAAGTTTTTCATGTCTAAACAATCTAAATCTGATTATGTCCCCATTAAAACAGTTTGGATTAGTTCCATAAACAAATGGGTCAAAACTATGTTAAATTCTAGCTTTACGGTATTTCTAGTTAGCTAGTTTCTTACCTATCATGCATAGGTTCACTTCTACATCATCACATGATATTTTCACACATTCCAACACATCAAAATATCATCATACAGCATCACACTCATCACATCAGAACCGAAAACACTTAACTTAAATGAGAGAGTTAAATTGACATTTCTAGGTACATAAGTTAATTAGTTTCTCTCGGAATCGATCTAGAACTTCTGAAACTCTTTGCAAAACATTTTAATTCATCAAGAGGCTAAGTGAAGCCTTAGGTCACTGACCAAAACATATTCCATCCCCTGAAAGATAATAAAATCACAACTTGTGATGACATAACCTTATAAAGATTTGTAAAGCTTTAGGGAAAACTTAAAACATAGACTATTGGTCCTAGTAGCTAGATGAAAACTCATTACAAGTCCATCATCACTACTTGGCCGAAATTATGCATTCAAGGAATACATTTACATTTAACTTTATCTTGGAATGAAATGGGCAAGTCTTTGAGCTCTAGGTTCTTAAGTTACAACATAAACTAAACGTGCTCATGCTTTTCATTTTAAATCTTGCTTACAAAGTAAAGTGATGACTTAAATTTAAATATGCAAGGCATAAACTTAAACGTGCAAGCTTGAAAGTAAATATGCGAGGCATAAACTTAGACGTGCAAGCTTAAAGGTAAATATGCATGGTTCAATTCTTTATTTTAGTGCTCTTGGCCCAACAACAATCGACTTTAAGGCCGAAATAGATAGGCATTCCAAGAATTAATTAAGTGAGGATGCAAGTTCAATTCTTTATTTTAGTGCTCTAGGCCCAACAACAATCGACTTTAAGGCCGAAATAGAAAGGCTTTGAGAATTAAATTAAGTGAAGATGCAAGTTCCATTTTAATCTTTATGTTCTTAGGTGATAGCTTGAGAGTAAAGGTGCATAGCAAGAATGTAAATATGAATGCAAGCATAAAATAAATTATGCAAGTTCATTTTATCTTTCTAGAGCTCTTAACAAGACTTTAAAGGAATTTAAACCATAACCCAAACTCATCCAAACAAGGTAAGGTCAAGCTTAGAGTTCTTAAAACTCAACATAATATTCTTAGGAAATCAAACCATGAAGCTTAGAAAAATTAAGGAAATGGCCGAAATCTTCAAGAAGAAAAAGGAACATTTTTAAAACTCTAGAGTTCATGATCTTGATGATATATTAACACCAACATCATGAGTCCTCATCACTGAGTTCATAGAGCCATTTTAAAACATCATCAAAGCTAAAGTTCTCAAGAGTTCAAGAAAGGAAAAACTAGAAACATTTTTGCTCAAGAACAAAGATCAAGCTCTAGAGTTTGTTTCAAGTGATGAACATCATCATGAAACTCTCATCATCAAGCTCTCATTCCTTTGTTCTCCAAGGCCTATGGCCGAAACATAAAGAGGAAGAAGGAGAAGAAAAGAAGTTCTAAAAAGGAACCAAGAGAAACTATGAACATCAAGCTTAAAACAAGAACTTTAAAGAAAGGAATACATGAAAGAAAATCCCTACTTGATGTGATGAACTTGAAGATGGAAGAAGAAGATGAAGAACTTGAAGAACTCCAAGAACTTGAAGAACACAAAAACTTTAAGAGAAAAAGAAAAGCTTTGAGTGTTTCCTAAACTTAGCAAATGATCTAAAAGTGGTGCAAGCTCCTCAAGGCATTCTATTTATAGAGAAATGAAACAAATGGAGGGAGCTCATGGTGATGAAGAGCTTCGGCCATGAGGTGCAGATTGGAGGCATTCCATGAGTTCCATGAGGTGAGATAATGTGTTCTTGAGGTATGGTGAGGTATGGCTTAAGGTATGGTGAGGTATGGTTCAAGGTATGGCTTCAAGCATGGTTCTTTGAGTGAGAAAACAATTTAATATGTGGTCAAAGGGGGAGTGTGCTGGCCGAAATGCATCAGCCAAGGGAGGAGAGTTTCTTGCATTTTAATTGTGGTTTAGAGTTGTGTTTAGGTGTATCTTTGATTATGCTTAAGATTAGGAATTTGTAAGAAAGTGTTTAGGTAAGGAAAATGGGTAATTAAGGTGGTCTAGACATAATTAAGGAGTGGTCTTGCACCATTAGTGAGTTAAATCCCCAATTTAGAGTCTAAACAACTCTAGACACATTTCCTTGATTTAAGGAATTGGAGAGAGAAAACACTATTCAAGATTCCAAGACTAGGAGTCTTGAGTTCTAAAAAGGGATTTAAGTTTAATCTAAGCAATTTTAGGTTCTAATTAACTTTAATAAATTATTTTGACTCTAGATTAATTAGGGAAATAAATTAATCTTCGTTTAGAGCCTAATATTGCTTAGGTTTGCTTAATTACGTCATTAAGCTCAAAAGCACTATTCTAGGGGCAAAATCGTAATTTTGCACTAAAACTGCCCGGGACCACCGGGACTTGAACAGAGACCTCTAGACACATGAAAACATGTTTTTGAACCTCTGGGGAAAGTTCCGGGCTCAAACGGCACCTTTACCCGCGTAAAAACGCTATAGGGGTATTTTGGTCATTTTGACCCGAAACTACGGAAAACGAAATTTTCGCTTCCGAAAACATTCAAGGGCCATTTAATCCCCTTCAAACATTGAGTTGACCCTTCGAGGATGACCGAGTTGGTTACCCTCGAGTTCGGGTCAGGAAATGACCTCAGGGGCATTTTGGTCATTTCCCTCGGAAAGAGAAATCGGGGTGTTACATGAAACTTCTGCGATCCCTTTTTCTTGAACTGCTGGCCTTGAGGTGCCAGCTTCTTGTTGCTGGAGTTGCCGGACCTTGTCGCATTCAACTCCCGTTGCCCTTCCTCAATAATGCGGCATTTGTTCACCAGGGTTTGGAAGTCCCTGATTTCTAGATGAGCGACCGCTACCTTGAGCTCCGCTCTCAACCCCGCTCGCATTTCCGTACATTTCCAGTATTCGTCAGGGTTAGCCTGGTACATCCTTGAGAACTTGATGAGGTCCTCGAATTTGGCGGTATATTGTGCAACCGTCCGATTCTCCTGGAACAGTTGCATGAACTCCACTTCCTTGGCGTTGCGAACAGACTTTGGGAAGTACTTCTCATAGAAGTGAACTTTAAATACTTCCCAGTTGATGGCCTCATTAGCCGCTTCTAGCAGCCTCTGGGCTCCAGTCCATCAGCAACTGGCGTCACCTTCGAGCATGTATGTGGCGAACCTCACTTTTTGCTCCTCAGAGCACGGTATCATGCCAAAGATCTTCTCCATGTTTCGGATCCACTCTTTGGCATGGTTTGGGTTAGCAGTTCCCTTGAAGGTGGGTGGATTCGCCCTACGAAATTCGCCGAAGTGAACATGCTCCAAAATCTCAGAAGCAGGGGGAGCTGGTACAGCATTCTCACGTTGGTCCATTCGCTCGAACAGCCATGTCATGGCTGCAGCCATTTGACGAACGGCAGCAGCAGTTGCATTGTCTTGGTCAGCATTTGGCATAGTCCTAGGCTGTCATCGCGGTGCCATTGGTCCCTATACACACAAAACAGCAACACTGAGTTGATCAGGCTCAATCCTCCTAGTAAAGTGAGCAAGTTACCATGGCACGTGTAACAAACAGAAATTATATATCACTTAATCCTAAAACTTCCTATTCATGACATTTCTAGCGGAATATGCTTAAGAAGCATAGTCAGTCCAATCCTCAGGCCTCGTGAGAATCGAACTGCTCTGATACCAAAATGTAACACCCGAATATTTGATCCAATACTACTAGTACGTACTTAGGCCAAATATTAGTCGTTACTTACTGACATGGTTCATTTCCTTGGAAAATAGACTTAACGAAAATATGAGCCAACTTTTTTTTTGAAATCATTACTTAAAATAGAAGCCGCGCGTAACTTCACGAGTCGGTATCATAGTATGCGGAACGATAACATAGGAATGGCTCCAAAACATAACATCAAACATAACATCAATCATAACTGAAATACCTCATAGATAAAATGCCTACCATCAAGCGTGACTCTTCAAATGCGTAATGTAAATATAAATACAAATGTAATACGTAAATACATCGAATGTAATCGAAAGAAAACATCTCGACTCCCGTGCAATCTATGATGGATAACCTCAACACAAAAGAGGTTTCATCCATACTAGTGGTGTGCGTGCACTAAGGTCTACCCTCCGTCTATGTAATGAGATCACGGGTATGGAGGGACGTAGCCAATCCATAGGCGGAACTCGGCCGGTGCAGGCATGCCCTGGATCGATGGGCCACGCCGAGGTCGTGGTATCGTGCCGGAGCCCTCGACGCTGGTAATCGCTCTCTCGCCGCCGTCGGTCGCTGCGGTGGAGTGGGGGTAGAGTCCTCATGACCCATAGGGACATCCCCTATAGGGTCCTCCTCCGAGTGTTGTGTCAGCGACACGTACACTGGCATATCGGCTGAATGGTCAGAGGGGGCCCGCAGGTTCTGCTCCCATTGTGGTCGTGCATGCTCGAAAATCGCGGGATCGTCGTAGGGGGATGCCGGGGTGAAGTGGTAGCTATAGACACGGTGCGAAAATGGTCGTCCAACGAACATGAATACAGGTAAGGTACATCGGCCTTCAAAATGATAGGACCCATACTCCGGGTCGTGGTGGATCTCCCACCGTGGAGTGTCAATGAATAGGACGAAGGTCGCCATCTCGCTCTGAAGACGTAACGGAAAGGAAAAGATAAAGAGAGTGAGATTCTTACTAAAGAAACTCAGTAGGGTTTTCCTTCTATCCTAGGTGTCATCATATACGTCTCCAGGAATCTCGGGTTATTTACAAAATAATGGACATACGTAGGTTCAATTATGAGTTTTCCAAAATCTCATTTTCCGAGAATCCGTTCTTTTTAACATGGCACTTGTGTTACATAGGCTATATACTAAAATCATAGACATAAATCATGTAGCTTGGTACATAGAACATAAATCATATAACTGATACATGGAACCTAAATCATATAACTGGCACATGGAACATAAATCACATAACTGGGTTACTTAGGTGACATAAGAACCTTTACTTAATCGGGCGCCTAATATTTCTCCCTTTTGAGAAAACTCTAGGTTATGAGCTCATACCATACTAGTCGTCACTAGCATCTAGACTTTATCCATTTGGATAAGTCAACTTCCCGACTTTAAGTACGGGTTTAGGGGGCTAGAATCACATTGTCCCCACCCTTAATTCGGTGGTTTCAAAGGATTACATTCTTATGTTCTGAGTCATCCTAAGTTTAACATGTTTCTTTAAGATGCCACATAATTAATGCATAGCACATAATTACTACCTCGGCATCTCCAAAGTTCTTTTAAAGAAATAATAACATGTTAATACAAGCTATCACATAGGGATAATAGTTCACATGGCACCATACACGTCATGAGCTAACACATCAATTCATCATCAAACTTAGAGGCGCATAATCATCCCTTAAGGTAAAAATCCCTAAATTGGGTAACCTCAACTTTCCCATTACTTTCTAGTATGTTTATGGGATTGATTAACCTCATTACCATAATCTATTAAGTTCTAAATCCTAATTAATTATGGTTGGACAGCTTTATGTAGTTGTTCATATTTGATAAATTACGTGTTCTAGAAAATGCGTTTTAAGCCCTTTCTCGCATCCGACTTTTTCTACGGTGCAATAATTAATACCTAGGCCAATTATGAGTCACTCCCACACATCTAGACATAATCTAATGTGATTCTAAATATTTTATCAAGGCTGGGCAGAAACTCATTTTGCCATTCTTTATAGTTCTAGAATTCACATATTAAGCAAACAAAGTCACTAATAATGCTTTAAAGAGTCTAGAACAATTATCACATACTTGGCAAGGTATTACAACATATTTAGACCACCCAAGACAGAATTTAAGGTGCTGAAATTACTAAGGCAGAACCGAAAACCTTTAAGGCATAAAATCATGAGAAAAACCTTTCTTTCAACCATATAACTTGCTAGTTTCTCTTGGGACCTTTTTGGGACTTCAAGACCATGAAAAATCAAAGTTTATTTTGCCAAAACTCATCATGGAACATCAAGGGAAGCAGCCATTTCAGCTTGCTCTTGACAATGATTCAAAACTTGAAACATGTTTAAAACCTTGGTTAAGTGCATCAAAGCTTAGAAAAATTCTAAGACATGCATTATAGGCCCTTGTAGTTTAATGAAACTCATCCTAGAGCCATTTACACCACATGGCTGAATGATGTTCAAGGAGATACCTCCTTGATTTAATTCTTTTCTTAAGATAAAATGGGCAAGTCTTTGAGCTCTAAAGTTTCAAGTGATGACATAGAATAAACGTGCTATGCATTTCATTTTATAGTCCTTTAGAAAACAAAGTGATAGCACAAAGTAAAAGATGAAATGCATCTCCATTCTTATTCTTAGAGTTTAGTGATGACTTGAAATATAAAATGACATGCAAAGCTTGAAACATAACGTGCATTGTGCAAGTTCATTCATTATCTTGGGTCTTAGTGATGGCATAAGAAATAAACGTGCTAATGCAAAGCATAAACGTAAACGCGGATGCAACTTCCTTTATATCTTGTTTAGAGCTCTTGCAAGACTTTAAAGGAAACAAAGTTTCAACCCATAACTCATCCTCACAAGAAGAGAAAACACTAGTGTTGCTAAGTTGTATAAAAGAAAATCATATCCTCAAAGTCCATGAGGTGGCCAAATCCTCATCATGAGGAAACAACCTTATTTTTGAACTCTAGGGACCAAGATCTTGGTGATTCAAACACCAACATCTCAAGTCCTCATCATTGAGTATTTTTACAATGCTCTACATTTATTAACAACACAAAACTCATGACCAACATAAAGGAAAGAAACCGAAACATACTTGGCCTAGAAACCAAATTTATGCTCTAGAGTTTTGTTCACGTGACATACATCAACATGAAGCCCTCATCATCAAGCTACCATTTTTCTAAGTCCCAAAGGCCTTCAAGGCCAAAAACTCAAGGGAAAAGAAATGAGGTTTTCAAAGTTCAAGAGAAACATAACTATGTCTTGAGCAAAACTTGAAAATAGTAAACTTATTTCTTTTTTTTTTTTGAGAACTCAAGCTTTAGAGGTTGTTCATGTGACAAACATCATCACACAACTCTCATCATCAAGTTTCTCATATTTCAAGTCCAAGAGGCCTTCATGGCCGAAACCTAAACAAAAGAAAAGGAAAGTTTCAAGACATCAAAGAAACATGACTCATTCTTGACCAAGACTTGAAAAAGAGAAACCTTTCTTTGGAAAAACTCAAGCTTTAGAGTTTGTTCGTGTGACAAAGGCCAACATGAAGCACTCATTACAAAGCTACCATTTTTCCAAGCACCTTAAGCCTCCATGGCCGAAACATCTAGGAACAAAAAGCTCAAAAAGAGTTTTCATGAGAAACATAGCCTTGTCTTAACCAAAACATGAAAAAGATAAAACTTTTCTCAAACAAAACACAAGCTTTAGAGGTCTCATGTTAGGATGAACACATGGTTATCCCAAGAGAGCATTCATCATCAAGCTCTCCTCATTTTGGTCTTGAGGCCGAAACTGAAAAGGAAGAGAAAAGAAGAAACCGAAATAATGCTTGGGAGAAAAACTTACTAACAACACAACTTTCAAGCAAGATAAACATTGAGCATGAAACTAAAAGAAAGCATTCTTGAAGAGCTCCCTACCTAGAGTTTGGGATTTGAGAGGAAGTGAAGAAGATGAAGAGGTTGGAGAGGATGAGCTCTTGAACTTGAGAGAAAGAAACTCAAAGTGCTCTAACTCAAAGCTTTAGTGAAATGAACAAAGGTGCTTCAAGTTCCCTAAGCTACCTATTTATAGAGAAGTGGAATGAATTGAATGTTGGAGGCCTTTTGGGGGAAGAATTCGGCCACTTTTACAGCCACATGAAGGAGGAAAAATCTTGTTCAAAGCATGGTGTAAAGTCATTCAAAGCATGGTGAAAAGTCTAGCTATGCAAGTCCTAAAGTATGGCTAGCATGTACCTTATTTTCAAACCTTTAAAAATGCATAAAAACTTAAAATTTTGGGCTGCAAAATCTGAAGAGAAACCGTGCTTCTCATGCCCAAAAAGAGGAGAAAATTTTCTAGACTTAAATTCCCAAAGCATAGGTAATGTGTTGTAAGACATGTTGTCTTGAAAAAGTTTGATGGAAAGCTTGAATGACCACAAAAACAAATCATTCTTTTTGAGTTTGAAAGACATAATTATTTTCATTTTATAAATGAATTGAAAGCCTTGATTGACCATATAAAATATTCTTTGAGTCTTGAGTGACAATTTTTCTTGAAAGTTGATCATTGATTGAAAGTGTTCAAGACATATGTCACAAGATAGCTTGAACACATAGACTAACTTTTTGATGATTTTCTAGGGAGAAATGGCGCCATTCTTGGCAGCCTTGGAGAGGAGAAATATCTCCTTAAACCATGTTCTAGAAGTGTGCTTTGGTGTGACATAGATTAGGCTTAGGATTAAAAGTTGCTAAGTAGGTACTTAGGTGCACTAATAGGTTATTTAAAACCACAAATCCCTAGGTTAGAGATGGTCTAGAAGGATTAGGGGAGTCAACACCTCTAAGACTAGTGATGTGGGTGTGACAACTTGTCTTGAAAAGAAAAGTTGATGTGAATAGTGGAAACACTATTCGACACTATTCACAGATTCTTATTCTTTTCTTTTTTTCTTTTTTTTTTAAAGAATAAGACTAGGATGAGATTTGAATTTCCCTAAGCAATTTTAGGTTCCAATTAATTCTAAATGATGGTTTTGGCTCTAGATTAATTATGAAAATTAATTAACCTTTAATTAGAGCCTAATATTGCTTAGGTTTGAAGTTAAACGGCTCATTGTTTGAAAATGCGATATGCAGGGGCAAAACCGTAATTTTCACCAAAAGTTGCCTGGAACCTCCGGGATTTAAACAAACATAGTTCATGCCTTAAAATCATTGTTTTGAACCTAGAACAAAGTCCGGGTCGAAACGGAACTTAAAACTGCCTTAATTTCAGACAGGTATTTTGGTCATTTACGCTGTAAATCTCAGAAATGAGGTTTTCCTGCTTTGTTAGGCACTCATGCTCATACAATCCCCTTCATATAGCATATGAACCCTACGAGGATGGCCAAAGCCGGCCGTCCTCGTGTTTCGGGTAAAAATGACCTCAGGGGCATTTTGGTCATTATGAAAGTTTAGCGAAAATCGGGGTGTTACACCATCAGATTGGGATGGAGCCCATGAGTTCCATGACGTGAGATAATGTGGTCTTGAGGCATGGTGAGGTATGGTTCAAAGTATAGTGAGGTATGGTTCAAGGTATGGCCTCAAGCATGGTTCTTTGAGTGAGAAACAATTCAACATGTGGTCGATGGGGGTGAGAGTTTTGGCCATGTGCATCAGATTTGGGGGAGGATTAGTTTGCATTTTAATTGTGGTTTAGAGTTGTGTTTAGGTGTATCTTTGATCATGCTTAAGATTAGGAATTTGTAAGAAAGTGTTTAGGTGAGGAAATGGGTAATTAAGGTTGGCAAGACATAATTAGAGAGTGTTCTTGCATCATTAGTAAGTTATGAATTCATTTTAGTGTATAAATAATTCTAGACACAATTCCTTGATTTAAGGAATTGGAGAGAGGAAACACTATTCAAGATTCCAAGACTAGGAATGTTGAGTTCTAAAAAGGGATTTAAGTTTAATCTAAGCAATTTTAGGTTCTAATTAACTTTAATAAATTATTTTGACTCTAGATTAATTAGGGAAATTAATTAATCTTCGTTTAGAGCCTAATATTGCTTAGGTTTGCTTAATTATGTCATTAGGCATAAAAACACTATTCTAGGGGCAAAATCGTAATTTTGCACAAAACTGCCCGGGACCACCGGGACTTGAACAGAGACCTCTAGACACATGAAAATGTGTTTTTAAACCTCTGGGGAAAGTTTCGGGCTCAAACGGCACTTCTACCCGCGTAAAAACGCTATAGGGGTATTTTGGTCATTTTGACCCGAAACTGCAGAAAACGAGATTTTCGCTTCCGGAAGCATTCAAAGGCCATTCAATCCCCTTCAAACATTGAGTTGACCCTTCGAGGACGACCGAGTTGGTTACCCTCGAATTCGGGTCAGGAAATGACCTCAGGGGCATTTTGGTCATTTCCCTCAGACAGAAAAATCGGGGTGTTACATCCACAAAAACCACGAACGTCGCCATCTGAAGACATGATGGAAAGAAAAGATAGAGGGAGTGAGAATCTTGCTAAAGAATCTCAGTAGGGCCTCCTACTACCTAAGTGTCATCATCTACGTCCTCAGGAACCTTGGGTTTAGTGTATAAAATAAGTGAGCATGCATTAAGTTCATTTTTAAGCTTTTGAAACATAGTTAGCCAAGGTCCGTTCATTTTAGTATGATTCTTAATGTCATGGATGCAACATAGTAAAGAATGTATGCATGGCTCTACTTAATGCAAGAATAATAATCACAACATTAAGAACATCATAATAGTGGCATAAAGTGGCAATTGAAATCTCATATGGGAAAACTTTGTGACATAATCATCATACTTTACTTCCTCATGGGGCCACCCTAAAAGACATTCATTCTGGGGGTGCTCGGCCAAACCGTTGTCACCCAGAACGTGTCACATCTCTAGGTTATGAGCTCATACCTAACTAGTTGTCACTAGTTCTTATCCTGATAAGCATATCATAATCATAATCCCGACTATCTAGTATGGGCTAGGGGGCATTTCTTGGGGGTGCTCGGCCGAACCAGTGTCATCCAAGAATACATCTTGGTACCGATGTCACATGAGTTCTCTGGAGGTGCTCGGCCGAACCGGTGTCATCCAAGAACTCATCTTAGTACCTCATATCTCATAAAGAAAATCTCATAGGTTTTTCAAAAACTTTCTATGTCCCCAAATTTGTCGGAAATTTGGCAGCGCAATAGCAGCACGCCGGATTTCTTCCAAATTTACTTTATGCCACATAAACAAATAAAACATGTATCCTTATTCATAATTCCATACGTTTACATAATCATTCTCAAATAAAAAATGCGTTCACATGTAACATTGAAGCTCATTATACTCTTGATCCTATAGTATCTTATGCTTTGACCCTTACGAGCCTTAAACTTGAGATGTAAATATTCTATCATTCTCTATTAACCTCTTATGCACCTAAGGATTCTCTTCTAACAAATCTTACTATCATTTATGTTCTTTAATAAATTTGGGCAGCACCATACTCCAAGGGCAGAGTTATATATCTATGATTATGGGGTTCTTGAACTTACATTTTAGACCCTTTCTCGGTTTCGTCTTCACCTAAGGCGCAAAAAATTAAATCTAAATCAATTATGAGGCATTCCTATGCCTAAGAACTAATTATAAACTATGTTTGCCATATTATGAGGTCACTGGACAGAATCCAGAAATTAAATGTTCTAGGAGTTCTAGGATTGCACTTTTACGGTTTTCTAGTTACTAGTTTCTTTATAAGTGCTAAAATTCAATCCTACTTCAAATGTAACCAAATTTTTCATGATTAATCAATCCTAAACTGATTGTTATCATACTAAAACAGTTTTGGTATTGATTAAGATTGAAGGGGTTAAACACACGTTAAATTCTAACTTTACGATTTTTCTATAAAGCTAGTTTCTCCCCTAACATGCATAGAAGTATTCCTACCTCATCATATATCATTTTCACACATTCTAACACATCAAAACATCATCATACAATAACAAACACATCAAGGTAGAACCGAACTGTTCAAGTCCAAAAAGATACATAATTTGACATTTCTAAAGCATATAAGTTGCTAGTTTCCCTTGGAATCATTTTAGGACTTCTAAAACTCTTTGCAAACCTTTTTATTTTATGAAGAGGCTAAAAACAACCTTAGGTCAGTAACCAATTTAATTCTTCTTTAGAAGAGGATTAAAGTCATAAATCTTGTTGGTCATAACTTTATAAAACTCATCAAGCTTAAAGAAAATCCTAGAACATAGGTTGTTGGCCCTTGTAACTAAATGGAACTAATTCCAAGCTCATCATTATTACTTGGCCGAAATTATACATTCAAAGAATGCTTCCATATTGAACTTTAACTTGAGATAAAATGGGTAAGTCTTTGAGCTCTAAGGTCTTTAAGTGATGACAAAATATAAACATGCTATGCACTTCATTTTTATTCTTCATTGCAAGGTAAAGTGAGAACTTTAAAGTAAATATGCAAAACTTGGAAATAAATATGCAAGGCTTGAAATTTAAATATGCAAGACTTGAAGTAAATATGCAAGACTTGAAATAAATATGCAAGGCTTGAACGTAAATATGCAAGACTTAAAGCAAATATGTCATGCAAGTTCATTTCTTTATTTTAGTGTTCTAGGCTCAACAACAGCCGACTTTAAAGTCGAAATAGAAAGGCTTTGAGAATTAATTAGGTGATAATGCAAGTCTTGTTTTAATCTTTGAGTCCTCAGGTGATGACTTGAAAATAGAGATGCAAAGCAAGAATATAAACATGAGTGCAACCTCAAAATAAATATGCAAGTTCATTTATATCTTATTAGAGCTCATTCAAGACTTTAGAGGAACTTAAACCTTAACCTAAACTCATCATGACAAGATAAAGTGAGGTCTAGAGTTCTTAGAACTCAAGATAACATTTCTAAAGAATTAAACCACAAGTGAGCTATATAACATTTTTATGAAAACTCAAGCTTTAGAGGTTTCATTGTGGTGAACATAAAGTCTCCATCTAGAACTCTCATCATCAAGCTATCATGTTGGACCACCCAAGTTGGTTGGCCGAAATCATGAAGGAAAGAAAAGGAAAGAAACCGAAATCTTGAGCAAAGGAAAAGGAAGGAACCGAAATCATAAGCAAGAAAAGATCCATTTTGAAACTCTAGAGACCATGATCTTGATGATGTATTAACACCAACATCATGAGTCCTCATCACTGAGTTCACTAACTCATTTTAAATCAACATCAAAGTTAAGAATCTCAAGGTTCAAGAAAGAAAGAAACTAAAAACACCTTTTGCGTAAGAACAAAGATCAAGCTTTAGAGGTTGTTCAAGTAATGAATATCATCATGAAACCCTCATCATCAAGCTCTCATTCCATTGTTTTCAAAGGCTCATGGCCGAAAATGAAGAAGGAAGAGAAAAAGAAAAGAAGTTCCAAAAAGATTCAAGAGAAACCATAAAACACATAACTAGATTAAGAACTTAAATGAAAGAAACACTTGAAAGAAAATCCCTACCAAGTGATTGGAGGTTGAGATGAGTGAAGAGGATGAAGAACTTTGAAGTGCTCTTTGAAAACTTACACTTAGCAAATGAACTCAAAATGATGCAAGTTCACCCAAGCATGCTATTTACAGAGAAATGAAACAAAATGAGAGGTATAAATGGGGAGGAAAGCTTCAGCCATTACAGCCACAAGGAGGAGAAAATATCTTCTCCAAGGTATGGTTCAAGGCATGGTGGAAAGAATGGCTAGGTATGGGTTCAAGTATGGGTGCAAGTATGGGTCAAGCATGGTTCTTTGAGTGAGAAATAAATCAACATGTGATGTAAATGGGGGAGAGGTGGCCGAAAATGCATCAGCCATGGGGGAGGATTTCTTGCATTTTAATTGTGGTTTAGAGTTGTTTTTAGGTGTATCTTTGATTAGGATTAAGATTAGGAATTTGTAAGAAAGTGTTTAGGTGAGAAAATTGGTAATCAAGGTTGTCAAGACATGTTTAAGGAGTGGTCTTGCATCATTAGTGAGTTATAAATTCATTTTAGTGCATAAACAACTCTAGACATAATTCCATGATTTAAGGAATTGAAAAGAGAAAATACTATTCAAGATTCCAAGATTGGAATCTTGAGTTTTAAAAAGAGATTTAAGTTTAATCTAAGCAATTTTAGGTTCTAATTAATTTTAATAGCTTATTTTGACTCTAGATTAATTATGGAAATTAATTACTATTCGATTAGAGCCTAATATTACTTAGGTTTGCTTAATTATGTCGTTAAGCTCAAAAATACTATTCTAGGGGCAAAATTGTAATTTTACACTAAAACTGTCCGGGACCATTGGGACTTAAACAGACGCTTTTAAACATGTAAAAACATTGTTTTAGACCTTCGGAGAAAGTTTCGTGCTCAAACGGCGCCTTCACCTGTGTAGAAACGCTATAGGGGTATTTTGGTCATTTTGACTCGAAACTGCAGAAAATGAGATTTTCGCCTCCGAAACCATTCAAGGGCCATCCAATCCCTTTCAAACAATGAGTTGGCCCTTCAAGGACTGCTAGGCCGGCCATCCTCGAATTCTGGGCAGAAAATGACCTCAGGGCATTTTGATCATTTTTCTCTCAGACAGAAAAATCGGGGCGTTACAAATCATCTTTTCATCACCTATTGTTTGATGAGTCCAAACAATCATTTTCTCATACTTTAAGTCACTTTAAGTCTTAGCATGTTATAATAAGAGGCAACACAATCATAAATCATCATTTAATTTATCATGCTTATAAACTCATAAGGTCATGCATCCCGATCAATGATAATCATTCATGCAATTTATCATGCAACCATGCCTTCACATTCATTTCACACATATATATTGTAACCCCCTGATTTTTCTGTTTGAGGAAAATGACCAAAATACCCCTGGGGTCATTTCCTGACCGAGATTCGAGGATAGCCTGCACAACAGTCTTCGAAGGGTCAACTCCATGCTTGAAGGGGATTGGATGGTCCTTGAGTGATTTCGGAACCAAAAATCGTATTTTCTGTAGTTTCGGATCAAAATGACCAAAATACTCTTACAGCATTTGGCATGGGTAGAGGTGTTGCTCGAGCCCAAAATTTTCCCCCAAGGTTTAAAACGATGTTTTCATGTGTTTAAAAATATTGTTTAAGTCCCGGTGGTCCCGGACAGTTTTTATGTAAAATTACGATTTTGCCCCTAGCATAGTACCATTTGAGCTTAATGATGTAATTAAATAAACCTCAGCAATATTAGGCTCTAATTGAAGTTTAATTAATTTTCATAATTAATCTAGAGTCAAAATAAGTTATTAAATTAATTAGAACCTATGATTGCTTAGATTAAACTCAAAAACCCCTTTTTCTTTTAAAAGTTCAAGTTCCCAAGACATAAAATCTTGAATAGTGTTTTCACTATTCACTCTCCATACTCCAAGAAGCCTAGGTAGAGTAGGATTTTGACCCCACTAATGGGCTAGAGTGGTCAGTAATCATACCCTAACATAGCCTTAATTATCTATCCTTTCACTTACACACTTACCTACAAGTTCCTAATCCTAAGTCTAATCAAAGCTACACCTAAACACACCTCTAAACCACAATTAAATGGAAGATTTTCCTCCCCCATTCCATGGAGAAGATAGCGCCACATCACCTTCCAATATCCACCACATGTTTGAATTCTTGTATTCAAAAAACCATGCCTGCACTATGCCTAAACCTATGCCTAAACCGATGCCTACACCTTACCTTGAAATGACATAACCAAGAGATATTTTCTCTCCTTCCTCCACTCAAATTGTGCCACCTAGCCTCCTCCCCTCACTCCTCTCATGTTCATTTCCTCTATAAATAGACACCCAAGGAGCTTGCTAGAACCTTTGCTCATTTCTCTCACACCCCCAAATACTTTCTTTCTCTCAAGCTTCTAGGAGTTCTTCTTCTTCTTCAAGAGCAAGTTCCCTTTCTCAATCAAGAAAACACATCCAAGGTAGGGATTTTATTTCAAGTGTTTCTTTCATTAAAAGTTCTTACTAGTTATGTGTTTTATGGTTTCTCTTAAATCTTTTAGAACTTCTTTCTTCCTCTTTGTTTCTTTTTCATTTTCGGCCAAGAGACTTTGGGGTCTTGGAAATGAGAGCTTGATGATGAGGATCTCATGATAATATTTATCACTTGAGCAACCTCTAAAGCTTGATCTTGGTTCTTGAGTAAAAGATGGTTTTGGTTTCTTTCTTTCTTAATCTTGGGAACTTAGTTTTGATAATACTCTAAGATGGATGTATGAACTCAATGATGAGGACTCATGATGTTGGTGTTAATACATCATCAAGAGCATGGCCTCTAAAGTTTCAAAATGGTTTCTTTTCTTGTTCATGGTTTCAGTTCTTTTCCTTTTCTTCCCTTTGAGTTTTCGGCCATTATGTTGAATAGCTCAACATGATATCTTGATGATGAGAGTTCTAGATGATGACTTCTTGTTCATCATAAGGAAATCTCTAAAGCTTGAGTTTTTATAAAAATGTTATATGGCTCTCTAATGGTTTTATTTTTAAGGAATGCTGTTTTGTGCTCTAAGAACTGTAAAGTTCACTTTACCTTGTCATGATAAGTTTGGGTTAAGGCTTATGTCCCTTTAAAGTCTTGTAAGAGCTCTAGTAAAGATGTAAAAAATGAACTTGCATATTTATATTTCAAGCCTTGCATATTTATATTCCAAGTCTTGCATATTCATATTTCAAGTTCTTGCATCTCATATTTACTTTCCTATGTTATCACTAAACTCTAAAGATTAAAGAAAAGGACTTGCATTATCACGTTTAAGTTTCAAGCTTTGCATTTCATGTTTATATTTCAAGTCATCACTTAAGAATTTAAAGATTTAAAACGAGAGCTTGCATATCACCTAATTAATCTCAAAGCCTTTCTATTTCGGCCTTAAAGTCGATTATTGTTGGGCCTAGAGCATTAAAATAAAGAATTAAACTTGCATATTTATTTTCAAGTTCTTGAATTTCATATTTACTTTAAAGCTCTCACTTTACTTTATAAGGAGGAATAAAATGGAATGCATAGCACGTTTATATTTTTGTCATCACTTAAAGAACCTAGAGCTCAAAGACTTTCCCTTTTATCTCAAGATAAAGGTGGTTATGGAAACATCCTCATGGATGCATATTTCGGCCATGTGATGATGATGAGCTTGGTGTGAGTCTCATCTAGTCACAAGAGCCAACAACCTACATTCTAAGATTTTCTTTAGACCTTAAGAGTTTTATAAAATTATTGCCAATGAGATTTATGAATTAAACCTCTCCTAGGAATGTTTTAAACTAGCTACTGCCCTATGGCCATTCTTAGTCCCTTTTGTGAAATAAAATGGTTTTCAAAAAGTTTTAGAAATCCTAAAACGATTCCAAGAGAAACTAGCAATTTATATGTCTTGAAAATATCAGATTATGTGTTCTTTGGAACCTATGCTTTTCGATTCTGCCATGGTGTGGTTGCTGCTGTATGATGATGTTTTGACATGTTAGAATGTGTAAAAATTATGTATATTGAGATAGGATCCTTTTTATCCATGTTAGGAAAGAAATTAGTCTTACCGATAAACCATAAAGTTGAGTTTTAGCATAGTTTTGACCCATTTATTTTTAGCCACTGAAAAAACTGTTTTAATGGGATAATAATCAGATTAGGATTGTTTAATTATGAAAAACTTGGTAACATTTGATGTAGGGTTGAATTTTAGCACCCGTAGAGAAACTAGTAACTAGAAAACCGTAAAAATGCAATTCTAAAACTCTTAGAACATTTAATTTTCTGTTTCTGTTCCAGCACCTTTGAAGGATTGTAAAACCATGTTATGCCATGTTTACTTGAGTGAGAATGACCCATAAATGGTTTAGGAATTAATTCTAGCATCATAAGGAAAGCTGGTAACGAGAAAGGGCGTAAAACGCAACTCCTAGAACACCTTAAATCATAGAATTTCATTTACTACCTATGCTGGCCAACTTTGATTGATGATGTTCTTGAGGTTAATAATTAGTGGTAATGACGATGATTAGTCCCTTAGATGTATAAGGAAATAATTTGACAATTTGAGTTATCCAATTTAAGTGTTTGGCCATTTAAGGGAATGTTTATGAAATGATGATTTGAGATGATGCATTCATGTGATATTTGATGTTATGTGAGGTATTGGTATAGAATTCATCATTTGCATGTTATGGTTTCATTTGAAACATTAGAGATGCATATGTTAGAAATATATGAAGAATTATGACATTTATAAGATATGTGTTGCATTTTGTTATAACATGCTAAGACTTAAGGAGACTTAAAGTATGAGAAAATGATCCTTTGGACTTATCAAACTATAGGTGATGAAAAGGTGATTCTTGCTCAAGGAAATGTAAAGTATGAGAAAGTGATCCTTTGGACTCACGAAACTATAGGTGATGAAAAGGTGATTCTTGCTCAAGATGATCTAAAACATGAGAAAATGATCCTTTGGACTCATCAAACTAGAGGTGATGAAAAGGTGATTCTTGCCCCCTAACCCGTACTTATCAAGTCAGGACTTCAACTTATCAAAAAGGAATAAGTTTATGCTAGTGACGACTCGTGAGGTATGGGCTTATAACCTAGAAGTACTCTCAAAAGGGAAGAGTAATAGGGTGGCCCCAAGGATAAAAAGAAACTAATCTAAAGTCACCTAAAGAAACAAGGAATGTCATTCATGAACCATGTTCTATGCACACCATGCTTGCTATGAAGTTAAATGTATGATTTAGAGTTAATGTTGCATAAAGTATTGACATGCATATCATAAAGAAGTATGTTGCATTCATTACAAGACTCATGATAAAATGAACGGGCCTCAGTTATGGATATTTTAGAACTTAATAAATGAATCTTTGCATGCTCACTATTTCATAACTAAACCTAAGGTTCCTAAGGACGATGATTGTAACATCCTAATTTTTAACCCAATACTCTAGAATATATTTAGGTTAATCATTAGTCTATTACTCTTTTAGTCTCATTCCTTACAACCTTTCATTAAAATACTTAGCGGAAAATACGAATAAATTTTTCTTTTTGAAACTTGAAAACAAAAAGCGAGCCGCGCACTAACCTATCGTTCGTCATAACCATAACGTGCAAGAAAAGTAACCACACCATTGATAATCATGAAACATAGTATTATACATAACAATCATAATATCATCACATCTTCATAGATACATAGACTACTAACATCATTGTACCATCATTTACTTCAAAACACGCCCATATATGTGAAGTCATCCTTATCCACCTATGAGGTTGGATAAGTGTCAACTTAAAAAGCTAAGCTATCTATGCTCCCACAACGACCCTCCGCCCCGTCTTTTAGTGTGATCCTTAAGCACGAGCCTTAGCAGAAGTCACGAACCTCGTTGTAATCCTCGTCTAGAGACGACACGGAAGAAGAGGAAGGGATGAGAAACTTATTCAAGGTTCTCAGTAGGAATTCCCGACTCTAACACAAGTGTCATCGTCGTCGTCCCCAGCCACCTCGGTTTTAATTATGAAAAAGGTGTACATGCATGAGGATTGGTTTTAGGCTTTTCAAATCTACTTATCCGAAGTGGGTGTCTTTTAGTATGTGTCTAATGACATGAATGCAACAGATATTTGATGAATGCATGACAATACCATATGCACATTAACACGAAAGTTGTAATACTTGGGCACATCATAAGGAAACAAGAATCATATATGTGGTATAAAGAGGCATAGTAATTTTCATGTGATATCTTTCTTATAAATAAAGCTCTTAAGTTCTTTTTCTTAAAGACCACCCTCTTAACATATCCACCAAAAGTCCAACCGATTCACCAAATTTCAGCGATAATCTGGTCACCAAACTACGTCTCACTTATCGCCTAGGAATGAGCTCAATCCTAACTAGTCGTCACTAGATTTAATATGGGCTAATAGAGGGGGTTTACATTACTTTCTTGGATCACCTATCTTAGGATCATTTCCTTCTTTGAAACGCTCTACTGGTATCTAGTACACAGCGAATTGTCCGCTTTGGCAAGCTCAATGTCAATACCCTTACGGATTTGTTTCCTCCCCACCGTAGCGGGAGAAATGCGTCTCAGTGTTCTATCACATCTGTTCTGGGGGTGCTCGGCCGAACCGGTGTCACCCAGAACCTTTCCTGGGGGTGCTCGGCCGAACCGGTGTCACCCAGGAGTTTTCACAAACTTTTCTCAGATTCTCAAGTTTGATGGGAAATTCGGCAGCGTAATGACATACACCGGATTTCCTTCAAACTTGCTTTATGCCACGAAACATATAGAGCATGCATAGCCATTCAATATCAACATAAGGCATCGTATTCATCGTATGCATCGTAAGCATCATAATATCATAATTTTGCATAACGCATCATGGCGAGAGCATCAACACATCAATACTATATACTCTCATCAGAGATCACATGCTCAAGTTGTTCTCGTAATAAAACATATATCCTCATGAATTCCTCATATGAATAACATCATCATCATTTACATACCATGTGCATCATCATAGAACATTCAAACGCTTACCCTTACGGTAGCTTATGTCTTGACCCTTACGGGTTTTAATCTTGAGATATAGTTCTCTAACATCTGTCATTCATATTTTATGCACCTAAGGGCTCATAATTAACCATCATTCCTTATTCTCATATTCATACTCAAATCTGAAAAGCATAGGGCAGAATTTCTAACTTGTGGTTACGGGGTTCTAGAACTTACGTTTTAGACCCTTTCTCGGTTCCATCTTCGCCTAAGGCGCTATAAATTAAATCTAAATCAATTATGAGACGTTCCTATGCTTAAGGACTAATTATTAATCATGTTTATCATGTTGTAACGTTGTTGGACAGAATCCAGAAAACTAAACGTTCTAAGAGTTCTACATTTACATTTTTACGGTTTTCTAGTTACTAGTTTCCCTATAGGTGCTAAAATTCAATTCTAATCCAAATGTTACCAAGTTTTTCATGTCTAAACAATCCTAATCTGATTGTTCTCCCACTAAAACAGTTTGGATAGGTTCCAAAAACAAATGGGTCAAAACTATGTTAAATTCTAGCTTTACGGTATTTCTAGTTAGCTAGTTTCTTACCTATTATGCATAGAATCATTTTTACATCATCATATGATATTTTCACACATTCTAACACATCAAAACATCATCATATAGCATCACACTCATCATATCAGAGCTGAAAACATTTAGCTTTAGTAAAGGATTTAAATTGACATTTCTAGGTACATAAGTTAACTAGTTTCTCTTGGAATCAATTTAGAATTTCTAAAACTCTTTGCAAATCATTTTAATTCATCAAGAGGCTAAGAAAAGCCTTAGGTCATTGACCAAAATATATTTCATCTTCTAATAGGGAATAAAGTCATATCTCATGACAACATATCCTTGAAAAGATTTGTAAAGCTTTAAGGAAAACTTAGAACATAGACTATTGGTCCTTGTAGCTAGATGAAAACTTATTGCAAGTCCATCATCACTACTTAGCCGAAAATATGCATTCAAAGAATGGTTTCACATTAAACTTTAACTTGGAATGAAATGGGCAAGTCTTTGAGCTCTAGGTTCTTAAGTTATGACATAAAGTAAACGTGCTCATGCTTTCCATTTTTAATCTTTGCTTACAAAATAAAGTGATGACGTAAGATAAATATGCAAGGCATAAACTTAAACGTGCAAGCTTGAAAGTAAAGATGCAAGGTTCAATTCTTTATTTTAGTGCTCTTGGCCCAACAACAATTGACTTTAAGGCCGAAATAGATAGGCATTCAAGAGATTAATTAGGTGATGATGCAAGTTCAATTCTTTATTTTAGTGCTCTAGGCCCAACAACAATCGACTTTAAGGCCGAAATAGAAAGGCTTTGAGAATTAAATTAAGTGATGATGCAAGTTCCATTTTAATCTTTATGTTCTTAGGTGATAGCTTGAAAGTAAAGGTGCATTGCAAGAATGTAAATATGAGTGCGAGCATAAAATAAATTATGCAAGTTCATTTTATCTTTCTAGAGCTCTTAACAAGACTTTAAAGGAACCTAAACCTTAACCCAAACTCATCCAACCAAGGTAAGGTAAAGTCTAGAGTTCTTAGAACTCAAGACAACATTTTTAGAAAATCAAAACATTGAACCATGTAGAAGAAAGGAAATGGCCGAAACATTCTAGGAGGAAAAGGAATATTTGAAAACTCTAGAGTCCATGATCTTGGTGATATATTGACACCAACATCATGAGACCTCATCATTGAGTCCTTAGAACCATTTTAAATCACCATCAAAACTAAAGTCCTCAAGAGTTCAAGAAAGGAAAAACTAGAAACATTTTTGCTCAAGCACAAAGATCAAGCTCTAGAGTTTGTTTCAAGTGATGAACAAAACTCTCATCATCAAGCTCTCATTTCTTTGAAATTCAAGGCCCATGGCCGAAAATGAGAAAGAAAAAGGAGAAGAAAAGAAGTTCTAAAAAGAATCAAGAGAAACTATAAACATAAAGCTTAGAACAAGAACTTTAAAGAAAGGAATACTTGAAATAAAATCCCTACTTGGTGTGATGAACTTGAAGATGAAAGAAGAAGATGAAGAAGATGAAGAACTTTGAAGAACTTGAAGAACTTGAAGAACACTAGAAATTTGAGAGAAAAGAAAAGCTTTGAGTGTTCCTAAACTTAGCAAATGATCTAAAAGTGGTGCAAGCTCCTCAAGGCATTCTATTTATAAAGAAATGAAACAAATGGAGGGTGTGAGTGGGCTGATGAGTTTTGGCCATGAGGGTGCAGAATTGGAGGGCATCCATGAGTTCCATGAGGTGAGATAATGTGGTCTTGAGGCATGGTGAGGTATGGCTCAAGGTATGGTTCAAGGTATGGCCTCAAGCATGGTTCTTTGAGTGAGAAAATAATTAAACATGTGGCCAAAGGGGGCATTGTAACACCCTAATAGACTCGGACTCTATTAGCTGCTACCTATATTCTTTAATCAATTTTATTTTTAAATTAATGATAAGAAGATAGGGGTAATTTTTTTTTATACGAATCTACTTTTAAAAATTAAGCCTGTAATGTGAATGATATGTGCGCCATAGTTCCGATATAATATAATTTCTAAAATTGAAGTTTACTGAGCAGTAATATCATTGTTACCAACATGAGTTTACATAGTAGCACCTACACGAGTAAATACAGTACTGACTTTTGATACATCTAATAAAATAGTACATAGAAGAAAATACAACATACGGATAGCAACAGTGGAAAAGTGAAAATCTCTAGCATAGATGACTACAGAGGTGGTGGTAGTGGTTCTTAACCTATCAAATGTCTAATCTGAGGCTAGGCTAGTAGTGGTTTTTTTCTCCCTAGCTCCCCAGACTCCGTGCATCTTGACTCAGGGAAGCGAGACTTCCCCTTTCTCGAATAGTTGGGATCCATCAGTATCTGGTGGTGACAACGGAAACATACATAGGAGTGAGAAATGCTGGATTTCTCAGTAGGAATTTCAACTTGGTATCGATTGTGTCATCATTGTCACTCCAACTACCTCGGGTTTATTTACAAAGTGATGGACAGGTAAAGGTTCATTTATCAAGATTTTCGCAAACGTGATTAGCCGAGGTAGATTTACTTTTAAACTATTCTTATTAGCAGAGTCATACATATCTAACTTAATGATTTCATGCATCTTTGTTGTAATCATACAAGCATTTCTACTACTAGCATGACACTTTATTCTCTTTTATTGACATGTCTCATAATTACTCACGGGATGAATACATCAATGCCTTAGA
Source organism: Dalbergia cochinchinensis (assembly GCA_031216125.1). Lineage (NCBI taxonomy): Eukaryota > Viridiplantae > Streptophyta > Magnoliopsida > Fabales > Fabaceae > Dalbergia > Dalbergia cochinchinensis. The sequence continues at coordinate 39,368,034 of CM062373.1, forward strand.
CCACCCTAAAAGGGTAATGCGCTCATACCGTGGCCGTCGCCACAACCTTTTGGTTTTCTTTCCGTTGCCGTGATCTCAACGGTTTAGGGGGTTAAGTCGTGAGCTTAGCTCAAGTCCACTTTTCCAGATTATCATTGCTACTTTTTCAGGCTTTACTTTTATTCTCATTGAGTGAAAATCATCATGCAATCATAAATAAATCATGGTACAATCAATCATCCATTCTTATCATTTCATAACTCATCAATCTATATTCATAATACTATATATCAGCTTGGATATCATAGAAACATTTCATACACAATCTTATATCAAATAGTAGACATTTCATACTAAGTCTCATGGTAAAAAAAAAATAGTATTCTTGTTAAGTAGGTATTTAGCATATAGACTTATGTAAGATCTCATATAGATTCTCTTAGTCTTCTTTGTACACTTAATATTTAGTAATACATTAATGCACTTTAAAATATTATTAAATGTTCTTTACATATTTTAAAGCTCCCCTATAACTTTTATATATATATGTTTCCTTTTGAAGATTATTACTACTTAAATATTTAAGTTCTCTTGCAAGACTTAAATCTTCTATTTCAGTTTCTAACATCTTTTACAAGAAAAAAAAAATTGTAGCTCTCTATATACTTGTTATCTTAGCCTAGAAAAGGTAGTTTTAGATTCCTAATTCATCAAGTTTTAGTGTAATTCAACTGTAATCCGTGCACAGGAGGGTTCCCAGGAAAGAGAGGTGGGTCACAATGGACATGCTTAAATACCAAGTCTTTCCTTAGCCAGAACCGTTCCAAACTACACTCTCAGAGCACAGTGTCCTGAAAATTTATTTCTCATTCTATATTTACGTGGTGTAAAGCATTATGTATAACATACATAGATGTGTTTCTCTATGTGTTATCTTTCCTACGGATTTGAAATCAGTCCATTTGGATTTTTATATAGTGAGTTACACTTATTTTACTACTGCAAGGTCATATGTAGAGTTTCAGTTTTTGGCTTAGCTTTGAAAATTTATATCTTGAGCTAGAGAACTCCGTTTTAGGTGATTCCTTTTGGAGAGTCTTCTATAATGAGTCTAGTTTATGATAAAAATATTTTTATTTCGGGATATTTCATATTTTATGATCATTACATTCCGAAGTGCATGCTGCCAGAATCAACCAGAAATTCCAGCACCTACCATTTTTATGTCTTTAGTAATTTTTATTAAAAAATCAAGTTTCACATACTATCTGTAACATCCTAATTTTTAACCCAATACTCTAGAACATATTTAGGTTAATCATTAGTCTATTACTTTTTTAGTCTCATTCCTTAGAATCTTTCATTAAAATACTTAGCGGAAAATACGAATAAATTTTTCTTTTTGAAACTTGAAAGCAAAACGCGAGTCACAAGACTAACCTAACGTTCGTCATAACCATAACGTGCAAGAAAAAGTAACCACACCATTGATAATCATGAAACATAGTATTATACATTACGATCACAATATCATCACATCTTCATAGATACATAGACTACTAACATCATAGTACCATCATTTACATCAAAACATGCCCACATATGTGAAGTCATCCTTATCCACCTATGAGGTTAGATAAGTGTCAACCCAAAAAGCTAAGCTATCTATGCCTCTGCAGCGACCCTCTACTCCGTCTGCTAGTGTGTCCCTTAAGCGCGCGCCTCAAAAGAAGTCACGAACCTCGTTGTAATCCTCATCTAGAGACGACACGGAAGAAAGGGAAGGGATGAGAAACTCAATTCGAGATTCTCAGTAGGGACTCCCGACTCTAACACTAGCGTCATCGTCGTCGTCCCCAGCCACCTCGGTTTTAATTATGAAAAAGGTGTACATGCATAAGGATTGGTTTTAGGCTTTACAAATCTAATTATCCGAAGTGGGTGTCTTTTAGTATGTGTCTTAATGACATGAATGCAACAGATATTTAATGAATACATGACGATACCATATGCACATTAACACGAAAATCGTAATACTTGGGCACATCATAAAGGAACATAAATCATATACATGGCACGAAAAAGGCATAGTACTTTTCTTGTGGCATCTTTCTCATAAGTAAAACTCTTAAGTTCTTTTTCTTAAAGACCACCCTCTTAACATATCCACCAAAAGTCCAACCGATTCACCGGCCCGGCGATAATCTGGTCACCAAACTACGTCTCACCTATCGCCTAGGAATGAGCTCAATCCTAACTAGTCGTCACTAGATTTAATATGGGCTAATAGAGGGGGTTTACATAACTTTCTTGGATCACCTATCTTAGGATCATTTCCTTCTTTGAAACGCTCTACTGGTATCTAGTACACAGCGAATTGTCCGCTTTGGCAAGCTCAATGTCAATACCCTCACGGATTTATTTCCTCCCCACCGTAGCGGGAGAAATGCGTCTCAGTACTATGTCACATCTGTTCTGTGGGTGCTCGGCCGAACCGGTGTCACCTGTAACCTATCCTGGGTGCTCGGCCGAACCGGTGTCACCCAGGAGTTTTCGCAAGCTTTTTCTCAAGTACTCAAGTTTGATGGGAAATTCGGCAGCGTAACGGCGTACACCGGATTTCCATCAAACTTGTTTTATGCCACCAAACATATAGAGCATGCATAGCCATTCAAAACCAACATAAGGCATCATCATCGTGTGCATCATATGCATCATAATATCATAATTTTGCATAACGCATCATGGCATGAGCATCAACATATCAACACTATATACTCTCATAAACATACAACCTCATGAATTCCTCATATGAATAACATCATCATCATTTACATACCACATGCATCATCATAGAATATTCAAACGTTTACCCTTACGGTAGCTTATGCTTTGACCCTTACGGGTCTTAATCATGAGATATGGTTCTCTAACATCCGTCGCTCATATTTTATGCACCTAAGGGCTCATAATTAAACATCATTCATCATCCTCATGTTCACACTTAAATCTGAATAGCATAGGGCAGAATTCCTAACTTGTGATTACGGGGTTCTAGAACTTATGTTTTAGACCCTTTCTTGGTTCCGTCTTCGCCTAAGGCGCTATGAATTAAATCTAAATCAATTATGAGGCATTCCTATGCTTAAGGACTAATTATTAATCATGTTTATCATGTTGTAAGGGTGCTGGATAGAATCCAGAACAATAAATGTTCTAAGAGTTCTAAACTTGCACTTTTACGGTTTTCTAGTTACTAGTTTCCTTATAGGTGCTAGAATTCGATTCTAATCCAAATGTTACCAAGTTTTTCATGTCTAAACAATCCTAATCTGATTAAGCTCCCATTAAAACAGTTTGGATAAGTTCCATAAACAAATGGGTCAAAACTATGTTAAATTCTAGTTTTACGGTATTTCTAGTTAGCTAGTTTCTTACCTATTATGCATAGAATCATTTCTACATCATCGTATGATTTTTTTTTCACACATTCTAACACATCATAACATCATCATACAGCATCACACTCATCATATTAGAACCAAAAACATTTAGCTTTAGTGAAGGATTTAAATTGACATTTCTAGGTACATAAGTTAACTAGTTTCTCTTGGAATCAATTTAGAATTTCTAAAACTCTTTGCAAATCACTTTAATTCATCAAGAGGCTAAGAGAAGCCTTAGGTCATTGACCAAAACATATTCCATCCCCTAAAAGATAATAAAATCACAACTTGTGATGACATAACCTTATAAAGATTTGTAAAGCTTTAAGGAAAACTTAAAACGTAGACTATTGGTCCTAGTAGCTAGATGAAAACTCATTGCAAGTCCATCATCACTACTTGGCCGAAAAACATCCATTCAAAGAATGGTTTTACATTAAACTTTAACTTGGAATGAAATGGGCAAGTCTTTGAGCTCTAGGTTCTTTAAGTTGCGACATAAACTAAACGTGCTCATGTTTTTCATTTTTAATCTTGCTTACAAATTAAAATGATGACATAAATTAAATATGCAAGGCATAAACGTAATGTGCAAGCTTGAAAGTAAATATGCGAAGCATAATCTTAAACGTGCAAGCTTGAAAGTAAATGTGCAAGATTCAATTCTTTATTTTAGTGCTCTTGGCCCAACAACAATCGACTTTAAGGCCGAAATAGATAGGCATTCGAGAGATTAATTAGGTGATAATGCAAGTTCAATTCTTTATTTTAGTGCTCTAGGGCCAACAACAATCGACTTTAAGGCCGAAATAGAAAGGCTTTGAGAATTAAATTAAGTGATGGTACAAGTTCCATTTTAATCTTTATGTTCTTAGGTGATAGCTTGAAAGTAAAATGCATAGCAAGAATGTAAATATGAATGCAAGCATAAAATAAATTATGCAAGTTCATTTTATCTCTCTAGAGCTCTTAGCAAGACTTTAAAGGAACTTAAACCTCAACCCAAACTCATCAAACCAAGACAAAGTAAAAGTCTAGAGTTCTTAGAACTCAACATAACATATTTAGAAAATCAAACATTTTGCATGTAAGAGGAAAGGTAATGGCCGAAACTTCAAGGAAAGAAAAGAAATATTTGAAACTCTAGAATCCATGATCTTGGTGATATATTAACACCAACATCATGAGACCTCATCATTGAGTTCATAGAGTCATTTTAAAACATCACTAAAGCTAAAGTTCTCAGGAGTTCAAGAAAGGAAAAACTAGGAACACTTTTGCTCAAGAACAAAGATCAAGCTCTAGAGTTTGTTTCAAGTGATGAACATCATCATGAAACTCTCATTTCTTTGAACTCCAAAGGCCCATGGCCGAAAATGAAAAGGAAAAAGGAATGGAAATGAAGTTCTAAAGAGAAACTATGAACATCAAGCTTGAAACAAGAACTTTAAAGAAAAGAATACATGAAAGAAAATCCCTACTTGATGTGATGAACTTGAAGATGGAAGAAGAAGATGAAGAAGATGAAGAACTTGAGGAACTCCAAGAACTTGAAGAACACAAAAACTTTGAGAGAAAAAGAAAAGCTTTGAGAGTTCCTAAACTTAGCAAATGATCTAAAAGTGGTGCAAGCTTCCCAAGGCCATCTATTTATAGAGAAATGAAGCAAATGGAAGGTGCAAAGTGAGGAGGAGGTTTCGGCCATCAGATGGGGAGGGAGACCATGAGTTCCATGAGGTGAGACAATGTGGTCTTGAGGCATGGTGAGGTATGGTTCAAAGTATGGTGAGGTATGGTTCAAGGTATGGCCTCAAGCATGGTTCTTTGAGTGAGAAAATAATTTAACATGTGGTCAAAGGGGGATGAGGTGGCCGAAATGCATCAGCCCATGAGGGAGGATTTCTTGCATTTTAATTGTGGTTTAGAGTTGTGTTTAGGTGTATCTTTGATTATGCTTAAGATTAGGAATTTGTAAGAAAGTGTTTAGGTAAGGAAAATGGATAATTAAGGTGGTCTAGACATAATTAAAGAGTGGTCTTGCACCATTAGTGAGTTAAATCCTCAATTTAGAGTCTAAACAACTCTAGACACATTTCCTTGATTTAAGGAATTGGAGAGAGAAAACACTATTCAAGATTCCAAGACTAGGAATCTTGAGTTCTAAAAAGGGATTTAAGTTTAATCTAAGCAATTTTAGGTTCTAATTAGCTTTAATAAATTATTTTGACTCTAGATTAATTAGAGAAATTAATTAATCTTCGTTTAGAGCCTAATATTGCTTAAGTTTGCTTAATTACGTCATTAAGCTCAAAAACACTATTCTAGGGGCAAAATCGTAATTTTGCACTAAAACTGCCCGGGACCACCGGGACTTGAACAGAGACCTCTAGACACATGAAAACGTGTTTTTAAACCTCTGGGGAAAGTTTCGGGCTCAAACGGCACCTTTACCCGCGTAAAACGCTACAGGGGTATTTTGGTCATTTTGACCCGAAACTGCGGAAAACGAGATTTTTGCTTCCGGGAGATTTCAAAGGCCATTCAATCCCCTTCAAACATTGAGTTGACCCTTCGAGGATGACCGAGTTGGTTACCCTCGAGTTCGGGTCAGGAAATGACCTCAGGGGCATTTTGGTCATTTCCCTCGGACAGAAAAATCGGGGTGTTACACTATCTTTTTATGTTATATTTGAGTATGATAACATCATAGAAGTGCTAAGAACATAATAGAATATATTGTGCTATCTAAAAATATATTTTATAAATAATCATTCAAAACTTTTGACAATAACTCAAGGTTGAGGCATTCTATCCATGGTTAGAAGCCAATAATGATTGAACAAATAAAGAAGAAACTCCTACCTCTTATGTAGGGTCTAAAAAAAGAGTCCTTCTCTTTTTTCTTGAGCTTATGCAAGAGTCCTTGGAGTGGATGACCCTCCTTGAATCTTAACTCTAGAACTTGAGTGCTTAAGAAAATATTTCTCACCAGAGTTAAAGATTGTAACTCTTATGAGAGCTAGTGGAGGCTTGAGTTTAGAATTTAAGTGTTTAAATAAGGTTTAGAGGATTAAGAGAAATCTTTGAAGAGGAGAACATAAGAAGAATGGTAGAAAAAAAATAAGAAAGAAAGAGCACTTAGGGAGTTTCTAAGGCTTGGAAACTAGTAAAAGTGTATGTATTTTACAAGAGCTAGAGAATGTATCTCTTGCAAAGCATGGTAAGGCCTCTTTGTGTTTTGGAAATGTAAGGAATGGAAAAGAGTTTGAAGAGTATTTATAGTGGAAGGATCAAGAAAAGAAACATTTAGAGAATTAATTCTTGGAGCATGATTTATGGAAACATGTTGGCCAAACTTTGGATGAAAACACTCCATGTTTTATGCAAACATGTTGGCCTAGTTTTATGAAATCATGTTCCATGTTTTATGCAAAAAATGTTGTTAGTGGAAATTTTCTAACCTTTAATGTATGTATGCATCATAGATTTATGTAACACCCCGATTTTTCTGTCCGAGGGAAATGACCAAAATGCCCCTGAGGTCATCTCACGACACGACTCGGAGGTAACTAACTCGGTCATCCTCAAGGGTCAACTCAATGTTTGAAGGGGATTGAATGGCCTTTGAATGCTTTGAAGCGAAATTTCGTTTTCAGCTTCGGGTCAAATGACCAAAAATACTCCCTATAGCGTTTTTACGCTGTAAAGGTGCTGCTTGAGCCCTAACTTTCCCAGGTTTAAAAACATGTTTTCATGTGTCTAGAGGTCTCTGTTCAAGTCCCGGTGGTCTCCTGGCAGTTTTAGTGCAAAATTACGATTTTGCCCTCGAATAGTGTTTTTAAGCTAATGACGTAATTAAGCAAACCTAAGAAATATTACGTTCTAAACGAAGATTAATTTATTTCCCTAATTAATCTAGAGTCAAAATAATTTATTAAAGTTAATTAGAACTCTAAAATTGCTTAGATTAAACTTAAACTTTTTTAGAACTCAAGATTCCTAAGTCTTGGAATCATGAATAGTGTTTCTCTCTCCAATTCCTTAAATCAAGGAAATGAGTCTAGAGTTGTTTAAACTCTAAATTGAGGATTTAACTCTCTAATGGTGCAAGACCACTCCTTAATTATGTCTAGACCACCTTAATTACCCATTTACCTTACCTAAACACCTTCTTACAAATTCCTAATCTTAAGCATAATCAAAGATACACCTAAACACAACTCTAAACCACAATTAAAAATGCAAACTAATCCTCCCCATGGGCTGATGCATTTTCGGCCACATGCTCCCCATTTGACACATATTAAATTGTTTTCTCACTCAAAGAGCCATGCTTGAGCCATACCTGTGAGCCATACCTCACCATGCTTTGAACCATACCTCACCATACCTCAAGAACACATTATCTCACCTCATGGAACTCATGGAGAGCCTCCAATCTGCACCCTCATGGTCAAAACCTTCTCCTCCATGAGCCCTCCATTTGTTTCATTTCTATAAATAGAATGCCTTGAGGAGCTTGCACCACTTTTAGATCATTTGCTAAGTGTAGGAACTCTCAAAGCTTTTTCTTTTTCTCTCAAAGCTTTTGTGTTCTTCAAGTTCTTGAGTTCTTCAAGTTCTTCATCATCTTCATCTTCTTCTTCCATCTTCAAGTTCATCACACCAAGTAGGGATTTTCTTTCATGTGTTCTTTCTTTAAAGTTCTTGTTCTAAGCTTAAAGTTCATAGTTTCTCTTGATTCTTTAGAACTTCTTTTCTTCCCTTTACCTTTTCATTTTCGGCCATGGGCCTTGGAGAACAAAGGAATGAGAGCTTGATGATGAGAGTTTCATGATGATGTTCATCACTTGAGACAAACTCTAGAGCTTGATTTTTGTTCTTGAGCAAAAGTGTTTCTAGATTTTCCTTTCTTGAACTTATGAGAACCTTAACTTTGATGTTGTTTCAAAAATGGTTCTAATGACTCAATGATGAGGTCTCATGATGTTGGAGTTTGTATATCACCAAGATCATGGATTCTAGAGTTTCAAACATTTCTTTTCTTTCCTTGAAGTTTCGCCATTACCTTTTCCTTTTCATGCTAGATGTTTGATTTTTAAATATGTTATGTTGAGTTCTAAGAACTCTAGACTTTTACCTTGTCTTGGTTTGATGAGTTTGGGTTGAGGTTTAACTTCCTTTTAAAGTCTTGTTAAGAGCTCTAGAAAGATAAAATGAACTTGCATAATTTATCTTATGCTTGCATTCATATTTACATTCTTGCTATGCATCTTTACTTTCAAGCCATCACCTAAGAACATAAAGATTAAATGGAACTTGTACCAACAGCTAACATAATTCTCAAAGCCTTTCTATTTCGGCCTTAAAGTCGATTGTTGTTGGGCCTAGAGCACTAAAATAAAGAATTGAACTTGCATTATCACCTATTTAATTTCTCAATGCCTATCTATTTCGGCCTTAAAGTCGATTGTTGTTGGGCCAAGAGCACTAAAATAAAGAATTGAATCTTTGCATCTTTACTTTCAAGCTTGCATCGTTTAAGATTATGCTTCGCAGATATTTACTTTCGAAGTTTACACGTTTAAATTATGCCTTGCATATTTAATTTCAAGTCATCACTTTACCTTGAAAGCAAGATTAAAATGAAGAGCATGAAAGCACGTTTAGTTTATGTCGTGAATTTAAGAACCTAGAGCTCAAAGACTTGCCCATTTCATTCCAAGTTAAAGTTTAATGCAAACCACACTTTGAATGTATGTTTTTCGCCAAGTAGTGAAGATGGACTTGCAATGAGTTTTCATCTAGCTACTGGGACTAATAGCCTATGTTTTGAGTTTTCCTTAAAGTTTGACAATTCTTTATAAGGTTATGTCGTTACAAGTTGTGATTCCAATCTCTTTTAGGGGATGGAATATGTTTTGGTCAGTGACCTAAGCCTTCACTTAGCCTCTTGACGATTTAAAATGTCTTGCAAAGAGTTTTAGAAATTCTAAATTGATTCCAAGAGAAACTAGTTAACTTATGTACCTAGAAATGTCAATTTAATTCTCTTATTGAGGCAAGATGTTTTCGGTTCTGATGTGATGAATGTGATGCTGTATGATGATGTTTTAATGTGTTGGAATGTGTGAAAATATCATGTGATGATGTAGAAGCTTAACCTATGCATGATAGGTAAGAAACTAGCTAACTAGAAATACCGTAAAGCTAGAATTTAACATAGTTTCGACCCATTTGTTTATGGAACTAATCCAAACTGTTTTAATGGGGACATAATCAGATTTAGGATGATTAGACATGAAAAACTTGGTATCATTTGAGTTAGAATCGAATTCTAGCACCTATGGGGAAACTAGTAGCTAGAAAACCGTAAAAATGCAAATGTAGAACTCTTAGAACATTTAATTTTCTGGAATCTGTCCAGCACCCTTACAACATGATAAACATGATTAATAATTAGTCCTTAAGCATAGGAATGTCTCATAATTGATTTAGATTTAATGTATAGCGCCTCAAAGTAAGACGGAACTGCAGAAAGTGGTCTAAAACGTAGTTCTAGAACCCGTGAAAATCGAGTTAGAGATTCTGTCCTATGCTATTCAGATTTAAGTATGAACATGAGAATGAAGAATGATGTTTAATATGAGCCTTAGGGGCATAAAATATGAGCGACGGATATTAGAGAGCTATATCTCAAGATTAAGACCCGTATGGCTCACAGCATAAGCTACCGTGAGGGTAAGCGTTTGAATGATGTATGATGATGCATGAAGTACGCTAATGATGATGATGTTATTCATACGAGGAATTTATGAGGTTATATGTTTATGTGGCATAAAGCAAATTTGGAAGGAAATTGATTGTAATGACCGTTTGGCGCCAATTCCGACAAATTTGGAAGGAAACTCGGTGTAATGACCGTTTGGCGCCGACTTCTGGGCAAAATTTGGGGACTTAAAGAGATTTTGAAAATTAAGGTACTAAGATGGGTTCTAGGATGACACCGTCGGGCCGAGCACCTCCATAGAACTCATGTGACATCGGTGCCATTTTATACTCTTAGGTGACACCGGTTCTACTTCTGAGCACCCCTAAGAGATTTGCCCCCAACCCGCACTGCATAGTCGTGATTTATGATACGCTTATCGTTAAGTGGTAAGTAAGAACTAGTGACGACTAGTTAAGGTATGAGCTCATAACCTAGATGTATGACACGCTGACACCGTGACAGCCGAGCACCCCGGGGCTCGATTGTCTTTAGGGTGGCCCATGAGGAAGAAAAGTTCATGATTATGATTATGTCACTATGTTTTTTGTCCCATATGAATGTTACTATTGCCACTTTATGCCACCAATGATGATGATGCTTGATGTTATGTTTTATGTATGTGCATTAGGTAGTGCCATGCATACATTTTCCATTATGTTGCATTCATGACATTAAGCTCATCCTAAAATGAATCTGACCTTGGCTAAAGTATATTTTTGAAGTTTAAAATGAACTAAATGCATGTTCAGGTCATTTCATATAATTAAACCCAAGGTTCCTGAGGACGATGATGACACCTAGGTAGTAGGAGGTCCCACGAGATTCTTTAGCAAGATTCTCACCCTCTACCTCTTTCTTTCCGCCACGCCTTCGGATGGCGGCGTTAATGGTGTTCCGCCAGGACACGCCCGACATGGGAGGTGCACCATGACCGGACCACGGTCATTCCATTTTGTAGTCGATGCACGCTAGAGTATTCATGTTCATGGGTCGACCGCTTCACTCCCCCAGACATTCCCATCAAGCTCCCCGTCTCACCTTTTGGTGACGACCTAGTGTTCGAAAGCGCCGCCGTCCCTCGGGAGAGAGGCTACGCCGACTCCACCTTCCGTGATCCGCTCGAGACTACCCGGTATGTGCCTGCTGCTCATCGTCCTTCTCGGGATGGATCCTTCCAAGATTCGCCACCCCGATACCCTCCGAGGGTCTTCCCCTCCATACCTATGGACTTGGGAGAGATAGCGAGCCCACCGTGACTCAAATGGCGTGCACGCACGACCGAGATGCGGCCATACCGGGAGTCATATTCGATCCCCACTCCGCCTTTCACGCCCGAGAGCTCGCCGCTTCCCGGATATCCGCCTCGATCACGAGATGGTCGCCAAGAGGAGGTCGAGAGATGGTCGAGTTGAGCAATACACCACATAGATAGGGATAAACTTTCTTTTGTTTAGAGGTTATCCTATTAGATGCACTCGGGTAGGGGAGTAGATTATGTTTACGTTTTATGTTGTATTTCTTTTCATGTATCTCCCTTGTACTGAATTAAGTCCCACACTTATAAGTGGGCAAGTTATATATATATGAGATTATATTCAGTGATGTTCATGATGTGCCTTACGTTATGATGATTGTGAGACGATTGTTTTACTTTGCATGGTTTACAGCTTATCGCATCACGCGGCTCTCACTTTTATTTCAAAAAAAAAAATTACCCGTATTTTCCGCTAAGTAATTCAAAGTTAAATAAGAACTATGAAGTAACAGACTAATGATTAACCTAAATATGTTCTAGAGTATTGGGTTAAAAATTAGGATGTTACAATTTACATCATGTGATCTTATGCTTTAATAAGTGTTTTTAATTTTTTTAGCATGAGATTATCTATGTGCATGCATGTGATTAAGAATGTGTATGATGTATGTGGTTGAATTATTGTATTGTCATCTTAATTCAATGGCTTAGATTCATTCTTGCCTAAAGACAAATCTAGGGATTTGTGCAATGGCATTGTTGTAATTGGCATTGTAGTAATTTCTTTAACTAAGACAAGGATACTTTTGTAATTATACAATGATAATGGTATTCTTGTAATTCTATTTACAGAGTAAGGGTATCTTTGTCATTTACTAATAAGGCAAAGGTAGTTTGGTAATTTCCTTTACATAGCAAGGGTATTTTCGTTATTTCTATTAAATGATGGCATTTTTGTAATTCTTTGCATTTTTCTCTAGAAATACTTGAATATTCTAATAATATTTGTTATGTTTCATAAAACTGGTCCAGGTTCTCTTGGTTTTTGCTATATTTTATCTAATTGCTAATTAGCATTAATCGATATTTATTTTATTTATGAAATTAGGGATGTTACAGGCATGGCTGTTCGGCCATGTTGCAGCCAAGGGGAGGCTTGTTTTGCAATTTAATTATGATTTAGAGTTGTGTTTAGGTGTATCTTTGATTATGCTTAAGATTAGGAATTTGTAAGAAAGTGTTTAGGTAAGGAAAATGGATAATTAGGGTGGTCTAGACATAATTAAGGAGTGGTCTTGCACCATTAGTGAGTTAGATCCTCAATTTAGAGTCTAAACAACTCTAGACACACTTCCTTGATTTAAGGAATTAGAGAGAGAAAACACTATTCAAGATTCTAAGACTAGGAATCTTGAGTTCTAAAAAGGGATTTAAGTTTAATCTAAGCAATTTTAGGTTCTAATTAACTTTAATAAATTATTTTGATTCTAGATTAATTAGGGAAATTAATTAATCTTCGTTTAGAGCCTAATATTGCTTAGGTTTGCTTAATTACGTCATTAAGCTCAAAAACACTATTCTAGGGGCAAAATCGTAATTTTGCACTAAAACTGCCCGGGACCATCAGGACTTGAACAGAGACCTCTAGACACATGAAAATGTGTTTTTAAACCTCTGGGGAAAGTTTCGGGCTCAAACGGCACTTCTACCCGCGTAAAAACGCTATAGGGGTATTTTGGTCATTTTGACCTGAAACTGTAGAAAACGAGATTTTCGCTTCCGAAAGCATTCAAAGGCCATTCAATCCCCTTCAAACATTGAGTTGACCCTTCGAGGACGACCGAGTTGGTTATCCTCGAATTCGGATCAGGAAATGACCTCAGGGGCATTTTGGTCATTTCCCTCAGACAGAAAAATCGGGGTGTTACAATGATGATGACACGTATGTAAAAAAGGGAGCTCTACTAAGATTCTTGTATAAGTTTCTCACCCCCTATCTTTCTTTTCCATCTTCGTCTTCAGACAAGGTCGACAATGACGCCCATGGGTAACCCTGAGGTGTTGACATGGAAGTAGCTTGAGGGTCGAGAATCAGAGTGGTGCAGCAGAAGCGGGGACATGGCCTTAGCTTTTTACACCATAGTTATGCGTGGTTTTTAAGTTGTTGCATGCTCAACCTTTATAGGTGGGCTCAATATGATTAATGTGATGTTACTGTGGAATATTCCTATATCATTGGTACTATTAATGTTGTTTGACTTAAATATTTGAAGATTAATGTTATATGATGATGTGTCGATGTTTCTGATTATGCTATTCTTTTTATGTTTGTGCTTCACATCAACGACCCTTTTACGATACGCGAGGCTCACGTTTTGTTTATGTTTTCAAAAAAAAATTCTACCCATATTTTCTATTAAGTATTTTAATGAAAAGTTCTAAAGAATGAGACTAAAAGAGTAATAGACTAATGGTTAACCTACATACGTTCTAGAAGTGTTGGGTTAAAAATTGAGATGTTACATATATATTCACCAAACTATAAATCATCATGTTCATAATCCGAGAATAGGCATGCAAGATCATCAATTCATGTTAACATGAAGGAAGAAACACTTGTCTAGATACTGGTAATCGATTACATAGGCCTTGTAATTGATTACTTGGCTCAATTTTCTAAATCAGGGAAGTTTGAGGTCCTAGTAATCGATTACATGAGCCTTGTAATCGATTACCTCGGTTGGAAATGTATTCTGGGTCTCAAGAACACCTGAGTAATTGATTACATGGAGTGGTAGTCGATTACTAGGGTCCAGAAACATATTATGGGTTTCCCAAAACATCGTGTAATCGATTACATCATCTTGTAATTGATTACACAAGCCAAAAACTTATATCTGAGTATGCAAGGTACTCTGATAATCGATTACATAATCCCTGTAATCGATTACCAGTGACCCAAAATGGTGAAAAACTTAAGTTTTGACATTCTTAAAACTACTCATTCATTCTAAAAAGCTTTTAACATCATTCGATCATCTTTCTCAAAATTAACCTCACATTTAAATCATCTAAACAGAATTTAAAGGTGCTAGAAATCTAAAGGTAAAGTCGAAAGGTAAAATGTCTCATGAGCATAAGATAAGGCATTTCAAGTAACTAAGCTTTATACTTAAGATAATTTCTACAACTCTTTGAAAACTAATTTACTCTATCAAAGGTGATAAAAATAATCATAGGGTAATGACCAAATTAAAATATTCTTGAGATAAAAAGAAGACCAGTCCTTGAGTTCTAGGATCTTTTAGTGATGACAAAATCTTAAACATGCTATGCACCTCATTTTATTCTTCATTATAAAATAAAATAAAGTAAGGACTTCAAAGTAAATATGAGATGCAAGTGTGTTTCTTATCTTTGAGTTTAGATGATGGCTTAAAATATAAACATGCTAGACAAGAATATAAATATGAAATGCATGTTCATTTCTTATCTTTAAGCTTTACATGATAACTTGGAAATAACCGTGATATGCAAGTCCAATTCTTTATTTTAGTGCTCTAGGCCCCTTAGAGTATTTACTCTGAATCAACAATCAACTTTAAGGTTGAAATAGGTAGGCTTCGAGATTAATTATTAAGTGATGAGAAGGAAATATAAACATGAATGCAAAACTTGAATATAAACATGCCATACAAGATCTTGAAATATAAATGTGAATGCAAGTTCAATTCTTCATTTTAGTGCTCTAAGCCCCTTAGAGTATTTACTCTAAATCAACAATCAACTTTAAGGTTGAGATAGGTAAGCTTCGAAATTAATTATTAAGTGATGAGAAGGAAATATAAACATGAATGCAAAACTTGAATATAGGTAAGTGATGTGTTTAGGTGTATCTTGGATTAGGTTTAAGATTAGGAGTTTGTAAGTAAGTGTCTAGGTAAGTAAGTAGGTAATTAGTGCCATATAAGACTAGATTAGAAGGTGATTTCTATAAATTAATGAAGTCAAACTTCATTAACTTGGAATCCAATGCCAACATCTTTCCTTGATATAGGGAATTAGAGAGAGAAAACACTATTTCTAGATTCCTTTCTCAAAGAATGAAAACTAGAAAAGAGTTTTGAGTTTCTCTAAGCAATCTTAGGTTCTAATTAACTTCAATTAATTATTTTGACTCTAAATTAGTAATTAGAATTTACTAATCTTTAATTAGAGCCTAATATTACTTAGGTTTTGCTTATCATATCATTAGGCCCAAAATGCACTATGTAGGGGCAAAATCATAATTTTTTACAAAAACTACCCGGGACCACCGGGACTTATACAGACATGCCCAGACTCATAAAAATATCATTTTAAACCTTTCGGGAAATTCTTGGGCTCAAACGGTACTTACACCCCCGCAAAACACTGTAGGGGTATTTTGGTCATTCTGACCCGAAAGCTCAGAAAAGAGATTTTTCTGCTCTATTAACATCTATTCACATACAATCCCTTTCGAACATTGAGTTGACCCTTCGAGGATTGCCGGGTTGGCTATCCTCGAATTTTGGGTAGAAAAATGACCTCAGGGGCATTTTGATCATTTCTTCTCAGACAAAAATATAGGGGCGTTACATCAGAAACCCCCTGCTCATAACCAATAGGCAGAGTTCCTAATTTTATTACCCTGTCAAATTATCATATCAAATCATACAAAAATTCAGGTTGGAATTCAATATGTCCTTAACACTCTGTAAAATTTCAAGTGACAATTCAATCATTTGCCATGGTAACAAAATTAGCAAAATTTATAGCTTCTATTCCAGCATTTCAAGCAACACATAGAATATTTTGGTTTCTAATGTTTCAAACATAGCATAAGTGCCTACAATGACTCCAAATTTTTACTAGGGACACACTAACATGTTAAATACCTCCCATAAAATTTTTAGATGAATCCAAGATCTCTAAATAGATCAGAAAATTCAAACAATTTCTCTACTTGCTTCAAACTGTGATTTTCTAGCAACAAGGTTTAAAGTATATGATTGTTTTCAAGTAGTAAAATTTTTTAAAATGACCCAAGAAAAATCATGGAGTTTCCTTAGAATGTTAGCTTTAACATATAATTTTTTTAACTCACAAAAGTACCCACAACTCCATCAGAAATTTTCGTGATCATGCTCTGCCTATAAGAAAATCGAATTTCCAGGAAACATGATTAACACTTCTCTAAGAAAATTGAGTTTTTCCACAGCACCAATACATTCCACCAATACAAACATACTTACACCTATGTATAATCATTCATTAGAACCAAGAATATCAATTTTCAAACCCTCAAAATCAGCCCAAAAAAAAAATTTCATCAAGCAAGAAAACATCACCCTACCTTGCAAACTTTAGAGCTTTGCACTCCAATGGTGTTCCAATGGATTTCTCTTCATTTCAAGGACTCTCAATCAAGCCCCAAACCTTCCTTAGGCAGTGAGGAAGTGAGATATCAAGGTGGGGATTGATGGAGAATTGAGATTTTAATCGGTTAGTTTTGTAGGTTGTGGTGAGTAGAATAAGTTTTGTGAAGAGAATTTGAGGTTTTGTCAACTATAGGCTAAAGTTTTTGGGATTAGAAATAAGTTAGAGCTCTTGAGAAATGGAAAATGGAGGTTGCTATTACTCTCTTTTTGCTGGCCAAGAAAGTGTTGGCTTAATAGAGAAGTTATATTGAATTTATCTTGCAAAGAAAGATTAGATATTGTATAAGGTAAATGGATAATTCTTACAAAAAGAAAATAAAATGGATGGCTAGGATTAGCCTTACACATGTGTTAAATGGATATACATTATCTATTTAGCATGATTAAACTATCTTTCAGTGTTAAAAATTGCACACTGAAATTTTACCGAATGGGTAAAATACTGTACCTGGGTAATCAAACATTGCCCGAAAATTAATCCTAAATATAAAATCCTCATTCCTTATCATTTCTAATCTTAATCCTATAATTTCTCAATTTTGGGCACCACGAGTCCCAATTCTACGATTTGAGTTGTCCAGACGGACTTGTAGGGCTGCAAAGTTACTATTCATACTTTTTTCTTTAACAAATCAATTGGGTTGTCCACATGAGTTTCATTTACCTTATTATTATTATTATCTTCATTTCATTTCTTTCAACTAGTATGAATTATGAATGTAAGTAATACTTTTCTAACTATTACGTTAACACTTGAGTAAAACATGGTAGTTAGGAGGGTGTTACAACTAGGATTAGATCTTGTAAATCAAGATTAAATCTTAGCCTTACACTTTGCCCTAAAGGATAATCATTATCCTTTTGTAAGGATAAAACTATCTTTTGGTATTAGAAATTGCACACCGAAACTGTAACATCCTAATTTTTAACCCAATACTCTAGAACATATTTAGGTTAATCATTAGTCTATTACGTCATAGTTTCCTTTTTTACTTTAAAATACTTAGTGAAAAATACTGGTAAATTTTTTTTTTTTGAATTATAAAAGCAAACTGAGAGCCGCGCGACTTGATGAACAATGAAGCACGAAAGGAATGAAGCGCAATCCAAATAAACACATCATAAACATCTGATCATAAAATATGTAAATGCACAGAATAATTTAGCAAACCGCATAAGTGGATATATATATTATGCCCACCCAAGAAAGGGGGACTTAGTTTGGTACAATATAAAGCGAATACAACCGAAATAGAAATACATGGAGAATGAAAGTACAATAGAAGGCATGAAAAGAAACTCTCCTACTTTAGTGCGCCTACAAATGGATAGCCTTAAGGCAAAAGGAGGCTATCTTGGTCTAGTCAGAGCTCGGGCACCAGAACACGACCATCGTCTCCTACTATGGGCCCCTCTGGAAGGGGGGACGTATTCGATCCACTAGGCTATCTCTGTCGGGGTAGCTATACGCTGCATCGGCAAGGCATGAGCTCCATGGCGGGGAATCATCCTCACCCGTCCTCCACGTATCAGCTAAGTGACAGAAGCCTCGCTACCTTCCCCAAGGTCCATCAGTACAGTGGGGGAGGATCCCTCGGAAGGTACCTGAGTGGCAGAGTTCTCTGAAGGGTCCATCTCAGAGAATGATGAGGGAGAGCGGGGCACATACTGTAGGTAATCCTAGATGGCAGAAGCTGTCAGTGGGGTGCGGTGGATCCGCTCCTCTCTAGGGTGTACGCGCTCAAACACGAAGTCGTCACCGAATGGTGAGGCAGGAGAAAATCGATGAGTATGTACAGGGTGACTGAAGGGCCGTCCCATGAACATGAATACATGAACGACACAGCGACCCACAAAATGGTATGACCCGTGGTCCGGACATGATGTACCTCCCATGTCAGGGTGTCCACAAAAATCACAAATGTCGCCATTTGAAGATGTGACAGAAGGAAGAGATAGAGGGAGTAAGAATCTTACTAAAGAATCTCAGTAGGGCCTCCTATTACCTAAGTGTCATCATCTACATCCTTAGGAACCTTGGGTTTGGTGTATAAAATAAGTGAGCATGCATCAAGTTCATTTTAAGCTTCAAACCTTAGTTAACCAAGGTCCGTTCATTTTAGAATGATTCTTAATGTCATGGATGCAACATATTAAAGAATGTATGCATGACACTACTTAAGGCAAGAATACTCATCATAATATCAAGTAACATCATAAAAGTAGCATAAAGTGGCAATTGAAATCACAGGTAGGGAAAACTTTGTGACATATTCATCATACATTACTTTCTCATAGGGTCACCCTAAAAAGACATTCGTTCCAGGGGTGCTCGGTCGAACCGGTGTCACCCAGAACGTGTCACATCTCTAGGTTATGAGCTCATACCTAACTAGTCGTCACTAGTTCTTACTTATCCCTTATCGATAAGCATATCATAAATAAATCCCGACTCTCTAATATGGGCTAGAGGGCATTTTCTTGGGGGTGCTCGGCCGAACCGATGTCACCCAAGAATACATCTTGGTGCTGATATCACATGAGTTCTTGGAGATACTTGGCCGAACTGGTGTCATCCAAGAACACATCTTAGTACCTCATCTCTTTTAAAGAAAATCTCATAGGTTTTTCAAAAACTTTCTAAGTCCCCAAATTTGTCAGAAATTCGGCAGCATAACAGCGGCACGTTGGATTTCTTCCAAATTTACTTTATACCACATAAACAATTAGAACATGTATCCTCAATCATAATTTCACACATATACATAATCATTCTTAGATAAAACATACATTCTCATGTAACATTATAGCTCATTATGCTCTTGATCCTACGATGTCTTATGCTTTGACCCTTAAGGACCTTAAACTAGAGATATAATTATTCTATTGTCCTCTATCAACCTCTTATGCACCTAAGGATTCACAACCAATGACTTTTACTAGCACTTATGTCCATTAAAAAATCTGGGCAGCATCATACTCTAAGGGTAGAATTATATCTTTAAGATTACGGGGTTCTAGAACTTACATTTTAGACCATTTCTTGGTTCCGTCTTTGCCTAAGGCACTATAAATTAAATCTAAACCAATTATGAGGTATTCCTAAGCCTTTGAACTATTTATAAATCATCATCCTAATCTGATTATTATCCCACTAAAATAGTTTGGGCAAAAACCAAAAATAGATGGGTCAAAACTATGCTAAAACTTGACTTAACGGTTTTTCTGTTAAACTAGTTTCTTTCCTAACATGCACAGAAAGGTTCCTACCTCAACACATATAAATTTCACACATTCTAACATGCCGAAACATCATCATATAGCAGCAAACATGTCATGGCAGAACCGAATTCATGCATATACATATCTTGCATAAAATCTCATTTTTCACAAGCATAGGTTGCTAGCTTCCCCTCGAGTCGTTTTAGAACTTTTAAAACTCTTTTGCAAAACATTTTATCTTGTAAAAGAGGCTAAGAACAATCATGGACAGTAACAAATTTAGATCACTCTTGGAAGATGTTTAATTTACAAATCTTGTTAATCATGACCTTATAGAACTCTAAAAAAAACATAGGGAAACCTTTGAACATAGATTGTTGGCCCTTGCAACTAGATGAAGCTCATTTTGAGTTCATCCACATCACATGGCTGAATTTACATCCTTGGGGATGTTTCCATAATCAAACTTTAACTTGAGATAATGAGGGCAAGTCTTTGAGCTCTAGGTTCCTTAAGTGATGACAAAATATAAATGTGTTATGCATTCCATTTTATTCTTCATTATAAAGTAAAGTGAGGGCTTTAAAGTAAATATGGAATGCAAGAACTTGAAATTAAATATGCAAGGCACAAAGTAAATATGCAAAACTTGAAAGTAAATATGTAAGTTTAATTCTTTATTTTAGTGCTCTAGGCCCAGCAACAATTGACTTTAAGGCCGAAATAGAAAGGCTTCGAGATTAATTAGGTGATATGCAAACTCTCGTTTTAAATCTTTACGTTCTTTAAGTGATGACTTGAATTATAAACATGCAATGCAAGGCTTGAACTTAAATGTGATAATGCAAGTCCTTTTCTTTAATCTTCAGAGTTTAGTGATAACATAGGAAGGTAAATATGAGATGCAAGAGCTTGAAATATAAATATGAGGTGCTAGAAATATAAATATGCAAGTTCATTTTATTTCTTGTTAGAGCTCATCCAAGACTTTAAAGGAACTTAAAGCTCAACCCAAACTTATCACAACAAGCTAAAGTGAACCTCAAGGTTCTTAGAACACAAAGTATCTTTTCTTGAAGCAAAGTCATACATAACATTTTTATGAAAGCTCAAGCTCTAGAGGTCTCATTGTGATGAACACATAGTCATCTAGAAACTCTCATCATAAAGCTATCATGTGTATTAATAACAAATATGGCCAAAAATTTGAAGAAAAGAAAAAGAGAGGGGCCGAAACTATGAGCAAGAAAAGAATCATTTTGAAACTCTAGAGACCATGATCTTGATGATGTATTAATGCCAACATCACGGGTCCTCATCATTGAGTTCATACACTCATTTTAGAACAACATCAAAGTTAAGTTTTTCAAGGTAAAAAGAAAGAAACTAAAAACACTTTTTCCTTAAGAACTAAGATCAAGCTTTAGGGGTTGCTCAAGTGATGAACATTGTAACACCCCGATTTGTAACGCCCCAATTTTTATTGTAATTTTTACTGTCATTAGAAATTACTCAATTACCGAATTACCGTAGGTAATTATTACATAAGATTTGAGGCCGAACAATCCTCAATAAAGGAATATAACATTAGAAGAGAGGTTAGGAACGATTCATGCGAGAGTCACAAATCCCGAATTTCTGTACGTATAAAATGACCAAAATGCCCCTGAAGTTATTTTACTCAGAAAATGAGGATTGTGGGCCCCACCTATTCTCAAGGGGATATTTTGAGGATAATAAGGGATTGTTTGTGTTATGTGTGTTAATAGAGCGTATGATCTCAATTTTGAGTTCGACGCCACAAATGACCAAAACGCCTCGCGATCGCTTTAACTCTGATGTGCGTGCCGACTGAGCCCGAACCTCACTAAAATGTTTTAAAATGTGTTTTTAAGCCATGATTAACCATTGGTTAAGCTCGGGTGGCCTCGGGCAGTTTTTAAGTGAAAGTACGATTTTGCCCCTGTTTTTGGGCAGTTTTGCGAATTTCGGGATTTTTGATTCATATACTGAAACCTAAGCAATATTAGGCTCAAATTAAAATTTATTAAATTCTAAATATTAATCTAGAGTCAAAATTATGTATTTAGATTGATTAGAACCCAAAATTGCTCAAAAACACCCAAATTGCTTACTAATTCAGTTAAACCCTTAACCGTAAATTCTCTAAATTACATGAATACCTTGCCTACACCTAAATAATGCATGGAACACACAAATTTCACTTCTTTGGGCTGTAATTGACAAAATTATTGACGCCATTATGCAGCTGAATTATTGCCAAAAGTTGCACTAAAACAAAATGCCAAAATGTCACCATAAGAGACATAATTCCTTAATTTCATACAACTTTGTCTAAAATGATTTTTCCTCCCTTATTTCTCCTGAAAAATTCCGTCCACTACCTCATCATTTTGGCCAATTAGAAGCCTCAAAATCTTCTATAAATAGGCTTGCTTGAGTAGTCTTGGAATGCTTGGTTCATAACTAGTTTTTAAGAGCACCAAAAACTTTCTTTCTTCCTCCTCTTTGGCTGAATTCTTTCTTCAATTTTTTCAAAGAGATTTTGGTTCATTTCACTTCAAGAAACCAAGTTCTCTTCCTCTTCTTCAACTCAGATTAGGTAGGGAGTAGTTTCTAAATTTATTTCTATGCTTTGAGGAGTTGTGTTTTTAGCTCAAAATGATGAAATTATGAACTTACCTTAGCTTTTCATTTTGGTTTTCCTCTTCAATTTTTCTTTAACCGATTCAACCATATGGCCTAGGTGGAACTAAGATGATGGCTTGATGATGAGGACCTTGAGGGTGGATTGTAAATCCATCACAAGTTAGGCCTCTAAAGCTTGAAAATTCCACTTGATGCAAAACTTTAAAGAATAATGCTTTATGATGCTAAAACAAAAATTTTTAGTTTAGAACTTGAAAGATGTATTTTCCTTTTATGTTTTATTTCTTGTTAAGATATGTATTGGGTTGAATTTATAATTCTTTTAAAGTCTTGAAGGAGCTCTAGTAAAGAAACAAAATAAATTTGCATCCATGATTAAGTTTATGCTTTGCATAACCATGTTTACCTTCTATGTCATCACTAAATTTTCAAGAATGAATAAATGAACTTGCATTTCTCATGTTTAAATTCCAAGCTTGTATTTCATGTTTATGTTTCAAGTCATCACTTAATCTTTCAAGATAATAAAGAGGTTGCATCTCATATTTAATTTATGCTCTCACTATATTTTATAATGGCTAAAAGAATCAACGCATGACATGTTTATTTTATGCCATCACCTAAAGATCCTAGAGCTCAAAGACTTGCCCATGTATCACAAGCAAAGAAATATGATTATTGGAATTAAAGAATTTATTCTTTAAAAATTCTTGAGATTGGAGCTTAAAAAGATGTAATAATAGTTCTCTTCTCCTTCTACTGGTCCTGTGCGGACTACCGCTGCTTCGGTTTCTTAATCTTCTCTTCTCCCTCTACTGGTCCTGTGCGGATTACCACCGCTCCAGTTTCTTGTATCATGTTTATATTTCAAGTTCTTGCATCATGTTTAATTTTCAAGTCATCACCTTAAATCTTAAAGATAAAGAAATGGAATTGCATATCATGTTTATAATTCCAAGCTATCACCTTATAAAGATAAGATTAAAATAAGGTTGCATAGCATGTTTATAATTCTAAGATGTCACCTAAATCTCTAAAGCTCAAGACTTACTCCTTTTATCTTAAGTGAGAATTTTAATTGTGAAGATCCTCCCAAATTTGAAAAAAGAACTAGTTTCTAAATGAGTTTTAAGGCTTTGCAAGGATTTTACGGGGAACTAGTATTTTATATGCACTTAAAATATGATTTTATGTAATTGCATGAGGTTCATGATTCGGCCACTGATCTGAGTTTAGTATCAATGTGTGATAATGATTTGATATGATTGAAGTTGTGATAATTATGGTTTATTGTTAAGAGAATGATTCATAATTGGTTTAGTAACTAATTAGTTCTATAATTGATAATTCTATGTAAGGATTGGATGCTTATTGAATGATTTCCTGGCTTGCATGTTATAGTTGCTATTGCAAATAATGAGAATGCTTATACATGAAATGTTCTTTATTATGTAAAATTTACCTTTGTTGCTAGAAGAAAGTGTATCATTGTAAAAGTGTAATTTGGAAAGGTTCTGGCTAAGGAAAGACTTGGTATTTAAGCGTGTCTATTGTGACCCACCTCTCTTTCCTGGGAATCTCCCATATGCATGATTACAGTTGATATATATTATTCTAGCTTAAGACTATAAATGAGAAAATGTTATGATGTTTATGAATTGTATTATCATATAACATGCAAAGATTTAATGGTGACTTAAACTTATAAGAAAATGATCCTTTGGAACCATCAGACTATAGGTGGTGAAAAGGTGATTTTAGCCCCCTAACCCGTTCTCTTAAAAGGGTAGAGTCGGGACTTTAGCTTATCAAAAGGGATAAGTATATGCTAGTGACGACTAGTAAAGTATGAGCTCATAACCTAAATTACTCCCAAAAGGGTGGAGTATAGGGTGGCCCAAGGAAAATAATGATGATGATAAGATTTTAAGTCACCTAAGGCACTAAAGAAATGAAATATGTGCACTGTGTCCATGTGTAGCTAATATTATATGACGTTCTTTTATGCATGTTATTTTGATAATGATGATGAGGAATATGATGTAATGATAAAGGAAAAGTTCATTGTAAATATGACATGTTAAGAATAAGATGCATTATAAGACGCATGATTAAAAATTGACGAACCTCGGTTAAGTATTTGTCCGAACTTAAAATGAATCTTTGCATGCTCACTATTTTAGAATAATCCCGAGGTTCCTGGGGACTTTGATGATGACACTGTAGAAGGAGGTACCTTACTGAGAATTCTTTAGCAAGATTCTCACTCCCTTTTCTTTATTTCCGTCATTGTCTCCAGATTCAGATGGCGACATTCATCCTGTTCGTTGATACCTCTACTTGGGAATTTCACTATGATCTGGTGCATCGCTCGTATCATTTTGAAGGGAGGTGCGCAGTTCATGTTTTTATTTACATAGGTCGTCCATTTGCACATCCTGTCCCTAGTTATCGATTTTCTCCTACTTTTCCCTATGGCGATGAAATGGTTTTCGAACATGCACGTCCACTTGATGAAAGGATGTTACGTTCTTATCCCGCTTCATCTGCTGTCCATGGATTTCCAGAGTATATTCCCGAGACGAGATATTCTAAAACTGATCCTTCAGAGGACACTCCTACTCATGTATATTCTGAGAGCTCTGCTCCTACTCCCACACGTGTAAGAGAGGGTAGTGAGGAAACAGTTGTTCAGCCGAGGTTAGCGAGAAGGCCGTCCATGCAACCCCAGCCTGGTGCATCTCGTGTGTCCCCTCCCGAGGGAGCTCATCAGTGGATCGGATTTATTCCCCCATTTCCAGGACAGTGGCCATAGAAGGTTCTTAGTAGATTTATGTGTGATCATGCACCCTAGTTTTAGGATAACCTTCCCGGCTTATGGAGTTATCTAGTTTAGGGGCATGTATTTCCTTAAGTATATTTTCTTTTATGGGTTTGCATAAGATAATGATGTATGAACATAACCCACCCTTTGAGTGAGGTTATTGTATGTAAATATATGCTATAATGTGCTTATGGATGTTATATGATGGATGTAACATCCTAATTTTTAACCCAATACTCTAGAACATATTTAGGTTAATCATTAGTCTATTACTCTTTTAGTCTCATTCCTTACAACCTTTCATTAAAATACTTAGCGGAAAATACGAATAAATTTTTCTTTTTGAAACTTGAAAGCAAAATGCGAGCCGCGCACTAACCTATCGTTCGTCATAACCATATCGTGCGAGAAAAGTAACCACACCATTGATAATCATGAAACATAGTATTATACTTAACAATCATAATATCATCACATCTTCATAGATACATAGACTGCTAACATCATTGTACCATCATTTACATCAAAACACGTCCATATATGTGAAGTCATCCTTATCCACCTATGAGGTTGGATACGTGTCAACCCAAAAGCTAAGCTATCTATGCTTCCGCATGACCCTCCGCCTGCCTTCTAGTGTGATCCTCAAGTACGAGCCTCAGAAGAAGTCACGATCCTCGTTGTAATCCTCGTTTAGAGACGACACGGGAGAAAAGGAAGGGATGAGAAACTCATTCGAGATTCTCAGTAGGGATTCCCGACTCTAACACTAGTGTCGTCGTCGTCGTCCCCCGCCACCTCGGTTTTAATTTTGAAAAAGGTGTACATGCATAAGGATTGGTTTTAGGCTTTACAAATCTATTTATCCGTTGGGTGTCTTTTAGTATGTGTCTTAATGACATGAATGCAACAGATATTTGATGAATGCATGACAATACCATATGCACATTAACACGAAAATCGTAATACTTGGGCACATCATAAGGAAACATAAATCATATACGTGGCATAAAAGGCATAGTACTTTTCATGTGATATCTTTCTCATAAGTAAAACTCTTAAGTTCTTTTTCTTAAAGACCACCCTCTTAACATATCCACCAAAAGTCCAACCGATTCACCGGCCCGATGATAATCTGGTCACCAAACTACATCTCACCTATCGCCTAGGAATGAGCTCAATCCTAACTAGTCGTCACTAGATTTAATATGGACTAATAGAGGGGGTATAGATAACTTTCTTGGATCACCTATCTTAGGATCATTTCCTCCTTTGAAACGCTCTACTGGTATCTAGTACACAATAATTGTCCGCTTTGGCAAGCTCAATGTTAATACCCTCACGGATTTGTTTCCTCCCCACCGTAGCGGGAGAAATGCGTCTCAGTACTTTGTCACATCTGTTCTAGGGGTGCTCGGCCGAACCGGTGTCACCCAGAACCTATCCTGGGGGTGCTCGGCCGAACCGGTGTCACCCAGGAGTTTTCACAAGCTTTTTCTCAAGTACTCAAGTTTGATGGGAAATTCGGCAACAGAACAACAGACAATCGGATTTCCATCAAACTTGTTTTATGCCACCAAACATATAGAGCATGCATAGCCATTCAAAACCAACATAAGGCATCATCATCGTGTGCATCATAAGCATCATAATATCATAATTTTGCATAACGCATCATGGCGTGAGCATAAACATATCAACACTATATACTCTTATAAACATACAACCTCATGAATTCCTCATATGAATAACATCATCATCATTTACATACCACATGCATCATCATAGAACATTCAAACGTTCACCCTTACGGTAGCTTATGTGTAACATCCTAATTTTTAACCCAATACTCTAGAACATATTTAGGTTAATCATTAGTCTGTTACTTCATAGTTCTCATTTAACTTTGAATTACTTAGCGGAAAATACGGGTAATTTTTTTTGAAATGAAAGTGAGAGCCGCGTGATGCGATATAACTTGCGACGGACAAAACATACATCTCATAACGTCATAGCATAAAGCATATAAGGGCACATCATGAGAGACACTGAATAACATCTCATATATAATTATAATTTGCCCACTTATAAGCGTGGGACTTGGTTTAGTACATGGAAATACATGAAAGAAAATACAACATAAACATAAACATAATCTACTCCCCTACCCGAGTGCATCTAATAGGATAACCTCTAAACAAAAGAAGGTTTATCCCTATCTAAGTGGTGTGTGTGCTCTAACCGGGTACTCCATCGGACGATCGTCACCTCCCATCAAGCGCCCATCTCGCGAACGAGGCGGATATCCTGAAATCAAGCGAGCTCTCTGACGTGAAGAGGCGGAATGGGGATCGAGGGTGACCCCACGGTATGGTCGCATCTCCTGGTCGTCGCGCAAGCCGTGGCTGAGTCACGGTATCCACACAGGCCTCCCTTATCTGTGGTGGAGAGGGGGCAGAGTTCTCGCTATACGGATGGGTAGGCGGGTCCTCGGATGGGTCGGTCTCCGAGAAATAGGTCCGGGGCACATAGTCGGGATAATCTCGCATGGCTAAGGCGGCGGTGTGCCTCACGAGTACTCTCTCGTCATGCGACGCCAAGACGCCAAAAACCCGCCGCCGCCGCCATAGGGTGCAATCGGGAGAAGTGATGGGTGTGCACGGATGAGCGGCGGGCGCCCTACGAACATGAAAATCCGCACCGCACGCCCTCAAAATGG
This sequence comes from Dalbergia cochinchinensis, assembly GCA_031216125.1. NCBI lineage: Eukaryota > Viridiplantae > Streptophyta > Magnoliopsida > Fabales > Fabaceae > Dalbergia > Dalbergia cochinchinensis. The sequence goes on from CM062373.1 coordinate 39,396,383, forward strand.
TATGACCCGTGAGTCGGGTCATAGTGCACCTCCCATGTCGGGGTGTTCACGAACACTACGAACGTCGCCATCTGAAGACGTGACGGAAAGAAAGAGATAGAGGGAGTGAGAATCTTGCTAAAGAATCTCACGAGGGCCTCCTACTACCTAGGTGTCATCATCTACGCCCTCAGAACCTTGGGTTTATTTATACAAAATGACTGAGCATGTATTCGGTTCATTTTAAACTTTAAAATATATTTTAGCCAAGGTCCATTCATTTTAGGATGATCTTAATGTCATGGATGCAACATAATAGAGAATGTATGCATGGCACTACCTAATGCACATACATAAAACATAACATCAAGCATCATCATTCTTGGTGGCATAAAGTGGCAATAGTAACATTCATATGGGACAAAACTTAGTGACATAATCATAATCATGAAACTTCTCTTCCTCATGGGCCACCCTAAAAGACAATCGAATGGGGTGCTCGGCCAACCGGTGTCACCCAGAACGTGTCATACATCTAGGTTATGAGCTCATACCTTAACTAGTCGTCACTAGTTCTTACTTACCACTTAACGATAAGTGTATCATAAATCCCGACTATCTGAGTACGGGTTAGGGGGCAAATCTCTTAGGGGTGCTCGGCCGAACCGGTGTCACCTAAGAGTATAAAATGGTACCGATGTCACATGAGTTCTATGGAGGTGCTCGGCCGAACCGGTGTCATCCTAGAACCCATCTTAGTACCTTAATTTTCAAAATCTCTTTAAGTCCCCAAATTTGTCGGAAATTCGGCGGCCAAAACGGTCATTACACCGAATTTCCTTCCAAATTTGCTTTATGCCACATTAACATATAATCTCATAAATTCCTCATATGAATAACATCATCATCATTAGCATACTTCATGCATCATCATAAATCATCCAAATGTTTACCCTTACGGTAGCTTATGCTTTGACCCTTACGGGTCTTAATCTTGAGATATAGTTCTCTACACCCGTCGTCCATATTTTAAGCACCTAAGGCTCATAATTAAACATCATTCATAATCCTCTCATTTTACTTTTAAATCTGAAAAGCATAGGGTGGAAATCCTAACATGTGAATACGGGGTTCTAGAACTTACGTTTTAGACCTTTTCTTGGTTCCGCTACTAAGGCGCTATGGATTAAATCTAGATCAATTATGAGGCATTCCTATGCTTAAGGACTAATTATTAATCATGTTTATCATGTTGTAAGGGTGCTGGACAGAATCCAGAAAATTAAATGTTCTAAGAGTTCTACATTTGCATTTTTACGGTTTTCTAGTTTCTAGTTTCCCCACAGGTGCTAGAATTCAATTCTAACTCAAATGATACCAAGTTTTTCATGTCTAAACAATCTAAATCTGATTATGTCCCCATTAAAACAGTTTGGATTAGTTCCATAAACAAATGGGTCAAAACTATGTTAAATTCTAGCTTTACGGTATTTCTAGTTAGCTAGTTTCTTACCTATCATGCATAGGATCGCTTCTACATCATCATATGATATTTTCACACATTCCAACACATTAAAACATCATCATACAACATCTCATTCATCACATCAGAACCGAAAACATCTTGCCTCAATAAGAGAATTAAATTGACATTTCTAGGTACATACGTTAACTAGTTTCTCTTGGAATCAATTTAGAATTTCTAAAACTCTTTGCAAAACATTTTAATTCATCAAGAGGCTAAGTGAAGCCTTAGGTCACTGACCAAAACATATTCCATCCCCTAAAAGAGATTGGAATCACAACTTATAATGACATAACCTTATAAAGAATTGTAAAACTTTAAGGAAAACTCAAAACATAGGCTATTGGTCCTAGTAGCTAAATGAAAACTCATTGCAAGTCCATCATCACTACTTGGCCGAAAAACATACATTCAAAGTGTGGTTTGCATTAAACTTTAACTTGGAATGAAATGGGCAAGTCTTTGAGCTCTAGGTTCTTAAGTTACGACATAAACTAAACGTGCTCATGCTTTTCATTTTTAATCTTGCTTTCAAAGTAAAGTGATGACTTGAAATTAAATATGCAAGGCATAATTTAAACATGCAAGCTTGAAAGTAAATATGCCAAGCATAATCTTAAACGTGCAAGCTTGAAAGTAAATATGCAAGATTCAATTCTTTATTTTAGTGCTCTTGGCCCAACAACAATCGACTTTAAGGCCGAAATAGATAGGCATTCGAGAAACTAATTAGGTGATAATGCAAGTTCAATTCTTTATTTTAGTGCTCTAGGCCCAACAACAATCGACTTTAAGGCCGAAATAGAAAGGTTTTGAGAATTAAATTAAGTGATGATACAAGTTCCATTTTAATCTTTATGTTCTTAGGTGATGGCTTGAAAGTAAAGATGCATAGCAAGAATGTAAATATGAATGCAAGCATAAAATAAATTATGCAAGTTCATTTTATCTTTCTAGAGCTCTTAACAAGACTTTAAAGGAACTTAAATCTTAACCCAAACTCATTCAAACAAGGTAAAGTCAAACTTGGAGTTCTTAGAACTCAACATAACATCTTTGGGAATCAAACTATGAAACTTAGAAAATCTCAAGGAAATGGCCGAAATCTCCAAGAAGAGAAAAGTGCATTTTAAAACTCTAGAGTTCATGATCTTGATGATATATTAACACCAACATCATGAGTCCTCATCATTGAGTTCATAGAGCCATTTTAAAACACCATCAAAGTTAAAGTTCTCAAAAGTTCAAGAAAGGAAAATCTAGAAACACTTTTGCTCAAGAACAAAAATCAAGCTCTAGAGTTTGTTTCAAGTGATGAACATCATCATGAAACTCTCATCATCAAGCTCTCATTTCTTTGAACTCCAAGGCCCATGGCCGAAAAAGAGCAAGAACAAGGAAAGGAAAAGAAGTTCTAAAAAGAATCAAGAGAAACTATAAACATAAAGCTTGAAGCAAGAACTCTAAAGAAAGAATTCATGAAAGAAAATCCCTACTTGGTGTGATGAACTTGAAGATGGAAGAAGAAGATGAAGAAGATGAAGAACTTGAAGAACTCCAAGAACTTGAAGAACACAAAAACTTTGAGAGAAAAAGAAAAGCTTTGAGTGCTCCTAAACTTAGCAAATGATCTAAAAGTGGTGCAAGCTCCTCAAGGACATCTATTTATAGAGAAATGAAGCAAATGGAGGGTGTGAAGGCTGAAGGTGTTTTCGGCCAAGAGGTGCAGAATTGGAGGGTTCCATGTGTTCCATGAGGTGAGATAATGTGTTCTTGAGGTATGGTGAGGTATGGCTTAAGGTATGGTGAGGTATGGTTCAAGGTATGGCCTCAAGCATGGTTCTTTGAGTGAGAAAATAATTAAACATGTGGTCAATGGGGAAGGATGTGGCCGAAATGCATCAGACCATGGGGAGGATTAGTTTGCATTTTAATTGTGGTTTAGAGTTGTGTTTAGGTGTATCTTTGATTATGCTTAAGATTAGGAATTTGTGAGAAAGTGTTTAGGTAAGGTAATTGGGTAATTAAGGTGGTCTAGACATAATTAAGGAGTGGTCTTGCACCATTAGTGAGTTAAATCCTCAATTTAGAGTTTAAACAACTCTAGACACAATTCCTTGATTTAAGGAATTGGAAAGAGAAAATACTATTCAAGATTCCAAGACTAGGAATCTTGAATTCTAAAAAGGGATTTAAGTTTAATCTAAGCAATTTTAGGTTCTAATTAACTTTAATAAATTATTTTGACTCTAGATTAATTAGGGAAATAAATTAATCTTCGTTTAGAGCCTAATATTGCTTAGGTTTGCTTAATTACGTCATTAAGCTCAAAAACACTATTCTAGGGGCAAAATCGTAATTTTGCACTAAAACTGCCCGGACCACCGAACTTGAACAGAGACCTCTAGACACATGAAATCATGTTTTTAAACCTCTGGGAAAGTTCCGGCTCAAACGGCACCATTACTCGTAAAAACGCTTATAGGGTATTTTGGTCATTTTGACCAAACTACTGAAACGAAATTTTCGCTTCCGAAAGCATTCAAAGGCCATTCAATCCCCTTCAAACATTGAGTTGACCCTTCGAGGATGACCGAGTTGGTTACCCTCGAGTTCGGGTCAGGAAATGACCTCAGGGGCATTTTGGTCATTTCCCTCGGACAGAAAAATCGGGGTGTTACATTATGCTTTGACCCTTACGGGTCTTAATCATGAGATATGGTTCTCTAACATCGGTTGCTCATATTTTATGCACCTAAGGGCTCATAATTAAACATCATTCATCATCCTCATGTTCACACTTAAATCTGAATAGCATAGGGCAGAATTCCTAACTTGTGATTACGGGGTTCTAGAACTTACGTTTTAGACCCTTTCTTGGTTCCGTCTTCGCCTAAGGCGCTGTGAATTAAATCTAAATCAATTATGAGGCATTCCTATGCTTAAGAACTAATTATTAATCACGTTTATCATGTTGTAAGGGTGCTGGACAGATTCCAGAAAAATAAATGTTCTAAGAGTTCTAAACTTGCACTTTTACGACTTTCTAGTTACTAGTTTCCCTATAGGTGCTAGAATTCAATTCTAATTCAAATGATACCAAGTTTTTCATGTCTAAACAATCTAAATCTGATTATGTTCCCATTAAAACAGTTTGGATTAGTTCCATAAACAAATGGGTCAAAACTATGTTAAATTCTATCTTTACGGTATTTCTAGTTAGCTAGTTTCTTACCTATCATGCATAGGATCGCTTCTACATCATCACATGATATTTTCACACATTCCAACACATCAAAACATCATCATACAGCATCACACTCATCACATCAGAACCGAAAACATTTAACTTAAATGAGAGAGTTAAATTGACATTTCTAGGTACATAAGTTAACTAGTTTCTCTCGGAATTGATCTAGAACTTCTGAAACTCTTTGCAAAACATTTTTATTCATCAAGAGGCTAAGTGAAGCCTTAGGCCACTGACCAAAACATATTCCATCCCCTAAAAGATAATAAAATCACAACTTGTGCTGACATAACCTTATAAAGATTTGTGAAGCTTTAAGGAAAACTTAAAACATAGACTATTGGTCCTAGTAGCTAGATGAAAACTCATTGCAAGTCCATCATCACTACTTGGCCGAAATTATGCATTCAAGGAATACATTCACATTTAACTTTATCTTGGAATGAAATGGGCAAGTCTCTGAGCTCTAGGTTCTTAAGTTACGACATAAACTAAACGTGCTCATGCTTTTCATTTTAAATCTTGCTTACAAAGTAAAGTGATGACTTAAATTTAAATATGCAAGGCATAAACTTAAACGTGCAAGCTTGAAAGTAAATATGCGAGGCATAAACTTAGACGTGCAAGCTTGAAGGTAAATATGCATGGTTCAATTCTTTATTTTAGTGCTCTTGGCCCAACAACAATCGACTTTAAGGCCAAAATAGATAGGCATTCGAGAAATTAATTAGGTGATAATGCAAGTTCAATTCTTTATTTTAGTGCTCTAGTCCCAACAACAATCGACTTTAAGGCCGAAATAGAAAGGCTTCGAGAATTAAATTAAGTGATGATACAAGTTCCATTTTAATCTTTATGTTCTTAAGTGATAGCTAGAAAGTAAAGATGCATAGCAAGAATGTAAATATGAATGCAAGCATAAAATAAATTATGCAAGTTCATTTTATCTTTCTAGAGCTCTTAACAAGACTTTAAAGGAATTTAAACCATAACCCAAACCCATCCAAACAAGGTAAAGTCAAGCTTAGAGTTCTTAAAACTTAACATAATATTTTTAGGAAATCAAACCATGAAGCTTAGAAAAATTTAAGGAAATGGCCGAAATCTTCAAGAAGAAAAGGAACATTTTAATACTCTAGAGTTCATGATCTTGATGATATATTAACACCAACATCATGTGTAACATCCCCTGCTGCTTTATGGATTGACGACTGTCCCCACAAACCAACACGGGTCTTTCAGCGTGCTTTGTCCTCACTCGCACACTTCCTGGGAAAACTTCCCAGGAGGTCACCCATCCCAAAATTGCTCCAAGTCAAGCACGCTTAACTGTGGAGTTCTTTCAGTTTGGGCTACAAAAGAAGATGCATCTTGTTGGTATAGGTAGTACAAATCAATTCATATAAGCCTCCTCAACCGTATAGTCCCATACCTATACAGCCTTAGGATCCTCTCATTCGTGTGTAATTGGTTCATTCATGTACCCTCCTCCGCTGGGTCCGCCAGAGCCGCTCCTTGTCCGTGCCTCTTTGCACCTGGGCGATCACTCCCGACTTCGCGATCCCCGGCGTTACATGCCCACCACTTCCGCCTGGTTCGTCCCCTCAACCACACCGTCATCGGGAGAGGTGCAGGCTCGATACCATTTGTAACATCCCCGCCGCTTTATGGATTGACGATCGTCCCCACAAACCAACACGGGTCTTTCAAATGCTTTGTCCTCACTGCACACTTCCGGGAAAACTTCCCGGAGGTCACCATCCTAAAATTGCTCCAAGTCAAGCACGCTTAATCGTGTGGAGTTCTTTCATTTGGGCTACCGAAAAGAAGATGCATCTTGTTGGTATAGGTAGTACAAATCAATTCATATAAGCCTCCTCAATCGTATAGTCCCATACCTATACAGCCTTAGGATCCTCTCATTCGTGTGTAATTGGTTCATTCATGTACCCTCCGCTGGTCCGCCAGGAGCCGCTCCTTGTCCGTGCCTCTTTGCACCGGCGATCACTCCCCGACTTCGCGATCCCCGGGCGTTACATCATGAGTCCTCATCATTGAGTTCATAGAGCCATTTTAAAACATCATTAAAGCTAAAGTTCTCAAGAGTTCAAGAAAGGAAAAACTAAAAATATTTTTGCTCAAGAACAAAGATCAAGCTCTAGAGTTTGTTTCAAGTGATGAACATCATCATGAAACTCTCATCATCAAGCTCTCATTCCTTTGTTCTCCAAGGCCTATGGCCGAAACATAAAGAGGGAGAAGGAGAAGAAAAGAAGTTCTAAAAGGAACCAAGAGAAACTATGAACATCATGCTTGAAATAAGAACTTTAAAGAAAAGAATACATGAAAGAAAATCCCTACTTGATGTGATGAACTTGAAGATGGAAGAAGAAGATGAAGATGATGAAGAACTCCAAGAACTTGAAGAAGACAAGAGCTTTGAGAGAAAAAGAAAAGCTTTGAGTGTTCCTAAACTTAGCAAATGATCTAAAAGTGGTGCAAGCTCCTCAAGGCATTCTATTTATAGAGAAATGAAGCAAATGGAGGGGGTGAGGGGCTGATGCATTTTCGGCCAAGGGGAGTGCAGCCCATGAGTTCCATGAGGTGAGATAATGTGGTCTTGAGGCATGGTGAGGTATGGTTCAAAGTATGGTTCAAAGTATGGTGAGGTATGGTTCAAGGTATGGCCTCAAGCATGGTTCTTTGAGTGGAAAAATAATTAAACATGTGGTCAATGGGGAAGAGAATTTCGGCCATGTGCATCAGATTTGGGAGGGGTTTAGTTGCATTTTAATTGTGGTTTAGAGTTGTGTTTAGGTGTATCTTTGATTATGCTTAAGATTAGGAATTTGTAAGAAAGTGTTTAGGTAAGGGAAATGGATAATTAAGGTGGTCTAGACTTAATTAAGGAGTGGTCTTGCACCATTAGTGAGTTAAATCCTCAATTTAGAGTCTAAACAACTCTAGACACATTTCCTTGATTTAAGGAATTGGAGAGAGAAAACACTATTCAAGATTCCAAGACTAGGAGTCTTGAGTTCTAAAAAGGGATTTAAGTTTAATCTAAGCAATTTTAGATTTTAATTAACTTTAATAAATTATTTTGACTTTATATTAATTAGGGAAATAAATTAATCTTTGTTTAGAGCCTAATATTGCTTAGGTTTGCTTAATTACGTCATCAAGCTCAAAAACATTATTCTAGGGGCAAAATCGTAATTTTGCACTAAAACTGCCCGGGGCCATCGGGACTTGAACAGAGACCTCTAGACACATGAAAACATGTTTTTAAACCTCGGGGGAAAGTTCCGGGCTCAAACAAAGACCTTTAATGCAGAAATGCTATAGGGGTATTTTGGTCATTTTGACCCAAATCATGAAAATGAGACTTTCGCCTCTGGAACCACTCAAGGGTCATTTAATCCCCTTCAAACATTGAGTTGGCCCTTCGAGGACTGCCGGGTCGGCCATCCTCGAATTTCGGGCCGAAAATGACCTCAGGGGCATTTCGGTCATTTTCCACTCAGACAGAAAATCGGGGCGTTACAATGGAGCCTAAGTGATATGATGTGATATATTCTTAAACGTCTTATTATACTCCGCTTACTCGTTCACGCCAGACTTACCACGTTTTCAATTATGTGTTTAAAAAAAAAAAAACAGCTCATAATTTCACTAAGTATTTTCAAATTATGAAGAAAGAACCAAAGCAAGGAATAAAGTCTAGTCATTAATCAGATTCAACCTAGGTGTATCTGGTTAATTACTAGGGTGTTACATGATTTTTCTGTCCGAGGGAAATGACCAAAATGCCCCTGAGGTCATTTCCCGACCCGAATGCGAGGGTAACCAACTTGGTCATCCTCGAAGGGTCAACTCAATGTTTGAAGGGGATTGAATGGCCTTTGAATGCTTTCGGAAGCGAAAATTTCGTTTTCCACAGTTTCGGGTCAAAATGACCAAAATACCCTTATAGCGTTTTTACGCGAGTAAAGGTGCCGTTTGAACTCGAAACATTCCCTTGAGGTTTAAAAACACGTTTTCATATGTCTGGAGGTCTCTGTTCAAGTCCCGGTGGCCCCGGGCAGTTTTAGTGCAAAATTACGATTTTGCCCCTAGAATAGTGTTTTTGAGCTTAATGACGTAATTAAGCAAACCTAAGCAATATTAGGCTCTAAACGAAGATTAATTTATTTCCCTAATTAATCTAGAGTCAAAATAATTTATTAAAGTTAATTAGAACCTAAAATTGATTAGATTAAACTTAAATCCCTTTTTAGAACTCAAGACTCCTAGTCTTGGAATCTTGAATAGTGTTTTCTCTCTCCAATTCCTTAAATCAAGGAAATGTGTCTAGAGTTGTTTAGACTCTAAATTGAGGATTCAACTCACTAATGGTGCAAGACCACTCCTTAATTATGTCTAGACCACCTTAATTATCCATTTTTCCTTACCTAAACACCTTCTTACAAATTCCTAATCTTAAGCATAATCAAAGATACACCTAAACACAACTCTAAACCACAATTAAAATGCAAGAAACTCTCCTCCCTTGGCTGATGCATTTCGGCCAGCACACTCCCCATTGACCACATGTTGAATTGTTTTCTTACTCAAAGAACCATGCTTGAGCCATACCTTGAACCATACCTCACCATACTTTGAGCCATACCTCACCATACTTTGAGCCATACCTCACCATGCCTCAAGACCACATTATCTCATCTCATGGAACTCATGGATGCCTCCATTCTGCACCCTCATGGCCAAAACACATCAGCCCACACACACACTTCATTTGTTTCATTTCTCTATAAATAGAATGCCTTGAGGAGCTTGCACCACTTTTAGATCATTTGCTAAGTTTAGGAGCACTTAATGCTTTTCTTTTCTCTCAAAGTTCTAGTGTTCTTCAAGTTCTTGGAGTTCTTCATCTTCTTCATCTTCTTCTTCCATCTTCAAGTTCATCACACCAAGTAGGGATTTTCTTTCAAGTATTCCTTTCTTTAAAGTTCTTGTTCTAAGCTTTATGTTTATAGTTTCTCTTGATTCTTTTTAGAACTTCTTTTCTTCTCCTTGTTCCTTCCCATTTTCGGCCATAGGCCTTAGAGAACAAAGGAATAAGAGCTTGATGATGAGAGTTTCATGATGATGTTCATCACTTGAAACAAACTCTAGAGCTTGATCTTTGTTCTTGAGCAAAAACGTTTCTAGTTTTTCCTTTCTTGAACTCTTGAGAACTTTAGCTTTGATGATGTCTTAAAATGGCTCTATGAACTCAATGATGAGGACTCATGATGTTGGTGTTAATATATCATCAAGATCATGAACTCTAGAGCTTTAAAATGTTCCTTTTTCTTCTTGAAGATTTCGGCCATTTCCTTAATTTTTCTAAGCTTCATGGTTTGATTTCCTAAGAATATTATGTTGAGTTTTAAGAACTCTAAGCTTGACTTTACCTTGTTTGGATGAGTTTGGGTTATGGTTTAAATTCCTTTAAAGTCTTGTTAAGAGCTCTAGAAAGATAAAATGAACTTGCATAATTTATTTTATGCTTGCATTCATATTTACATTCTTGCTATGCACCTTTACTTTCAAGCTATCACCTAAGAACATAAAGATTAAAATGGAACTTGTACCATCACTCAATTTAATTCTCAAAGCCTTTCTATTTCGGCCTTAAAGTCGATTGTTGTTGGGCCTAGAGCACTAAAATAAAGAATTGAACTTGCATCATCACCTAATTAATTTCTCGAATGCCTATCTATTTCGGCCTTAAAGTCGATTGTTGTTGGGCCAAGAGCACTAAAATAAAGAATTGAATCTTGCATATTTACTTTCAAGCTTGCACGTTTAAGTTTATGCCTTGCATATTTAATTTATGTCATCACTTTATTTTGTAAGCAAGATTAAAAATGAAAAGCATGAGCATGTTTATGTTATGCCGTAACTTAAGAACCTAGAGCTCAAAGACTTGCCCATTTTATTCCAAGTTAAAATTTAAGGTGGAACCATTCTTTGATTGCATATTTTCGGCCAAGTGGTGATGATGGACTTGCAATGAGTTTTCATCTAGCTACTAGAACCAATAGTCTATGTTTTAAGTTTTCCTTTAAGCTTTACAAAACTTTATAAGGGTATGTCATCACAAGTTGTGATTTTATTCTCTTTTAGGGGATGGAATATGTTTTGGTCAGTAACCTAAAGCTTCTCTTAGCCTCTTGATGAATTAAAATGTTTTGAAAAGAGTTTTAGAAGTTCTAGATTGATTCCAAGAGAAACTAGTTAACCTATGTACCTAGAAATGTCAATTTAAATCCTTTACTAAAGCTAAATATTTTCGGTTCTGATATGATGAGTGTGATGCTGTATGACGATGTTTTGATGTGTTGGAATGTGTGAAAATATCATATGATGATGTAGAAGCGATCCTATGCATGATAGGTAAGAAACTAGCTAACTAGAAATACCGTAAAGTTGGAATTTGACATAGTTTTAACCCATTTGTTTTTGGAACTTATCCAAACTGTTTTAATGGGAACATAATCAGATTTATATTTTTTAGACATGAAAAACTTGGTAACATTTGGATTAGAATTGAATTCTAGCACCTATGGGGAAACTAGTAACTAGAAAACCGTAAAAATGCAAATGTAGAACTCTTAGAACATTTAATTTTTTGGATTCTGTCCAGCACCCTTACAACATGATAAACATGATTAATAATTAGTCCTTAAGCATAGGAATGTCTCATAATTGATTTAGATTTAATATATAGTGCCTTCGGCGAAAACGGAACCGAGAAAGGGTCTAAAACGTAAGTTCTAGAACCCCATAAATACAAGTTAGAGATTCTGCCCTATGCTTTTCAGATTTAAGTATGAACATGAGGATTAGGAATGATGATTAATTATGAGCCCTTAGGTGCATAAAGATATGAGCGACGGATGTTAAAGAACTATATCTCAAGATTAAGACCCGTAAGGGTCAAAGCATAAGCTACCGTAAGGGTAAGCGTTTGAATGTTTTATGATGATGCATGTAGTGTGCAAATGATGATGATGTTATTCATATGAGGAATTCATGAGGTTATATGTTTATGTGGCATAAAGCAAATTTGGAAGGAAATTCGGTGTAATGACTGTTGTGCCGCCGAATTTCCGACAAATTTGGGTACTTAAAGAGATTTTGAAAATTAAGGTACTAAGATGGGTTCTAGAATGACACCGGTTCGGCCGAGCACCTCCATAGAACTCATGTGACATTGGTACCATTTTATACTCTTAGGTGACACCGGTTCGGCCGAGCACCCCTAAGAGTTTTGCCCCCTAAGCCGTACTCAGATAGTCGGGATTTATGATTTATGACACGCTTATCGTTAAGTGGTAAGTAAGAACTAGTGACGACTAGTTAAGGTATAAGCTCATAATCTAGATGTATGACACGTTCTGGGTGACACCGGTTCGGCCGAGCACCCCCAGTTCGATTGTCTTTTAAGGTGGCCTATGAGGAAGAGATATTTCATGATTATGATTATGTCACTAAGTTTGTCCCATATGAATGTTTCTATTGCCACTTTATGCCACTAAGTTTGATGAGACTTGATGTTATGATTGATGTATGTGCATTAGATAGCGCCATGCATACATTTTCTATTATGTTGCATACATGACATTCAGGTTATTCTAAAATGAATGGACCTTGGCTAAAGTATACCTTAAAAGATAAAATGAACTTGATGCATGCTCACTAGCTTTTACGAAAATAAACCCAAGGTTCCTGAGGACGTAGATGATGACACCTAGGTAGTAGGATGCCCTACTGAGATTCTTTAGTAAGATTCTCACTCCCTCTATCTCTTCTTTCCGTCACGTCTTCAGATGGTGACATTCGTAGTGTTCGTGGACACCCCGACATGGGAGGTGCACTATGACCTGGCTCACGGGTCATACCATTTTGAGGGGGCAAAGGTACCACGGGTTTTCATGTTCATAGGACGCCCCTTCGCTCATCCCGTGCACACCCATCGCTTCTCCCCGACTGTACCCTATGGCGACGACGAGTGGGTTTTTGAGCATGCGCGTATGCATGATGAGAGAGTGCTTCGCATGCACACCGCCGCCTTAGCCATGCAAGACTATCCCGATTACGTGCCCCGGACCTACTTCTCGGAGACCGACCCGTCCGAGGACCCGCCTACTCATCCGTATAGCGAGAGCTCTGCCCCCTCTCCACCATTGATGAGGGAGGGCAGTGAGGATACCGTGACTCAGCCACGACTTGCGCGGCGACCGGAGATGCGGCTACACCGCGGGGGTCACTCTCGATCCCCGTTCTGCCTCTTTACGCCCGAGGAGCTCGCCCAGTTTCCCGGATACTTGCCTCGTTCGCGAGACGGACGTCAGTAGGAGGTGATGATCGACCAATGGAGTACCCGGTTAGAGCACACACCACTTAGACGAGGATAAACCTTCTTTTGTTTAGAGGTTATCCCATTAGATGCACTTGGGTAGGGGAGTAAATCATGTTTATGTTTATGTTGTGTTTCCTTTCCTGTACTTCCCTTGTACTAAATTAAGTCCCACACTTATAAGTGGGCAAGTTATATATATATATGAGATGATATTCAGTGTTATTCATGTTGTGCCTTATGCTATGATGTTATGAGATGTATGATTTGATCATTACATGATACATCGCATCACGCGGCTCTCACTTTATATTTCAAAAAAAAAAATTACCCGTATTTTCCACTAAGTATTTCAAGGTAAAAATGAGAACTATGAAGTAACAGACTAATGATTAACCTAAATATGTTCTAGAGTATTGGGTTAAAAATTAGGATGTTACAAACATCATAATGCAATCCCCATCATCAAGCTCTCATTTCCAAGCTCACTAAAGGCCCATGGCTGAAAATGGAAGAAGAAACAAAGAGGAAGAAAGAAGTTCAAAAAGATTCAAGAGAAACTATAAAGCATATAACTTAAACAAGAACTTTAACGGCTAAAACATTTAAAACAAAATCCCTACCAAGTGAAATGATGTTGAAGAGGACGAAGAAGATGAAGAAGTTTGAAGAAGAAGAACTCTTGGTCTTTGAGAGAAAAGGAAAACTGTGAGTGCTCTAAACTTAGCAAATGAACTAAAGGTATTTCAAGTTCACTCAAGTGTGCTATTTATAGAGAAATGAAACAAATGAAAGGTGCAAAAGGGAGAAGAGGATTTCGGCCAAGGCAAGGCAGTCCCATGAGGTCCATGAGGTGAGATGTTGTGATCTTGAGGCATGGTGATGTATGGTTCAAGGCATGGCTCAAGGAGTGTTTAAAATTTAAAAAATGTGATGGAATTTTGGGTGATGTGGCCGAATTGCATCAGCCATGGGGGAGAGATTTCTTTCATTTATTTGTGGTTTAGAAGTGTGTTTAGGTGTGTTTTAGGTTATGTTTAAGATTAAGAATTTGTAGGAAAGTGTTTAGATGAGGTAATGGTTAATTAGAGGCTTGTAAGACTAGGTTTAGGAGGTGGTCTTGCTAAATTAATGAAGCCAAACCCCATTAACAAGGAATCCAATACTAACACAATTCCTTGATTTAGGGAAATTGGAGAGAGAAAATACTATTTAAGATTCCAAGACTAGGAATCTTGAGTTTTAAAAAGAGATTTAGATTTAATCTAAGCAATTTTAGGTCCTAATTAATTTTATTAACTTATTTTGACTCTAGATTAATTATGAAAATTAATTAATCTTCGATTAGAGCCTAATATTGCTTAGGTTTGCTTAATTATGCCATTAAGCTCAAACGGCACTATCCTGGGGGCAAAATCGTAATTTTACACAAAACTGCCCGGGACCACCAAGACTTAAACAGACACTTTTAAACACATGAAAACGTTGTTTTAAACTTTCGGGGAAAGTTTCGGGCTCAACAGCACCTTTACCCACATAAAAATGCTATAGGGGTATTTTGGTCATTTTGACCCAAAACGTAGAAAGTGAGATTTTCGCCTTCGAAACCACTCAAGGGCCATCTAATCCTCTTCAAACATCAAGTTGACCCTTCGAGAACTGTTGGGCCGGCCATCCTCAAATTTCGAGCAGAAAATGATCTCAGGGGCATTTTGGTCATTTTCCTCTCAGACAGAAAAATCGGGATGTTACAGAAACTTTACCGAACGGGTGGAACATCATATATAGGAAATCAAACATTACTCGAAATTAATTTCTAGGTATAAAATCTTCATTTCTAACCATTTTTAACCTTAACACTCTCTCTTCTAAGTCTCAGGCATCTCCTGGTCCCAGTTCTAGGGTTTCAGCTATCATGACCAGCTTGCGGGGCTTGCAAGGTTATTATTCATACATCTTTTTTTACACATCCATTGGACTGTCATCATCATTGCTAAAACTATCAGATTTTAAAATTCTCACTAATAAAGTTGAAATTAATTTTTCAAATAACTTTTTGGGTTTTACATGAGTAGTCTTGTACTAACCTTTCCAAGCTAAACTGTGACCTGTAACACCCCGATTTTTCTGTCCGAGGGAAATGACCAAAATGCCCCTGAGGTCATTTCCTGACCCGAACTCGAGGGTAACCAACTTGGTCATCCTCGAAGGGTTAACTCAATGTTTGAAGGGGATTGAATGGCCTTTGAATGCTTTCGGAAGCGAAAATTTCGTTTTCCGCAGTTTCGGGTCAAAATGACCAAAATACCCCTATAGCGTTTTTACGCGGGTAAAGGTGCCGTTTGAGCCCGGGACTTTCCCCAGAGGTTTAAAAACATGATTTCATGTGTCTAGAGGTCTCTGTTCAAGTCCCGGTGGTCCCGGGCAGTTTTAGTGCAAAATTACGATTTTGCCCCTAGAATAGTGTTTTTGAGCTTAATGACGTAATTAAGCAAACCTAAGCAATATTAGGCTCTAAACGAAGATTAATTTATTTCCCTAATTAATCTAGAGTCAAAATAATTTATTAAAGTTAATTAGAACCTAAAATTGCTTAGATTAAACTTAAATCCCTTTTTAGAACTCAAGATTCCTAGTCTTGGAATCTTGAATAGTGTTTTCTCTCCAATTCCTTAAATCAAGGAAATGTGTCTAGAGTTGTTTAGACTCTAAATTGAGGATTTAACTCTCTAATGGCGCAAGACCACTCCTTAATTATGTCTAGACCACCTTAATTACCCATATCCCTTACCTAAACACTTTCTTACAAATTCCTAATCTTAAGCATAATCAAAGATACACCTAAACACAACTCTAAACCACAATTAAAATGCAAAGAAACCTCCCCCATGGGCTGATGCATATTCGGCCATCACTCCCTAATTACCACACATATTAAATTGTTTTCTCACTCAAAGAGCCATGCTTGAGCCATACCTTGAGCCATACCTCACCATGCTTTGAACCATACCTCACCATACCTCAAGAACACATTATCTCACCTCATGGAACTCATGGAAAGCCTCCAATCTGCACCCTCATGGCCGAAACCTCCTCCTCCATGAGCTCCCTCCATTTGTTTCATTTCTCTATAAATAGAATGCCTTGAGGAGCTTGCACCACTTTTAGATCATTTGCTAAGTTTAGGAAACACTCAAAGCTTTTCTTTTTCTCTCAAAGTCTTTGTGTTCTTCAAGTTCTTGGAGTTCTTCAAGTTCTTCATCTTCTTCATCTTCTTCTTCCATCTTCAAGTTCATCACACCAAGTAGGGATTTTCTTTCATGTATTCTTTCTTTAAAGTTCTTGTTCTAAGCTTAATGTTCATAGTTTCTCTTGATTCTTTTTAGAACTTCTTTTCCTTTCCTTGTTCTTGCTCATTTTCGCCATGGGCCTTGGAGTTCAAAGAAATGAGAGCTTGATGATGAGAGTTTCATGATGATGTTCATCACTTGAAACAAACTCTAGAGCTTGATCTTTGTTCTTGAGCAAAAGTGTTTCTAGTTTTTCCTTTCTTGAACCTTTGAGAACTTTAACTTTGATGTTGTTTCAAAATGGTTCTAATGACTCAATGATGAGGTCTCATGATGTTGGTGTTAGTATATCACCAAGATCATGGATTCTAGAGTTTCAAACATTTCTTTTCTTTCCTTGAAGTTTCCGCCATTACCTTTCCTTTTCATGCTAAATGTTTGATTTTCTAAATATGTTATGTTGAGTTCTAAGAACTCTAGACTTTTACTTTGTCTTGGTTTGATGAGTTTGGGTTGAGGTTTAAGTTCCTTTAAAGTCTTGTTAAGAGCTCTAGAAAGATAAAATGAACTTGCATAATTTATTTTATGCTTGCATTCATATTTACATTCTTGCTATGCATCTTTATTTTCAAGCTATCACCTAAGAACATAAAGATTAAAATGGAACTTGCATCTTCACTTAATTTAATTCTCGAAGCCTTTCTATTTCGGCCTTAAAGTCGATTGTTGTTGGGCCAAGAGCACTAAAATAAAGAATTGAATCTTGCATATTTACTTTCAAGCTTGCACGTTTAAGATTATGCTTCGGATATTTACTTTCAAGCTTGCACGTTTAAATTATGCCTTGCATATTTAATTTCAAGTCATCACTTTACTTTGAAAGCAAGATTAAAAATGAAAAGCATGAGCACGTTTAGTTTATGTCGTAACTTAAGAACCTAGAGCTCAAAGACTTGCCCATTTCATTCCAAGTTAAAGTTTAATGTAAACCATACATTGAATGTATGTTTTTCGGCCAAGTAGTGATGATGGACTTCCAATGAGTTTTCATCTAGCTACTAGGACCAATAGTCTATGTTTTAAGTGTTCCTTAAAGTTTTACAAATCTTCATAAGGTTATGTCATTATAAGTTGTGATTCCAATCTCTTTTAGGGGATGGAATATGTTTTGGTCACTGACCTAAGGCTTCACTTAGCCTCTTGATGAATTAAAATGTTTTGCAAAGAGTTTTAGAAGTTCTAGATTGATTCCGAGAGAAACTAGTTAACTTATGTACCTAGAAATGTCAATTTACTTCTCTTATTGAGGCAAGATGTTTTCGGTTCTGATGTGGTGAATGTGATGCTGTATGATGATGTTTTAATGTGTTGGAATGTGTGAAAATATCGTATGATGATGTAGAAGCGATCCTATGCATGATAGGTGAGAAACTAGCTAACTAGAAATACCGTAAAGCTAGAATTTAACATAGTTTTGACCCATTTGTTTATGGAACTAATCCAAACTGTTTTAATGGGGACATAATCAGATTTAGATTGTTTAGACATGAAAAACTTGGTATCATTTGAGTTAGAATTGAATTCTAGCACCTATGGGGAAACTAGTAACTAGAAAACCGTAAAAATGCAAATGTAGAACTCTCTAACATTTAATTCTCTGAATTCTGTCCAGCACCCTTACAACATGATAAACATGATTAATAATTAGTCCTTAAGCATAGGAATGCCTCATAATTGATTTAGATTTAATCCATAGCCTTCTCGCAAAACGGAACCAAGAAAGGGTCTAATACATAAGTTGTAGAACCCGGTATTCACCTGTTAGGATTTCCACCCTATGCTATTCAGATTCAAAAGTAAAATGAGAGGATTATGAATGATGTTTAATTATGAGCCTTAGGTGCTTAAAATATGAACGACGGATGTAGAGAACCATATCTCAAGATTAAGACCCGTAGTGGTCAAAGCATAAGCTACCGTAAGGGTAAGCGTTTGGATGATTTATGATGATGCATGAAGTATGCTAATGATGATGATGTTATTCATATGAGGAATTTATGAGATTATATGTTAATGTGGCATAACGCAAATTAGCAAGGAAATTGATTGTAATGACCGTTTAGGCCGCCGAATTTCCGACAAATTTGGGGACTTAAAGAGATTTTGAAAATTAAGGTACTAAGATGGGTTCTAGGATGACACCGGTTCGGCCGAGCACCTCCATAGAACTCATGTGACATCGGTACCATTTTATACTCTTAGGTGACACCGTTCGGCCGAGCACCCTAAGAGTTTTGCCCCTAACCCGCACTCGGATAGTCGGGATTTATGATACGCTTATCGTTAAGTGGTAAGTAAGAACTAGTGACGACTAGTTAAGGTATGAGCTCATAACCTAGATGTATGACACGTTCTGGGTGACACCGTTCGGCCGAGCACCCCCAGTTCGATTGTCTTTTAGGGTGGCCCATGAGGAAGAGAAGTTCATGATTATGATTATGTCACTCAGTTTTGTCCCATATGAATGTTACTATTGCCACTTTATGCCACCAATGATGATGATGCTTGATGTTATGTTTTATGTATGTGCATTAGGTAGTGCCATGCATACATTTTCTATTATGTTGCATTCATGACATTAAGATCATCTTAAAATGAATGGACCTTGGCTAACGTATATTTTGAAGTTTAAAATGAACTAAATGCATGTTCAGACTTTTCGCATAATTAAACCCAAGGTTCCTGAGGACGTAGATGATGACACCTAGGTAGTAGGAGGCCCTACTGAGATTCTTTAGCAAGATTCTCACTCCCTCTATCTCTTTCTTTCCGTCACGTCTTCAGATGGCGACGTCCGTAGTGTTCGTGGACACCCTGACATGGGAGGTGCACTATGACCCGACTCACGGGTCATACCATTTTGAGGGGCAGTGCACGGTGCGGATTTTCATGTTCGTAGGACGCCCCTTCGCTCATCCCGTGCACACCCATCACTTCTCCCCGACTGCACCCTACGGCGACGACGAGCGGGTTTTTGAGCGTGCGCGTACGCATGACGAGAGAGTACTCCGTAGGCACACCGCCGCCTTAGCCATGCGAGATTATCCCGACTACGTGCCCCGGACCTACTTCTCGGAGACCGACCCATCCGAGGACCCGCCTACCCATCCGTATAGCGAGAACTCTGCCCGCTCTCCACCACAGATAAGGGAGGGCAGTGAGGATACCGTGACTCAGCCACGGCTTGCGCGACGACCGGAGATGCGACCATACCGTGGGGGTCACCCTCGATCCCCGTTCCGCCTCTTCACGTCCGAGGAGCTCGCCCAGTTTCCCGGATATCTGCCTCGATCACGAGATGGTCGCCAGTAGGAGGTTGAGGATGGCCCGAGTTAGAGCACACACCACACAGATAGGGATAAACCTTCTTTTGTTTAGAGGTTATCCTATTAGGTGCACTCGGGTAGGGGAGTAAATTATGTTCATGTTTTATGTTGTATTTTCTTTTATGCATTTCCCCTGTACTAAACTAAGTCCCACACTTATAAGTGGGCAAATTATATATATATGAGATGATATTCAGTGATGTTCATGTTGTGCCTCATGTTATGATGTTGTGAGATAATTGTTTCACTTTACATGGTGTACCGCTTATCGCATTACGCGGCTCTCTCTTTTATTTCAAAAAAAAAATTACCCGTATTTTCCGCTAAGTAATTCAAAGTTAAATGAGAACTATGAAGTAACAGACTAATGATTAACCTAAATATGTTCTAGAGTATTGGGTTAAAAATTAGGATGTTACATGACCAGTAGCTTATTCTATTGTCACGTTACAAGTAATTTTGGCTTAGTCTCTTCAAGCTATCTCACATTTATCACTATTAGATTCAGATTACAAGAGGTTTATGTTTGGGCTGCCACTCAAACTTGTAAGTAGAAAAACACACGAGAAGGAGGGTTGAATCATGTTTGAACTTTTCTTCCTTCACTGAAGATCTAAAAAGCTTTATTGAAATGGCTATCAAGATGAACTTGTAGTGCAGCAGAAAATAATGTTAAACACTTTTACAAATTGAACTTTTTGAACTTGAGCAATAAGGAAAGACATATAAAAACTGTAACGCCCCAATTTTTACTGTCATTAGAAATTACCGAATTACTGTAGGTAATTATTACATAAGATCTGAGGCCGAACAATCCTCAATAAAGGAATATAACATTAGAAGAGAGGTTAGGAGCGATTCATGCGAGAGTCAAATCCTGAATTTCTGTACGTATAAAATGACCAAAATGCCTCTGAAGTTATTTTACTCAGAAAATGAGGATCGTGGGCCCCACCTATTCTCAAGGGGATGTTTTGATGATAATAAGTGATTGTTTGTGTTATGTGTGTTAATAGAGCAGAAGGATCTCAATTTTGAGTTCCGACGCACGAAATGACCAAAACGCCCCTGCGGCTGTTTTAACTCCGATGTGCGTGCCGATTGAGCCCGAACCTCACTAAAATGTTTTAAAATTGTTTTTAAGTCATGATTAACCATTGGTTAAGCTCGGTGGCCTCGGGCAGTTTTTAAGTGAAAGTACGATTTTGCCCATGTTTTTGGGCAGTTTTGTGAATTTCGGGATTTTTGATTCGTATACCGAAACCTAAGCAATATTAAGCTCAAATTAAAGCTTATTAAATTCTAAGTATTAATCTAGAGTCAAAATTATGTATTTAGATTGATTAGAACCCAACATTGCTCAAAAACACCCAAATTGCTTACTAATTCACTTAAACCCTTAACCGTAAATTCTCTAAATTACATGAATACCTTGCCTACACCTAAATAATGCATGGAACACACAAATTTCACTTCTTTGGGCTGTAATGGACGAAATTATTGATGCCATTATGCAGCTGAATTATTGCCAAAAGTTGCACTAAAACAAAATGCCAAAATGTCACCATAAGAGACATAATTCCTTAATTTCATACAACTTTGTCTAAAATGATTTTTCCTCCCTTATTTCTCCTGCAAAATTCCGCCAACTACCTCCTTATTTTGGCCAATTAGAAGCCTCAAAATCTTCTATAAATAGGCTTGCTTGAGTGGTCTTGGAATGCTTTGTTCATAACTAGTTTTTAGGAGCACCAAAAACTTTCTTTCTTCCTCCTCTTTGGCTAAATTCTTTCTTCAATTTTTCAAAGAGATTTTGTTTCATTTCACTTCAAGAAATCAAGTTCTCTTCCTCTTCTTCAACTCAGATTAGGTAGGGAGTAGTTTCTAAATTTATTTCTATGCTTTGAGGAGTTGTGTTTTTAGCTCAAAATGATGAAATTATGAACTTACCTTAGCTTTTCATTTCGGTTTTCCTCTTCATTTTTCTTTAACCAATTCGGCCATATGGCCTAGGTGGAACTAAGATGATGGCTTGATGATGAGGACCTTGAGGGTGGGTTGTAAATCCATCACAAGTTAGGCCTCTAAAGCTTGAAAATTCCACTTGATGCAAAACTTTAAAGAATAATGCTTTATGATGCTAAAACAAAGATTTTTAGTTTAGAACTTGAAAGATGTATTTTCCAAGCTTGTATTTCATGTTTATGTTTCAAGTCATCACTTAATCTTTCAAGATAATAAAGAGGTTGCATCTTGTAACTCCCCGATTTTCTGTCTGAGTGGAAAATGACCGAAATGTGTAACATCCCCTGCTGCTTTATGGATTGACGACTGTCCCCACAAACCAACACGGGTCTTTTCAGCGTGCTTTGTCCTCACTCACACGCTTCTGGGAAAACTTCCAGAGGTCACCCATCCCAAAATTGCTCCAAGTCAAGCACGCTTAATCGTGGAGTTCTTTCGCTTGGGCTAGCGAAAAGAAGATGCATCATGTTAGTATAGGTAGTACAAACCAATTCATATAAGCCCACCTCAACTGTATAGTGTCATACCTATACAGTCTTAGGATCCGTCTCATACGCGTGTGTAATCGGTTCATTCATGTACCCTCCGCTTTCGAAGTGCCGAGAGCCGCTCCTTGTCCGTGCCTCTTTGCCGGCGATCACTCCCGACTTCGCGATCCCCGGCGTTACATGCCCACCCGACTTCCGCTGGTTCGTCCCGAACCACACCGTCTTGGGAGAGGTGCAGGCTCGATACCATTTGTAACATCCCCGCCGCTTTATGGATTGACGATCGCCCCCACAAACCAACACGGGTCTTTTTCAGCGTGCTTTGTCCTCACTCACACGCTTCTGGGAAAACTTCCAGGAGGTCACCCATCCCAAAATTGCTCCAAGTCAAGCACGCTTAATCGTGGAGTTCTTTCATTTAGGCTACCGAAAAGAAGATGCATCTTGTTGGTATAGGTAGTACAAATCAATTCATATAAGCCTCCTCAATCAGTATAGTCCCATACCTATACAGCCTTAGGATCCTCTCATTCGGGTGTGTAATCGGTTCATTCATGTACCCTCCGCTTTCGAAGTCTGCCAGGAGCCGCTCCTTGTCCGTGCCTCTTTGCACCGGCGATCACTCCCCGACTTCGCGATCCCCGGGCGTTACAAAATGCCCCTGAGGTCATTTTCGGCCCGGAATTCGAGGATGGCCGACTCGGCAGTACTCGAAGGGCCAACTCAATGTTTGAAGGGGATTGAATGACCTTTGAGTTGTTCCGGAGGCGAAAGTCTCATTTTTCGCAGTTTCGGGTCAAAATGACCAAAATACCCCTGTACCGTTTTACGCGGGTAAAAGTGCCGTTTGAGCCCGAAACTTTCCCCAGAGGTTTAAAAACACGTTTTCATGTGTCTAGAGGTCTCTGTTCAAGTCCCGGTGGTCCCCGGCAGTTTTAGTGCAAAATTATGATTTTGCCCCTAGAATAGTGTTTTTGAGCTTAATGACGTAATTAAGCAAACCTAAGCAATATTAGGCTCTAAACAAAGATTAATTAATTTTCCTAATTAATCTAGAGTCAAAATAATTTATTAAAGTTAATTAGAACCTAAAATTGCTTGGATTAAACTTAAATCCCTTTTTAGAACTCAAGATGCCTAGTCTTGGAATCTTAAATAGTATTTTCTCTCTCCAATTCCTTAAATCAAGGAAGTGTGTCTAGAATTGTTTAGACTCTAAATTGAGGATCTAACTCACTAATGGTGCAAGACCACTCCTTAATTATATCTAGACCATCCTAATTATCCATTTTCCTTACCTAAACACTTTCTTACAAATTCTTAATCTTAAGCATAATCAAAGATACACCTAAACACAACTCTAAACCACAATTAAAATGCAACTAATCCTCTCCCAAATCTGATGCACATGGCCGAAATTCTCTTCCCAATTTGACCACATGTTGAATTGTTTCTCACTCAAAGAACCATGCTTGAGGCCATACCTTGAACCATACCTCACCATACTTTGAACCATACCTCACCATGCCTCAAGACCACATTATCTCACCTCATGGAACTCATGGGTTCCCTCCCCATCTGATGGCCGAAACTCCTCCCCCTCCATGCACCTTCCATTTGCTTCATTTCTCTATAAATAGATGGCCTTGGGAAGCTTGCACCACTTTTAGATCATTTGCTAAGTTTAGGAACACTCAAAGCTTTTCTTTTTCTCTCAAAGTTCTTGTGTTCTTCAAGATCTTCAAAGTTCTTCAAGTTCTTCATCTTCTTCTTCCATCTTCAAGAACATCACACCAAGTAGGGATTTTCTTTCAAGTATTCCTTTCTTTAAAGTTCTTGTTCTAAGCTTTATGTTTATAGTTTCTCTTGATTCTTTTTAGAACTTCTTTTCTTTTCCTTGTTCCTTCTCATTTTCGGCCATGGGCCTTGAGGTTCAAAGAAATGAGAGCTTGATGATGAGAGTTTCATGATGATGTTCATCACTTGAAACAAACTCTAGAGCTTGATCTTTGTTCTTGAGCAAAAATGTTTCTAGTTCTTCCTTTCTTGAACTCTTGAGAACTTTAGTTTTGATGGTGATTCAAAATGGTTTTAAGGACTCAATGATGAGGTCTCATGATGTTGGTGTTATTATATCATCAAGATCATGGACCCTAGAGTTTTAAAATGTTCCCTTTTCCTTTTGAAGTTTCGGTCCCCTTCCTTTCTTTTTCTAAGTTTCATGGTTTGATTCCTAAAAATATTATGTTGAGTTCTAAGAACTCTAGACTATATCATATCTTGGTTTAATGAGTTTGGGTTAAGGTTTAAGTTCCTTTAAAGTCTTGTTAAGAACTCTAGAGAGATAAAATGAACTTGCATAATTTATCTTATGCTTGCACTCATGTTTACATTCTTGTTATGCACCTTTACTTTCAAGCTATCACCTAAGAACATAAAGATTAAAATGGAACTTGCATCATCATTTAACTTAATTCTCAAAGCCTTTCTATTTCGGCCTTAAAGTCGATTGTTGTTGGGCCTAGAGCACTAAAATAAAGAATTGAACTTGCATCATCACCTAATTAATTTCTCAAATGCCTATCTATTTCGGCCTTAAAGTCGATTGTTGTTGGGCCAAGAGCACTAAAATAAAGAATTGAATCTTGCATATTTACTTTCAAGCTTGCACGTTTAAGTTTATGTCTCGCATATTTACTTTCAAGCTTGCACATTTAAGTTTATGCCTTGCATATTTAATTTATGTCATCACTATATTTTGTAAGCAAGATTGAAAATGAAAAGCATGAGCACGTTTATTTTATGTCGTAACTTAAGAACCTAGAGCTCAAAGACTTGCCCATTTCATTCCAAGTTAAAGTTTAATGTGAAACCATTCTTTGATTGCATGTTTTCGGCCAAGTAGTGATGATGGACTTGCAATGAGTTTTCATCTAGCTACAAGGACCAATAGTCTATGTTCTAAGTTTTTCTTAAAAGCTTTACAAACCTTTTCAAGGTTATGTTGTCATGAGATATGACTTTATTCCCTTTTAGGAGATGAAATATATTTTGGTCATTGACCTAAGGCTTCTCTTAGCCCCTTGATGAATTAAAATGATTTGCAAAGAGTTTTAGAAATTCTAAATTGATTCCAAGAGAAACTAGTTAACTTATGTACCTAGAAATGTCAATTTAACTCTCTTATTGAAGTTAAATGTTTTCGGTTCTGATATGATGAGTGTGATGTTGTATGATGATGTTTTGATATGTTGGAATGTGTGAAAATATCATATGATAATGTAGAAGCGATCCTATGCATAATAGGTAAGAAACTAGCTAACTAGAAATACCGTAAAGCTAGAATGTAACATAGTTTTGACCCATTTGTTTTTGGAACTTATCCAAACTGTTTTAATGGGAGCATAATCAGATTAGGATTGTTTAGACATGAAAAACTTGGTAACATTTGAATTAGAATCGAATTCTAGCACCTATAGGGAAACTAGTTACTAGAAAACCGTAAAAGTGCAAGTTTAGAACTCTTAGAACATTTATTTTTCTGGATTCTGTCCAGCACCCTTACAACATGATAAACATGATTAATAATTAGTCCTTAAGCATAGGAATGCCTCATAATTGATTTAGATTTAATTTATAGCGCCTTAGGCGAAGACGGAACCGAGAAAGGGTCTAAAACGTAAGTTCTAGAACCCGTAACCACAAGTTAGAAATTATGCTCTATGCCTTTCAAAATTGAGAATGAATATGAGAATTAGGAATGATGATTAATTATGAGCCCTTAGGTGCATAACTTATGAGCGATGGATGTTAGAGAACTATATCTCAAGATTTAGACCCGTAAGGGTCAAAGCATAAGCTACCGTAAGGGTAAAACATTTGAATGTTCTATGATGATGCATGTGGTATGTAAATGATGATGATGTTATTCATATGAGGAATTCATGAGGTTGTATGTTTATGAGAGTATATATTGTTGATATGTTGATGCTCACGCCATGATGTGTTATGCAAAATTATGATATTATGATGCTTATGATGCACAGGATGATTATGATGCCTTATGTTGGTATTGAATGGCTATGCATGCTCTATATGTTGGTTGGCATAAAGCAAGTTTGATGGAAATCCGGTGTACGCCGTTACGCTGCCGAATTTCCCATCAAACTTAAGTACTTGAGAAAAAGCATGCGAAAACTCCTGGGCGACACTGGTTCGGCCGAGCACCCCCAGGATAGGTTCTGGGTGGCACCGGTTCAACCGAGCACCCCCAGAACAGATGTGACATAGTACTGAGACGCATTTCTCCCGCTACGGTGGGGAGGAAACAAATCCGTGAGGGTATTGACATTGAGCTTGCCAAAGCGGACAATTATTGTGTACTAGATACCATGAGCGTTTCAAAGAAGGAAATGATCCTAAGATAGGTGATCCAAGAAAGTTATGTATACCCCCTCAATTAGCCCATATTAAATCTAGTGACGACTAGTTAGGATTGAGCTCCTTCCTAGGCGATAGGTGAGATGTAGTTTGGTGACCAGATTATCGCCGGGCCGGTGAATCGGTTGGACTTTTGGTGGATATGTTAAGAGGGTGGTCTTTAAGAAAAAGAACTTAAGAGCTTTATTTATAAGAAAGATATCACATGAAAATTACTATGCCTCTTTATGCCACATATATGATTCTTGTTTCCTTATGATGTCCCCAAGTATTACGACTTTCGTGTTAATATGCATATGGTATTGTCATGCATTCATCAAATATCTGTTGCATTCATGTCATTAAGATACATACTAAAAGACACCCACTTCGGATAAGTAGATTTGTAAAGCCTAAAACCAATCCTTATGCATGTACACCTTTTTCATAATTAAAACCGAGGTGGCTGGGGATGACGACGATGACACTAGTGTTAGAGTCGGGAATCCTTACTGAGAATCTCGAATGAGTTTCTCATCCCCTCCTTTTCTTCCGTGTCGTCTCTAGATAAGGATTACAATGAGGTTCGTGACTTCTTCTGAGGCTCGCGCTTAAGGGACGCACTAGCAGACGGAGCAGAGGGTTGCTGCGGGAGCATAGATAGCTTAGCTTTTTGGGTTGATACTTATTCAACCTCATAGGTGGATAAGGATGACTTCATATATATAGGCGTGTTTTGATGTAAATGATGGTACAATGATGTTAGTTGTCTATGTATCTATGAAGATGTGATGATATTATGATTGTTATGTATAATACTATGTTTCATGATTATCAATGGTGTGGCTACCTTTTCTTGCACGTTATGGTTATGACGAATGTTAGGTTAGTGTGCGGCTCGCGTTTTGCTTTCAAGTTTCAAAAAGAAAAATTTATTCGTATTTTTTGCTAAGTATTTTAATGAAAGGTTGTAAAGAATGAGACTAAAAGAGTAATAGACTAATGATTAACCTAAATATGTTCTAGAGTATTGGGTTAAAAATTAGGATGTTACACATCTCATATTTAATTTATAATGGCTAAAAGAATCAACGCATGGCATGTTTATTTTATGCCATCACCTAAAGATCCTAGAAGTCAAAGACTTGGCAATGTATCACAAGCAAAGAAATATGATTATTGGAGTTAAAGAATTTATTCTTTAAAAAGTCTTGAGATTGGAGCTTAAAAAGATGTAATAATAATTCTCTTCTCCCTTCACCGGTCCTGTGCGGACTACCGCCGCTCCGGTTTCTTAATATTCTGTTCTCCCTCCACTGGTCCTGTGCGGATTACCGCCGCTCCAGTTTCTTGCATCATGTTTATATTTCAAGTTCTTGCATCATGTTTAATTTTCAAGTCATCACCTTAAATCTTAAAGATAAATAAATGGAATTGCATATCATGTTTATAATTCCAAGCTATCACCTTATAAAGATAAGATTAAAATAAGGTTGCATAGCATGTTTATAATTCTAAGATGTCACCTAAATCTCTAAAGCTCAAGACTTACTCCTTTTATCTTAAGTGAGAATTTTAATTGTGAAGATCCTCCCAAGTTTGACAAAAGAACTAGTTTCTAAATGAGTTTTAAGACTTTGCAAGGATTTTACGGGGAACTAGTATTTTATATGCACTTAAAATATGATTATATGTAATTGCATGAGCTTCATGATTCGGCCACTGATCTGAGCTTAGTATCAATGTATGATAATGATTTGATATGTTTGAAGTTGTGATAATTATGGTTTATTGTTAAGAGAATGATTTCCTGGCTTGCATGTTATAGTTGCTGTTGCAAATAATGAGAATGCTTATGCATGAAATATTCTTTATTATGTAAAATTTACCTTTGTTGCTAGAAGAAAGTGTATAATTGTAAAAGTGTAATTTGGAAAGGTTCTGGTTAAGGAAAGACTTGGTATTTAAGCGTGTCCATTGTGACCCACCTCTCTTTCCTGGGAATCTCCCAGATGCATGATTATAGTTGATATATATTATTCTAGCTTAAGACTATAAATGAGAAAATGCTATGATGTTTATGAATTGTTTTGTGATACAACATGCAAAGATTTAATGGTGACTTAAACTTATAAGACAATGATCCTTTGGAACCATCAGACTATAGGTGGTGAAAAGGTGATTTTAGCCCTCTAACCCGTTCTCTCAAAAGGGTAGAGTCGGGACTTTTGCTTATCAAAAGGGATAAGTATATGCTAGTGACGACTAGTAAAGTATGAGCTCATAACCTAAATTACTCCCAAAAGGGTGGAGTATAGGGTGGCCCAAGGAAAATAATGATGATGATAAGATTTTAAGTCACCTAAGGCACTAAAGAAATGAAATATGTGCACTGTGTCCATGTGTAGCTAATATTATATGATGTTCTTTTATGCATGTTATTTTGATAATGATGATGAGGAATATGATGTAATGATAAAGGAAAAGTTCATTGTAAATATGACATGTTAAGATTATGATGCATTATAAGACGCATGATTAAAAATTGACGAACCTCGGTTAAGTATTTGTCCGAACTTAAAATGAATCTTTGCATGCTCATTATTTTAGAATAATCCCGAGGTTCCTAGGGACTTTGATGATGACACTGTAGAAGGAGGTACCCTACTGAGAATTCTTTAGCAAGATTCTCATTCCCTTTTCTTTATTTCCATCATTGTCTCCAGATTCAAATGGCGACATTCGTCCTGTTCGTTGATAGCCCTACTTGGGAATTCCACTTTGATCCGGTGCATCACTCGTATCATTTTGAAGGGAGGTGCGCAGTTCGTGTTTTTATTTACATAGGTCGTCCGTTTGCACATCCTGTCCCTAGTTATCGATTTTCTCCTACTTCTCCCTATGGCGATGAAATGGTTTTCGAACATGCACGTCCACTTGATGAAAGGATATTACGTTCTTATCCTGCTTCATCTGCTGTCCATGGATTTCCAGAGTATGTTCCCGAGACGAGATATTCTAAAACTGATCCTTCAAAGGACACTCCTACTCATGTATATTCTGAGAGCTCTGCTCCTACTTCCACACGTGTAAGAGAGGGTAGTGAGGAAACAGTTGTTCAGCCGAGGTTAGCAAGAACGTCGTCCATGCGACCCCAGCCTGGTGCATCTCGTGTGTCCCCTCCTGAGGGAGCTCATCAGTGGATCGGATTTATTCCCCCATTTCCAGGACAGTGGCCATAGAAGGTTCTTAGTAGATTTATGTGTGTTCATGCACCCTAGTTTTAGGATAACCTTCCCGGCTTATGGAGTTATCTAGTTTAGGGGCATGTATTTCCTTATGTATATTTTCTTGTATGGGTTTGCATAAGACAATGATGTATGATCATAACCCACCCTTTGAGTGAGGTTATTGTATGTAAATATATGTTATAATGTGCTTATGGATGTTATATGATGGAGCCAAAGTGATATGATGTGATATATTCTTAAACGTCTTATTATACTTTGCTTACTCGTTCACGTTGTACTCGGCTAACGTTTTCAATTATGTTTTTTTTATAAAAAAAAATGGCTCGTAATTTCATTAAGTATTTTCAAATTATGAAGAAAGAACCAAAGCAAGGAGTAAAGTCTAGTCATTAATCAGATTCAACCTAGGTGTATTTGGTTAATTACTAGGGTGTTACATTTTGGTATCAAAGCAGTTCGATTCTCTTGGAGCTTGAGGATTGGACTGGCTATGCTTCTAAAGCATAATACGTTAGTGACGTCATGTGTAGATGCTTATCATTAGGATGAGCTTGAGTGCCATGGTAACTTGCTCACTTTACATGGAATATTGGGCCTGATCACCTCAGTGTTGCTGTTTTGTGTGTTTAGGGACCAATGGCACGTCAACAACAGACTAGGAGCGCAGCACAGAATAATCAAGACAATGAGACAGCCGAAGCACTCCGCGACGTAGCAAGGACCATGAGAATGATGATGGAACGAATGGATCAGGATCGTCAAGCCAATATGAATCAAGGACATGAGATTCCTGAACATGCCCGTTTCGGGGAGTTTCGTAAGACGAACCCACCAGTTTTCAAGGGGACCCTGAATCCAAATATTGCAGATGAATAGATTCGGAATATTGAGAAGGTCTTTGCTGTAGTCCCATGCTCGGAGGAGCAAAAGGTCACCTTCGCTACTCATATGCTTAAGGGTGATGCCAGTTTCTGGTAGACAGGTGTTCGAAGACTCCTGGAGACGACCGACGTGGACATTGATTGGGAACTATTCAAGGTCCATTTTTACGAAAAGTACTTTCCAGAGTCAGTTAGAAATGCCAAGGACATTGAATTCATGCAACTTGTCCAAGGGAATATGAATGTGGCCCAGTACACTGCCAGATTTGAAGAACTCATTAAGTTCTCAAGAATGTACCAAGGAAACCCTGATGAGTACTGGAAATGCATTACATACGAGTCAGGGTTGAAAGCGGAACTTAATGTGGCAGTTGCACATTTGGAGATTAGGGATTTCTCTACCCTAGTTAACAAATGTCGGATTATTGAAGAAGGTCAGAGAAAACTAAGCACCCCAAAGTCAGATAATATTACCAAAAAGTTGACACCTCAAGGTCAGCAGTTCAAGAGGCAGAATCGACCTCTATTTCCCCCTCAATCAAGACCACAAGGGCCACAAAGAAATTTTCAACAAGGATGGCCAAACAACAACAACCGCTATAATAACAACCGCTACAACAATAACCCCAGTAACAATCACAACAACAACAATAACAACAATAATAGGAAAACACCACAAAGAGGTCTAGTAGTACCTCCACGGCCTGCGCCATCCATGGAATGTCCCAAGTGCGGCAAGAATCATGGGAGCATGCCATGTCGAGCCGGAACAAACGTGTGCTATCGGTGTGGAAAACCAGGTCATTACTCCCGAGAATGCACGGAAAGGAACCCGCCAACCCCCAATCCCAAGCCACAATACCAGGGAAGGGTATTTCTTGTTATCTTGAAGAAACAATGAAGTCACGAAATCTCGTGGAAGGTAAGGGTAATATGCATGGTAAAGACTTAATTGTACTATATGATTCTGGCGCTTCTCATTCTTTTATCTCCCATTCATGTGTTAAAAGCCTTAATTTACCTATGACTGAGCTTCCTTTTGACCTTATTGTTTCTACCCCGACTGGAAAACTCGTTAGGACATGTAAATGTTGTTTAGATTGTAGTTTTATTATAGATAATAGATCCTTTGTTTTAGATCTTATTTGCTTACCCATGCGAGGTTTAGATGTGATTCTTGGCATGGATTGGCTTGAGGCCAACCGTGTACTGTTAAACTGTTATGAGAAAACCATTACTTTTCTTCCTGTTCCTATTGAACCTAAGAAACCCATAAGTCTTTACATAACTGCTGTGGAAATGGACTGTGGTAAGGGTGAGAGTAAAGGTTACATTTTCTTAGCCGCTAGTGATGTAGACTTTGAGCAAAGTATCGATGAGATACCAATAGTAAGAAATTATCCCGATGTATTTCCAAATGAGATACCAGAGTTTCCCCCCAAGAGAGAGATAGAGTTTTTCATAGAGTTGCTTCCAGGTGCGGGACCTATATCCATAGCCCCATACAGGATGTCCCCATTAGAATTGACCGAGTTAAAAACTAAATTGGAAGATTTATTGGAGAAAAAGTTTGTTAGGCCTAGTGCATCACCTTGGGGAGCCCCTGTGTTGTTTGTAAAGAAAAAGGATGGGAATATGAGGATGTGTGTAGATTATAGGCAGTTGAATAAAGTAACGGTAAAAAACAAGTATCCTCTGCCTAGGATCGATGATTTGATGGACCAACTGAAAGGTGCGGTAGTGTTTTCTAAGATAGATTTGAGGTCAGGCTACCATCAAATTAGAGTGAGAGATGAAGACATACCTAAAACGGCCTTTCGCACTCGATACGGCCATTTTGAGTTTGCAGTAATGTCCTTTGGGTTAACCAATGCTCCACCTGTTTTTATGGATTACATGAATAGGATCTTTCGACCCTATTTGGATCAGTTTGTGGTTGTCTTTATAGATGACATTCTCATATATTCTAAGACCCATGAGGAGCATGAATACCACCTGACCATAGTACTGGAAATCTTAAAGGAAAAGAAACTATATGCCAAGTTTTCCAAGTGTAAGTTTTGGTTGGATAAGGTGAAATTTTTAGGGCATGTAGTATCTAAGAAAAGAATTGTTGTAGATCCTAGTAAGGTAGAAGCGGTAGTAAACTGGGAAAGACCAACCACGGTAACTGAAGTAAGGAGCTTTTTGCGTTTAGCCAGTTATTACCGTCGATTTATCAAGGGATTTTCCCAGATTTCCCTACCTTTGACCAAGCTGACTAGGAAGAACACCCTTTTTTCATGAACCCCGGAATGTGAAAAGAGCTTTCAAGAGTTAAAACACAAGCTAACCTCGACCCCTGTTTTAGTGTTACCCGACCCCAATGTGCCTTTCGAGATGTATTGTGATGCTTCGAAAAAGGGTTTAGGTTGTGTATTGATGCAAGATAGGCAAGTGGTGGCCTATGCATCAAGACAACTCAAGCCACATGAGGCAAACTACCCTACCCATGACCTTGAGTTAGCTGCCGTCGTGTTTGCTCTAAAGATTTGGAGACACCATTTATATGGAGTTAAGTTTGAGGTGTTTTCCGATCACAAGAGTTTGAAATATCTCTTTGATCAAAAAGAGCTAAACATGAGGCAAAGGCGATGGATGGAGTTCTTGAAAGATTATGATTTTGGATTGAACTACCATCCTGGTAAAGCTAATGTTGTAGCTGATGCTTTGAGTAGAAAGTCCTTACAAGTGTCCCGTTTGATGGTGAAGGAGGTTGAATTGATTGAGCAATTTAGGGACTTAAACCTAGGAATGACTTTGACCACTAAGGGCATTAGAGCTTGTCATCTTAGAGTGACAAGTGAGTTCAAAGAAAGGATTGTTCAAGCTCAAGGGGCGATCTTTGAGTTTCAAGAGACTTTAGGGGCAGTGAAGGCAGGAAAGTTGATAGGTTTTACCCAAGGAATGGACGATTTATGGAGGTTTAAAGGTCGAATATTTGTACCTGCTAGTGGTTACCTCCGAAAAGATATTTTGGAGGAAGCCCATAAGAGCCATTTTACCCTGCATCTTGGTGCCACCAAGATGTATCAAGATTTGAAGAAGATGTTCTGGTGGCCTGGAATGAAGAAAGATGTGTACACATGGGTGAGTAAGTGCTTGGTGTTTCAAAAGGTGAAGATTGAACACCAAAAACCCTCTGGAATGCTGCAACCTCTGTCGATCCCTGAGTGGAAGTGGGATAGTATCTCCATGGATTTTGTGACTGGATTACCGAGGACCCAAATGAATCATGATACCATATGGGTAATCGTGGATTGATTGACGAAGTCAGCCCACTTTTTACCTATTAAGGTGACTTATTCCTTGGATGGGTTAGCACAATTATATATTCAGGAGATAGTGAGGTTACATGGGGTGTCGTCGACGATAATCTCAGACCGGGATCCGCGGTTTACATCACGATTTTGGGGAGTCTTTCAAAAGGCGTTTGGTTCAAAGCTGTGTCTAAGCACGACCTATCACCCCCAAACAGATGGTCAATCTGAAAGAACTATCCAAACCTTGGAGGATATGTTAAGGGCATGTGTTTTAGATCAAAGGGGAAGTTGGGATAAGTACTTGCCACTGATTGAATTTGCATATAATAACAGTATCATGCAAGTATCGGTATGGCACCGTATGAGACCCTCTATGGACGGAAATGTCAATCTCCCTTATGTTGGTATGAACCCGGAGAGCAAAGTTTACTCGGACCTGATATTGTGAGGGAAACAACGGAACAAATCAAGAAGATTAGGGATAAGATTCTTACTGCTCAAAGTCGACAGAAAAACTTTGCGGACAAGCGGTGAAAACCGCTAGATTTTCAAGAAGGGGACCACGTGTTCCTAAGGATCACCCCCACCACAGGCATAGGCCGAGCAATAAAAGTAAAGAAATTGAGCCCCAGATTTCTTGGTCCGTTTGAAATCCTTACTAAAGTAGGACCTGTAGCCTACCGTATAGCCCTACCCCCGAGTCTATCCAACCTTCATGATGTTTTCCATGTCTCTCAGTTAAGAAAGTATCAATCTGACTCGAGTCATGTACTAGAGCCAGAACATGTACAATTAAGAGATAACCTGACATTTAACTTACTACCCACGAGAATCATCGATCGAGGAGTTAAGCAGTTAAGGAACAAGGCTGTACCCCTGGTCAAAGTAGCATGGGGACAGGGTGAAACCGAAGAATTTACATGGGAGCTGGAATCGAACATGAAAGCACAATACCCCGAGTTGTTCTCAGGTAACGAATTTCCGGGGGAAATTCTTTTTAAGAATGGGAGTAATGTAATGCCCCAATTTTTACTGTCATTAGAAATTACCAAATTACTGTAGGTAATTATTACATAAGATTTGAGGCCGAATAATCCTCAATAAAGGAATATAACATTAGAAGAGAGGTTAGGAGCGATTCATGCGAGAGTTGCAAATCCCGAATTTCTGTACGTATAAAATGACCAAAATGCCCCTGAAGTTATTTTACTCAGAAAATGAGGATCGTGGGCCCCACCTATTCTCAAGGGGATGTTTTGATGATAATAAGGGATTGTTTGTGTTATGTGTGTTAATAAAGCAGAAGGATCTCAATTTTGAGTTAACGCCTTGAAAATGACCAAAGCAGCCCTTGCTTGTTGTTCTAACTCCGATGTGCATGCCGACTGAGCCCGAACCTCACTAAAATGTTTTAAAATTTGTTTTTAAGCCATGATTAACCATTGGTTAAGCTCGGGTGGCGTCAGGCAGTTTTTAAGTGAAAGTACGATTTTGCCCCTGTTTTTGGGCAGTTTTGTGAATTTCAGGATTTTTGATTCGTATACCGAAACCTAAGCAATATTAGGCTCAAATTAAAGCTTATTAAATTCTAAATATTAATCTAGAGTCAAAATTATGTATTTAGATTGATTAGAACCCAAAATTGCTCAAAAACACCCAAATTGCTTACTAATTCACTTAAGCCCTTAACCGTAAATTTTCTAAATTACATGAATACATTGCCTACACCTAAATAATGCATGGAACAAAAATTTCACTTCTTTGGGCTGTAATGGATGAAATTATTGATGCCATTATGCAGCTGAATTATTGCCAAAAGTTGCACTAAAACAAAATGCCAAAATGTCACCATAAGAGACATAATTCCTTAATTTCATACAACTTTGTCTAAAATGATTTTTCCTCCCTTATTTCTCCTGCAAAATTCTGCCAACTACCTCCTCATTTTGGCCAATTAGAAGCCTCAAAATCTTCTATAAATAGGCTTGCTTGAGTGGTCTTGGAATGCTTTGTTCATAACTAGTTTTTAGGAGCACCAAAAACTTTCTTTCTTCCTCCTCTTTGGCTGAATTCTTTCTTCAATTTTTCAAAGAGATTTTGTTTCATTTCACTTCAAGAAATCAAGTTCTCTTCCTCTTCTTCAACTCAGATTAGGTAGGGAGTAGTTTCTAAATTTATTTCTATGCTTTGAGGAGTTGTGTATTTAGCTCAAAATGATGAAGTTATGAACTTACCTTAGCTTTTCATTTCGGTTTTCCTCTTCATTTTTCTTTAACCAATTCAGCCATATGGCCTAGGTGGAACTAAGATGATGGCTTGATGATGAGGACCTTGAGGGTGGGTTGTAAATCCATCACAAGTTAGGCCTCTAAAGCTTGAAAATTCCACTTGATGCAAAACTTTAAAGAATAATGCTTTATGATGCTAAAACAAAGATTTTTAGTTTAGAACTTGAAAGATGTATTTTCCAAGCTTGTATTTCATGTTTATGTTTCAAGTCATCACTTAATCTTTCAAGATAATAAAGAGGTTACATCTCATATTTAATTTATGCTCTCACTTTATTTCATAATGGTTAAAAGAATCAACGCATGACATGTTTATTTTATGCCATCACCTAAAGATCCTAGAGGTCAAAGACTTGGCCCTGTATCACAAGCAAAGAAATATGATTATTGGAGTTAAAGAATTTATTCTTTAAAAAGTCTTGAGATTGGAGCTTAAAAAGATGTAATAATAATTCTCTTCTTCCTTCACCGGTCCTGTGCGGACTACCGCCGCTCCGGTTTCTTAATATTCTCTTCTCCCTCTACTGGTCCTGTGCGGATTACCGCCGCTCCAGTTTCTTGCATCATGTTTAATTTTCAAGTCATCACCTTAAATCTTAAAGATAAAGAAATGGAATTGCATATCATGTTTATAATTCCAAGCTATCACCTTATAAAGATAAGATTAAAATAAGGTTGCATAGCATGTTTATAATTCTAAGATGTCACATAAATCTCTAAAGCTCAAGACTTACTCCTTTTATCTTAAGTGAGAATTTTAATTGTGAAGATCCTCCCAAGTTTGACAAAAGAACTAGTTTCTAAATGAGTTTTAAGACTTTGCAAGGATTTTACAGGGAACTAGTATTTTATATGCACTTAAAATATGATTCTATGTAATTGCATGAGGTTCATGATTCGGCCACTGATCTGAGTTTAGTAGCAATGTATGATAATGATTTGATATGTTTGAAGTTGTGATAATTATGGTTTATTGTTAAGAGAATGATTCACTGCATGTTAGAGATAAAACTAGCTCCCTAGAACAACCGAAGAGCTAGAATTTACCTAATTTTTGACCCCTTTAAGTTTACCCAATGCCAAATCTGTTTTAGTATGTTATAATTCTGTCTAGGATTAGTTAGCCACGAAAAATTTGGTATCAATTAGAGTAAGATTGATCCCGAACACTAAAAATGAACTTAGCAACTAGAAAACCATAAAAACAAGATTTCTAGAACTCTAGGGAATGAAATTTATGCATTCTATCCAGAATCTTTAGCAACGATAAGAACCAGGTTTTATTATGTTTAAATAAGGGAGAATGATTCATAATTGGTTTAGTAACTAATTTCAGCATCATAGGGAAAGCTGGTAACAAGAAAGGATTTAAAACATAACTTCTAGCATACCGTAAAACCTTAGGAACAACTTACTACCTATGCTACCCCATTTGATTTAATAGTGTTCTTAAGGCCTATAAATAATCGTAAGGATGGTAATAAATCCCTTAGGTGCATAACTAATTAGTTCTATAATTGATAATTCTATGTAAGTATTGGATGCTTATTAAGTACTTGATATCATTGAATGATTTCCTGGCTTGCATGTTATAGTTGCTGTTGCAAATAATGAGAATGCTTATGCATGAAATATTCTTTATTATGTAAAATTTACCTTTGTTGCTAGAAGAAAGTGTATCATTGTAAAAGTGTAATTTGGAAAGGTTCTGGCTAAGAAAAGACTTGGTATTTAAGCATGTCCATTGTGACCCACCTCTTTTTCCTGAGAATCTCCCAGATGCATGATTATAGTTGATATATATTATTCTAGCTTAAGACTATAAATGAGAAAATGATATGATGTTTATGAATTGTATTGTGATATAACATGCAAAGATTTAATGGTGACTTAAACTTATAAGAAAATGATCCTTTGGAACCATCAGACTATAGGTGGTGAAAAGGTGATTTTAGCCCCCTAACCCGTTCTCTCAAAAGGGTAGAGTCGGGATTTTAGCTTATCAAAAGGGATAAGTATATGCTAGTGACGACTAGTAAAGTATGAGCTCATAACCTAAATTACTCCCAAAAGGGTGGAGTATAGGGTGGCCCAAGGAAAATAATGATGATGATAAGATTTTAAGTCACCTAAGGCACTAAAGAAATGAAATACGTGCACTGTGTCCATGTGTAGCTAATATTATATGACGTTCTTTTATGCATGTTATTTTGATAATGATGATGAGGAATATGATGTAATGATAAAGGAAAAGTTCATTGTAAATATGACATGTTAAGATTATGATGCATTATAAGACGCATGATTAAAAATTGTCGAACCTCGGTTAAGTATTTGTCCGAACTTAAAATGAATCTTTGCATGCTCACTATTTTAGAATAATCTCGAGGTTCCTAGGGACTTTGATGATGACACTGTAGAAGGAGGTACCCTACTGAGAATTCTTTAGCAAGATTCTCACTCCCTTTTCTTTATTTCCGTCATTGTCTCCAGATTCAAATGGCGACATTCGTCCTGTTCGTTAATACCCCTGCTTGGGAATTCCACTATGATCCGGTGCATCGCTCGTATCATTTTGAAGGGAGGTGCACAGTTCGTGTTTTTATTTACATAGGTCGTCCATTTGCACATCCTGTCCCTAGTTATCGATTTTCTCCTACTTCTCCCTATGGCGATGAAATGGTTTTCAAACATGCACGTCCACTTGATGAAAGGATGTTACGTTCTTATCCTGCTTCATCTGCTGTCCATGGATTTCCAGAGTATGTTCCCGAGATGAGATATTCTGAAACTGATCCTTCAGAGGTCACTCCTACTCATGTATATTCTGAGAGCTCTGCTCCTACTACCACACGTGTAAGAGAGGGTAGTGAGGAAATAGTTGTTCAGCTGAGGTTAGCAAGAAGGCCATCCATGCGACCCCAGCCTGGTGCATCTCGTGTGTCCCCTCCTGAGGGAGCTCATTAGTGGATCGGATTTATTCCCCTATTTCCAGGACAGTGGCCATAGAAGGTTCTTAGTAGATTTATGTGTGTTCATGCACCCTATTTTTAGGATAACCTTCCCGGCTTATGGAGTTATCTAGTTTAGGGGCATGTATTTCCTTATGTATATTTTCTTTTATGGGTTTGCATAAGACAATGATGTATGATCATAACCCACCCTTTGAGTGAGGTTATTGTATGTAAATATATGTTATAATGTGCTTATGGATGTTATATGATGGAGCCAAAGTGATATGATGTATTCTTAAACGTCTTATTATACTCCGCTTACTCGTTCACGTTGTACTCGGCTCACGTTTTCAATCATGTTTTTTGTAAAAAAAAAATGGCTCATAATTTCACTAAGTATTTTCAAATTATGAAGAAAGAACCAAAGCAAGGAGTAAAGTCTAGTCATTAATCAGATTCAACCTAGGTGTATTTGGTTAATTACTAGGGTGTTACATATGAAAGCTTACCTTTGAAGACACACTTCCTCGGCCATCAAAGGGAGAGCATCAGAAACCTCCATTTTCCATTTCTCATGAGCTCCAAATTGCCTTCCAATCCCAAAAACCTTAGCCTATAGTTGATAAAACCTCAAACTCTCTTCACAAAACTTGTTCTACTCCTCAATACCTACCAAACTAACCAATTAGAATTTGAATCCATCATAGTTCTCCGCCTTGAGAGATCATTCTTCACTGCCTAAGGGAGTCTTTGGGCTTGAATTGGTCGCCTTGAAGTGAAGGGAAATCAAGTGGAATAACCTTTGAAGTTATAAAGCTTTGAAGCTTTCAAAGTAGGGTTTTCTTTGGCCTTTCTTTTGCAAAATTTTTTTGAACAATTCTTACTGGTTTCAGTCCGAAATTTCTAGTTAATTTGGTTGATGTTATGTTGATATTGATGTGTTAATTTTGGTGGAGTGTTTGGATGATGTTAAAAATCATTTTTGCTCAAGAGAAATTGAAATATGCATGCTGGATTTTCAGTTCTGTTCTAGGCAGCAGATAATCACGAATTTTCTAGGTGAATTATGGTTGTTTTCATGAGCTATGAAAAAGTATATGTTGAAGGTAACATCCTAGGATAGTTCCATGAATTTGTTTGAGCTCTGGTTTTGATTCCTAATGCCTTGAGAAATTCAAGAACCGAAGTGGTAACTATGCTGCCTGAAATGTTGAATCTGATGCTGTGAACTTGTAAAATTTTATTAACCTAGTAAATGATCGAATTTTGAGCTGAAAGTTTTACAGGATATTAAGGACATATTAAAGTCCCCTGAATTTTTATATGATTTGATATGATCATTTGGTAGGGTAATAAAATTGGGAACTATGGCTGTTGGCTATAAATAGGGGGTTTCTAACCTCCGAATTTGTCTAATTGTTTTGACATATTTACAGAATTCTTTTTGTTATGAAAATTTTATGGAACCTTTTGGACACATTAAGGTGTCATTGAGAATTTTTATAGCATTTGAATTGATCATTTGGTATGAGAAATAAATTGTGCTACTTGAGTGAAAAATCTGCCAATGTGCTAAAGTTGTGATGATGCCTTGAATTAGTGACCTAATGGCATTTGGTTCAAGTTGATGTGTATGAATGCATGCCATAGACTTCCAAGATTATGTTATGAGGAATGAATGAATAATATATATAGGTTTGAAGTATTTTGAGATCAGAGAATTATGTTCATGCATATAGAAATGTGATGTATGTATATGTGAGTTTGAGGATGGTGTATGTGGTAAGTGAAAAATAAAGTCCCATTTAACGTAAAAAAGGGCACGGCAAAGTCCCCTTTAATATAAAAAAGGCACGAAGAAGTCCCCTTTAATATGTAAAGGGCATGAAAAGGTCCTCTTTTGTTTATCAAGGGCACGGGAGAGGTTCCCTTTTGTTTATAAAAGGCACGGGAAAAGTCCCCATTAGGGCACGGAAAAGTCCCCTTTATTATGTCAAGGGCACGAAAAGATCATTGCAATTACCATATGTATATGTATACCTTGTTAAATTATTGGTCTTGAAGGAATTCCTTTGATGTTGAATGTTATGAAATACATGTTTTAAGTGATTGAATAATAAAAGAGACCTACTCCGGAAAGGTAATTTTATAATTTTAAAATGAACATTTGATATGTACATAGTGCATGCTCACGCTTTCTTAATAAACCGAAGTGGCTGGGGCGATGACGATGACATTATGAATATGTAATTCGGGAGTTACCCTACTGAGAATTTTAGAATTCTCACCCCTATGTTTTTGTGTTCCCGTGTCATCTCTAAGTTGATGCAGAGAACCGAGGGACTGCTATGCAAAAGAACTCGAAAGTGCAATAGTGTAGTAGTTAATGCTTTTATTATGTTGTATTTCGTGGAATGGACTTGTGTGTAAATATGTTAGAGAACAAAGGTGTATTAAAGCTCATAGAAGAGCTTCCCTTATGTATTTAACTCTGTATTAAATAAATAGTTTGGTTTCATTGCTATATATTTTGGTATAGTTATGACCTAGTTATCTATCGAACCAACCAAACTGGCTATAGATATTTAAGAAAGGTCCACAAACTTAGAAGTAACAACTCTCGAGTATGAAACCATAACTTAAGGATGAGGTTGTACTTGGGAGGATGTTACAGTGGGTATGTACGGGGTGAGCAAAAGGTCATCCAACGAACATGAAGACTCGAACTGTGCACTGACCCTCAAAATGGTATGATCCGTGCTCCAGATCATAGTGCACCTCCCATATCAGGGTGTCCACAAAAACTACGAACGTTTCCATCTGAAGACGTGAGGGGAAGAAAAGATAGAGGGAGTGAGAATCTTGCTAAAGAATCTCAGTAGGGCCTCCTACTACCTAAGTGTCATCATCTACGTCCTCAGGAACCTTGGGTTTAGTGTACAAAGTAAGTGAGCATGCATTGAGTTCATTTTTAAGCTTTTGAAACATAGTTAGCCAAGGTCCGTTCATTTTAGTATGATTCTTAATGTCATGGATGCAACATAGTAAAGAATGTACTATGCATGGCTCTACTTAATGCAAGAATAATAATCATAACATTAAGAACATCATAATAGTGGCAATTGAAATCTCATATGGGAAACTTTGTGACATAATCATCATACTTTACTTCCTCATGGGCCACCCTAAAAGACATTCATTTTGGAGGTGCTCGACCGAACCGGTGTCACCCAGAACGTGTCACATCTCTAGGTTATAAGCTCATACCTAACTAGTCGTCACTA
Organism: Dalbergia cochinchinensis; assembly: GCA_031216125.1. NCBI lineage: Eukaryota > Viridiplantae > Streptophyta > Magnoliopsida > Fabales > Fabaceae > Dalbergia > Dalbergia cochinchinensis. The sequence continues at coordinate 39,439,115 of CM062373.1, forward strand.
GTTCTTACTTATCAATCCTAATAAGCGTATCATAATCATAATCATAATCCCAACTATCTAGAAAGGGCCAGGGGGCATTTCTTGGGGGTGCTCGGTCGAACCGGTGTCACCCAAGAATATATCTTGGTACCTATGTCACATGAGTTCTCTGGAGGTGCTTGGCCGAACCGGTGTCATCCAAGAACTCATCTTAGTACCTCATATCTCATAAAAAAATCTCATGGATTTTTTTCAAAAACTTTTTAAGTCCCCAAATTTGTCAGAAATTCGGCAGCGCAACAGCAGCATGCCGGATTTCTTCCAAATTTACTTTATGCCACATAAACAAATAAAACATGCATACTCAATCATAATTCCATACGTTTACATAATCATTCTCAAATAAAACATACGTTCACATGTAACATTGAAACTCATCATGCTCTTGATCTTACCGTTATCTTATGCTTCGACCCTAACGGGCCTTAACTTGAGATGTAATTTTTCTACCATTCTCTATTGACCACTTATGAACATAAGGATTCTTTTCTAACAAATCTTATTATCATTTATGCTCTTTAATAAATCTGGGTAGCACCATTCTTCAAGGGCAGAGTTATACATTTATGATTACAAGGTTCTAGAACTTATGTTTTAAACCCTTTCTCGGTTCCGTCTTCGCCTAAGGCGCTATAAACTAAATCTAAACCAATTATGAGGCATTCCTATGCCTAAGAACTAATTATAAACCATGTTTGCCATATTATGAGGTTTGTGGACAGAATCCAAAAATTAAATGTTCTAAGAGTTCTAGGATTGCACTTTTACGATTTTCTAGTTACTAGTTTCTCTATAGGTGCTAAAATTCAATCCTACTCCAAAAGTAACCAAATTTTTCATGATTAATCCATACTAAACTGATTGTTATCATACTAAAACAGTTTTGGTATTGATTAAGATTGAGGGGATTAAACATGTGTTAAATTCCAACTTTACGGTTTTTCTAGGAAGCTAGTTTCTCCCCTAACATGCATAGAAGTATTCCTACCTCATCATATATCATTTTCACATATTCTAACACATCAAAACATCATCATACAGCAACAAACACATCAAGGTAGAATTGAATTGTTCAAGTCCAAAAAGACACATAATTTGACATTTCTAAAGCATATAAGTTGCTAATTTCCCTTGGAATCATTTTAGAACTTCTAAAACTCTTTGCAAACCATTTTATTTTATCAAGAGGCTAAAAACAACCTTAGGTCAGTAGCCCATTTAATACTTCTTTAGAAGAGGATTAAATCATAAATCTTGTTGGTCATAACTTTATAAACTCATCAAGCTTAAAGAAAATCCTAGAACAGAGGTTGTTGGCCCTTGTAACTAAATGGAACTTATTCCAAGCTCATCATTATTACTTGGCCGAAATTACACATTCAAAGAATGCTTCCATATTAAACTTTAACTTGAGATAAAATGGGCAAGTCTTTGAGCTCTAAGGTCTTTAAGTGATGACATAATATAAACAAGCTATACACTTCATTTTTATTCTTCATTACAAAGTAAAGTGAGAACTTTAAAGCAAATATGCAAATAAATATGCAAGGCTTGAAATTTAAATATGCAAGACTTGAAAGTAAATATGCAAGGCTTGAAATTTAAATATGCAAGACTTGAAATAAATATGCAAGGCTTGAAATTTAAATATGCAAGACTTGAAGTAAATATGCCATGCAAGTTCATTTCTTTATTTTAGTGCTCTAGGCCCAGCAACAATCAACTTTAAGGCTGAAATAGAAAGGCTTTGAGAATTAATTAGGTGATAATGCAAGTCTTGTTTTAATCTTTGAGTCCTGAGGTGATGACTTGAAAATAAAGATGCAAAGCAAGAACATAAACATGAGTGCAACCACAACGTAAATATGCAAGTTCATTTATATCTTATTAGAGCTCATACAAGACTTTTAGAGGAACTTTAACCTTAACCCAAACTCATCATGACAAGATAAAGTTGGTCTAGAGTTCTTAGACTCAAGATAACCTTCCTTAAAAACATAACCATAATGAACTTTATAACACCTTTATGAAAACTCAAGCTTTAGAGATTTCTTTGTGGTGAACATAAAGTTACCAACTAGAACTCTCATTATCAAGCTATCATGTTGGACCACCCAAGTTGGTTGGCTGAAATTTTAGAGAAAAAGGAAAGGAAAGAAATCGAAACTTAAGAGCAAGAAAGAACCATTTTGAAACTCTAGAGACCATGATCTTGATGATGTATTAACACCAACATCATGAGTCCTTATCATTGAGTTCATGTAACCATTTTAAAACATCATCAAAGTTAAAGATTTCAAGGTTCAAGAAAGAAAGAACCATAAACATTTTTAACTCAAGAACAAAGATCAAGCTTTAGAGGTTTGTTCAAGTGATGAACATCATCATGAAACCCTCATCATCAAGCTCTCATTCCTTTGTTTTCAAAGGCTCATGGCCGAAAATGAAGAAGGAGGAGAAGAAGAAAAGAAGTTCCAAAAAGATTCAAGAGAAACCATGAACACATAACTAGATTAAGAACTTAAATGAAAGAAACACTTGAAAGAAAATCCCTACCAAGTGATTTGGAGGTTGAGATGAGTGAAGAGGATGAAGAACTTGGACACTTGAACTTTGAGAGTGTAACACCCTAATATTCGACCCAATACTACTAGTACGTACTTAGGCCAAATATTAGTCATTACTTACTGTCATGGTTCTTTTTACTTGGAAAAATAATTTAACGAAAATACGAACCAATTTTTTTTTTTTCAAAACATTACTTAAAATAGAAGCCGCACGTATCTTACCGGGTCGGTATCATAAAGTGTAGAAATATAAACATAGAAGTGGCTCCAAATCATAGCATCATCACAACTGAAATACTTCATATATAATATGCCTACCCTACAGGGCAGGACTCTTCAAGTACATAATAAACATGAATACAGCTGAAATACAGAATACATGGTAATGAACTAGAAAGAAACATCCCTACTCACGTGCAACCTAAGGTGGATAACCTCAACACAAAAGAGGTTTCATCCATACTACGTGTCGTGCGTGCAATAAGGACTACCCTCCAATTTATACAGCAGAATCATGGGTATGGAGGAACGTAGCCAATCCACGGGCGGAGCTCGGCGGGTGCGGTCATGCCCTGTGACTGAACGTGTCGTCCACGCTGGGGTCGTGGTCCGGGCACTGAAGCCCTCCGATGCTGAGTGACTGTCTCCTCGCTGCCCATCGGTCGCCGAGGCGGAGTGGGGGCAGAGTCCTCATGGTCCATGGCGGAATCCTCTAAAGGGTCCTCCTCCGAGTGCTGCAATCGTGGCACGTACTCCAGTATGTCAACTGAACCGGCAGAGTGGGTCCGTAGGTTCCTCTCATGTCGTGTCCGTGCACGCTCAAAAAACCGTGGGGTCACCATAGGGGGATGTCGGGGAGAAGCGATAACTATATACGGGGTGTGCAAACGACCGTCCCAAAAACATGAAGATGCGTACAGTGCATCGGCCCTCAAAATGGAATGACCCATTCTCTGGGTCATGGTGGACCTCCCACCGGGGTGTGTCAACGAACAGCACGAACGTCACCATCTCGCTCTGAAGACGTAATGGAAAGAAAGAGATAGAGGGAGTGAGATTCTTACTAAAGAAACTCAGTAAGGTTCTCCTCCTATCCTAGGTGTCATCATCTACGTCTTCAGGTATCTCGGTTATTTATAAAACCATGGACATATATTAGTTCAATTATGAGTTTTCTAAAGTCTCAATTTCTGAGATCCATTTCTTTTAACATATCACTTGTATTTACATAAATCATGGGAAATAAATTGTGGGACTTCAATCATATAATTTGAACGGAAATCATATAACTTGGATCATAGAACATAAATCATATACCTTGGATCATAGAACATAAATCATATAACTTGGATCATAAAACATAAATCATATAACTTGGTACTTGGCACATGGTGACTTATCGTAGTTACTTTGGTGACATTAAAACTTTTACTTAAACTGGGGCCGCCCTAATATTTCTCCCTTTTGAGAAATCTCTAGGCTATGAGCTCATACCACACTAGTCGTCATTAGTATCTAGACTTTTATCCCTTGGGATAAGTCAACTTCCCGACTTTAAGTACGGGTTTAGGGGGCTAGAATCACACTGTCCCCACCCTTAGTTTGGTGGTTTCAAAGGATTACATTCTCATATTTTAAGTCACCGTAAGTTTAACATGTTACTTCAAGATGCCACATAATTAAAGCATAACACATAATTACCACTTCAGCATCTCTAAGGTCCTTTAAAGAAGCCATAACATGAGATTACAAACCATCACATAAGGGTAATAGTTCACATGGCACCACATACGTCATGAGCTAACACATCAATTCATCATTAAATGAGAGGCACATAATCATCCCTTAAGGTAGAAATCCCTAAATCGGGTAACCTCAAACTTCCAAATTATTTTCTTATACCTCTAAGGGATTGATTAACTTAATTACCATGATTTATTAAGTCCTAAAACCTAATTAATCATGGCTGGACAGCATTGGCAGTAAGCTAAACTAGGATGAATTACGGTGTTCTAAAATATGCATTTTAAACCCTTTCTCACATCCGACTTTTTCTATGATGCAACAATTAATACCTAAGCCAATTATGAGTCACTCTCACTGATCTAGACATCATATAATGTGATTCTATGGATGTTAATCAATCTGGACAGAATTCATATTTTCTGTACCTATGGGGTTCTAGAATTCACATTTCAAGCAATTAAAGTAACCAAACATGCTCTAAAATGTCTAGAACAATTAGCATATACTTGGCAAGGTATTCAAACATCTTTAGACCACCCAAAACATAATTTAAGGTGCTGGAAATGATCATGGCAGAACCAAAATTGGTAAGTCATCAAATCATGTGTAAACTTTCTTTTTCATGTACATAGGTAACTAGTTTCTCTTGGAACAATTTTAGGACTTCAAAATACCTTGGAAATCAATTTATCTTGTCAAGAACTTTCATAAAATACATAGGGCAGCAACTCTTTAATTTTACTCATGGTTGGAATTCTAAATATAAGAACATACTCAAAAATACTTTCAAATGTCACTTATGTTTAGGAAAAACTCAAAACATAAACTATAGGCTCTTGTAACTAATGGAAAACTCATCCTAGAGCTTTCATCATCACATGGCCGAATGCATCTCAAGAAGATACCTTCTTGATTTAACTTTTCTCAAGATGAAATGGGCAAGTCTTTGAGCTCTAGTCTCTTAGGTGATGGCAGAAAAGTAAACGTGCTATGCATTCCATTTTATTCTTCATTAGAGAGTAAAGTAAGAGCTTTAAAGTAAATATGAAATGCAAGAACTTGGAATTAAATATGCAAAGCTCAAAGTAAATACGCAAAACTTGAAAGTAAATATGCAAGTTCCATTCTTTATTTTAGTGCTCTTGGCCCAGCAACAATCGACTTTAAAGCCGAAATAGAAAGGCTTTGAGATTATTTTAGGTGATATGCAAGCTCTCGTTTTACATCTTTAAGTTCTTAAGTGATGACTTGGAATGTAAACATGGAATGCGAAGCTTGGAATTTAAGCATGCATTATGCAAATTCATTCCTTATCTTGGGGTTTAGTGATAGCATAGAAATAAACGTGCTATGCAAAGCATAAAGTAAACGTGAATGCAAGTTACTTTTATCTTGTCTAGAGCTTTTGCAAGACTTTTGAAGAGAACATAGTTCTAACCCAAACCTCATCCTCACAAGAAAAGGAAACTACAAGTGCTAGAATACTAAAAACAAATCATATTCTTAAAAGCCATGAAGTAGCCGAATCTTCATCAAGGAGAATGGACCATTTTTAAACTCTAGGGACCAAGATCTTGATGATCTAAGACGTCAACATCCTAAGTCCTCATCATTGAGTACATAGCTTCCTTAAAACCAACATTTAAAACAAAGTCTATGCTAGAAAAGAAAGTAGAACCGAAACCATGTTTGGATTTAAGGTTAAAGTTTCAAGCTTTAGAGTTTGTTCATGTGACTAGCATCAACATGAAACACTCATCATCAAGCTTTTATTTTTCCAAGTCTTAGAAGCCTACATGGCCGAAAACATGGGAGGAAAAAGTGAAGTCCAAAAGAGTTCAAGAGACATAAACTCCTTTCTTCCTCAAACTTGGAAAAAGGATGTAACTTTCCTAAACAAAAATTCAAGCTTTAGAGGTTGTTGAGTGACAAGCACCATCATGACAACCTCATCATCAAGCTTTCATTTTTCTCATGGGTTTATGCCCTTATGGCCAAAACATTAAAGGAGAAAAGAGAAGTTCAAACATTCAAGAGAAACATAACCTCATGTTCAACTAAACTTGTAAAAGATGAAACTTTTCTTTGAGAAAAACTCAAGCTTTAGAGGCCTCATGTGAGATGAACTCATGGTCATCTCTAGAGAGCACTCATCATCAAGCCATCATGTTCAAGGCCTTGAGGCTGAAAATCAAAGGAAAAGAAAAGGAAGAAACTGAAAATGAAAAAGCAACATGGAGGTTCCACCTTTCATCATTTCCCAACAAGATTCAACATAGAAATGAAGACATATTTAGAAAAGTTCCCTACCTTGTGGTTTTTGAAAAGGAGAGGAAGAACTTGAGCTTGAAGAACTCTTGGAAGCTTGAGAGAAACAAAACCTCAAAGTGCTCTAAACTCTAAGCTTTAGTAAAATGAACAAAGGTGCTTCAAGTTCCCTAAGCTACCTATTTATAGAGAAGTAAAATGAATTGAAATGATGGTGGCCTTTTGGGGGGAAGCACTCGGCCACTTTACAGCCACAAGAGGGAAGAAATATCTTTGTTCAAAGCATGGTGTTAGTCATTCAAAGCATGGTGAAAAGTCTAGCTATGCATGTCCTCAAGTATGGCTAACAATGTAGCTTATTTCCAAACCTTTTAAATGAATAAAATCATAAAATTTTGGGCTGTAAAGGAGTGGAAAAACCATGCAATCCATGTCCAAAAAGAAGAAAATATTTTCTAGGCTTGAATTTTCAAAGCATAGGGAAGGTGGTGTAAGACATGGTGTCTTGAAAAAAGTTTGATTGAAAGCTTGAATGACCACAAAAACAATTCATTCATAAATATTTTTAATTTAGAAATGAATTGAAAACCTTGATTGATGTATGACAACTTTTCTTGGAAGAGAAAGCATTTTTGGGAAAGGAAATATGAATAGTGAAAACACCATTCATAGTTGCTTTTTCTTTAAAGAAAGAAAAGAATTAGAATTGAGTCGCAAATTTCCCTAAGCAATTTTAGGTTCTAATCAACCTTAAATAATTATTTTAGCTTTAGATTAATTAAGAAAATTAATTAACCTTTCATTAGAGCCTAATATTGCTTTGAGTTAAATAACTTGTTAGGCTTAAAATGCACTAAGCAGGGGTAAAATCGTAATTTTTACCAAAAGTTGCCCAGGACCTCCGGGACTTAGACCAACATAGTTCATGCCTTAAAACATCATTTTTGATCTCCGGGATGAGTCCGGGTCGGAGTCAAAACTTAAAACTGCCTTAAATCAAGTTAGGGGTATTTTGGTCATTTGTGCGCAGAAACCTCAGAAATGAGATTTTTCTGACTTGTTAACATTCATAAACATATAATCCCCTTCATATATCATAAAAGCCTTGTGAGGATGGCCGAGGCCGGTCGTCCTCCTGTTTCAAGTAAAAATGACCTCAGGGGCATTTTAGTCATTTAAAAGTTTAGAGAAAAACGAGGCGTTATAGAGAGAAAAGAAAACTTTGAAGTGCTCTTTGAAAACTTACACTTAGCAAATGAACCTAAAATGATGCAAGTTCACCTAAGCATGCTATTTATAGAGAAATGAAACAAAATAAGAGGTGTTTAGGGGAGGGAAGGCTTCAGCCATTACAGTACAAAGAGGAGAAAATATCTTCTCCAAGGTATGGTTCAAGGCATGGTGTAAAGCATGGCTAGGTATGGGTTCAAGTATGGGTGCAAGTATGGGTCAAGCATGGTTCTTTGAGTGAGAAACAAATCAACATGTGATGTAAATGGGGGGGAGGTGGCTGAAACTTGCATCAGCCATGGGGAGGATTTCTTGCATTTTAATTGTGGTTTAGAGTTGTGTTTAGGTGTATCTTTGATTAGGATTAAGATTAGGAATTTGTAAGAAAGTGTTTAGGTGAGAAAATGGGTAATCAAGGTTGTCAAGACATATTTAAGGAGTGGTGTTGCATCATTAGTGAGTTATAAGTTCATTTTAGTTCATAAACAACTCTAGACACAATTCCATGATTTAAGGAATTGGAGAGAGAAAATATTATTCAAGATTCCAAGATTGGAATCTTTGAGTTTTAAAAAGAGATTTAAATCTAATCTTAGCAATTTTAGGTTCTAATTAATTTTAATAGCTTATTTTGACTCTAGATTAATTATGAAAATTAATTAATCTTCGATTAGAGTCTAATATTGCTTAGGTTTGCTTAATTACGTCATTAAGCTGAAAAACAATATTCTAGGGGCAAAATCATAATTTTACACTAAAACTGCCCGAGACTACCGGGACTTAAACATACACTTTTAAACATGTAAAAACATTGTTTTAGACCTTTGGAAAAAGTTTCGGGCTTAAACGGCACCTTTACCCGCGTAGAAACGTTGTAAGGGTATTTTGGTCATTTTGACCCGAAACTGCAGAAAATGAGATTTTCGCCTTCGAAACCACTCAAGGGTCATCCAATCCCCTTCAAACATCGAGTTACCCCTTCGAGGACTGCCGGGTCAGCCATCCTCGAATTCCGGGCAGAAAATGACCTCAGGGGCATTTTGGTCATTTTCTCCTCAGACAGAAAAATCGGGGCGTTACATGTAATCGGTTTATTCATGTACCCCTATACTTATAAGTCTGCTAGGAGTCGCTCCTTGTCCGTGCCTTCTTGCACCAGTGATCACTCCTCAACTTCGTCACTAGGCATTACACATTCAAGATAAGAAGCAAACATATGATAGATATATGTGATTAGCTGAGCTTAGATAAAGCATTTGATATGAATTAGAGCTTATTACAAAAACAAATCATGAAGCATGAAAGAAAGATGCATCTGAGAGATGAGAAGGATATAAACAAGACACATTATAATTTAAGAAGATCATGATCAAAGAAATTTTATAAACAAAAACATGTTCAAGGATATACAAAAAAAAATGCTAGAATTAGAAATATGCTAAAAAAATTCTTGAGGCTCCCCCTCAGCATAACTCCTCCTGAGTCCTTGGCTCATCCTTCATATCAACATAGCTCCCTCTGAATCCTTAACACAGATTTTCTTCAATCTTCACTTCTCCCCTTTTTGGCGTTGTCAAAAGGAAGTGTACTAGGAAATGCACAAAGTATCCACTAAAATATCTGGAGCTGTAGATCCTCCATCTGTCTTAGTTGAGCACCATGTGCAGCCAAAACAGCTTCAAAATTATCCTGTCTGGAGGAAATTTCTCTCAAATTCCTTAGGACGACCTGATAGTTTGCAGAAGATGTCATTGAGGGTAGATGTAGCAGATGGATAAGAGTAGAAACAACTCTTGGGGATGGCTTTGAAGAAGGTGTAGGAATATTAAATGGAACTGTCTCCCTTAATTAAGGCGATCCAATCCTAGAATTATCTTGTATAGTAGATGGAGAGGATAAAGGTCGCTCAGGAGCTTTGGTAGGAGTGGCAGTGGTAGAAACTGAAACAGGAGGAGTAGTGTAATATCCTAATTTTTAACCTAATACTCTAGAACATAATTAGGTTAATCATTAGTCTGTTACGCCATAGCTTCCTTATTACTTTAAAATACTTAACGAAAATACTGGTAAATTTTTTTTTTGAATTATAAAAGCAAAGTGAGAGCTGCGCGACACGATAAATGATAAAACGTGATTGAAAGTAAAGCAAATGTAACATCCTAATTTTTAACCTAATACTCTAGAACATACTTAGGTTAATCATTAGTCTGTTACTTTATAGTTCTCATTTTTACTTAGAAATACTTAGCAAAAAATACGAGTAAATTTTTTTTTGAAATACAAGGTGAGAGCCACGTGATGCGAAGTAACAAGTAACGGGCAAAACATACCTCTCATAACGTCATATCATAAAGCACATAAAGGCACATCATGGGAAAACACTGAATATCATCTTATATATATATATAACTTGCCCACTTATAAGTGTGGGACTTAATTTGGTACAAAGGAACACATGAAAGGAGATACAACATAACGTAAACATAAGCATAAACTACTCCCCCACCCGAGTGCATCTAATGGGATAACCTCTAAACAAAAGAAGCTTTATCCCCATCTAAGTGGTGTGTGCTCTAACCCGGGCCATCCATAGCCTCCTACTGGCGACTATCCCTCGAGCGTGGTACGTAACCAGGAAACTGAGCAAGCTCCTCCGGCGTGAATAGACGGGACGGGGCTCGGAAGTGACCTCCACGGCGTGGCCTCATCTCCGGTCGTCGTGCAAGCCTCGGCTGAGTCACGGAAGGCTCGCTACCCTCCCCAAGGTCCATGGGTATGGTGGGGGAAGATCCCTCGGAGGGTACCTGGGTTGCCGAATCCTCGGAAGGATCCGTCTCCGAAAAAGACAACGGGCAACGGGGCACATACTGAGGGTAGTCTCGGGCGGCGGACGTCGACGGTGGTGTACGGCGAAGCCTCTCCTCTAGGGGACATGCACGCTGGAACACCAGGTCATCGCCAAAAGGTGAGACGGGGGAGAAACGATGGGAATGTACAGGGGGAGTGAAGGGTCGACCCATGAACACGAATACTCTAACCGTGCATCGACCCACAAAATGGAATGACCCGTGGTCCGGGTCATGGTGCACCTCCGATGTCGGTGTGTCCACGAACACTACGAACGTCACCATCTGAAGACGTGACGGAAGGAAAGAGATAGAGGGAGTGAGAATCTTGCTAAAGAATTTCAGTAGGGCCTCCTACTACCTAGGTGTCATCATCTACGTCCTCAGGAACCTTGGGTTTAATTACACAAAATGACTGGACATGCATTAAGTTCATTTTAAACTTTAAAATATACTTTAGCCAAGGTCCATTCATTTTAGGATGATCTTAATGTCATGAATGCAACATAATAAAAGATGTATGCATGGCACTACCTAATGCACATACATAAAACATAACATCAAGCATCATCATTATCAGTGGCATAAAGTGGCAATAGTATCGTTCATATGGGACAAACTTAGTGACATAATCATAATCATGAAACATCTCTTCCTCATAGGCCACCCTAAAAGACAATCGAACTGGGGGTGCTCAGCCGAACCGGTGTCACCCAGAATGTGTCACATATCTAGGTTATGAGCTCATACCTTAACTAGTCGTCACTAGTTCTTACTTACCACTTAACGATAAGCGTATCATAAATCATAAATCCCGACTATCTGAGTACAGGTTAGGGGGCAAACCTCTTAGGGGTGCTCGGCCGAACCGGTGTCACCTAAGAGTATAAAATGGTACCAATGTCACATGAGTTCTATGGAGGTGCTCGGCCGAACCGGTGTCGTCCTAGAACCCATCTTAGTACCTTAATTTTCAAATTCTCTTTAAGTCCCCAAATTTGTCGGGAATTTGGCGGCACAAAGGCATTACGCCGAATTCCTTCCAAATTTGCTTTATGCCACATAAACATATATCCTCATGAATTCCTCATATGAATAACATCATCATCATTTACATACCACATGCATCATTATGGAACATTCAACCGTTTATCCTTACGGTAGCTTATGCTTTGACCCTTACGGGTCTTACTCATGAGATATGGTTCTCTAATATCCGTCGCTCATATTTTATGCACCTAAGGGCTCATAATTAAACATCATCCATATTCCTCATGTTCACACTTAAATCTGAATAGCATAGGGCAGAATTCCTAACTTGTGATTACGGGGTTCTAGAACTTACGTTTTAGACCCTTTCTCGGTTCCATCTTCGCCTAAGGCACTATGAATTAAATCCAAATCAATTATGAGGCATTCCTATGCTTAAGGACTAATTATTAATCACGTTTATCATGTTGTAAAGGTGTTGGACAGAATCCAGAAAAATAAATGTTCTAAGAGTTCTAAACTTGCACTTTTACGGTTTTCTAGTTACTAGTTTCCCTATAGGTGCTAGAATTCGATTCTAATCCAAATGTTACCAATTTTTTCATGTCTAAACAATCCTAATCTGATTATGCTCCCATTAAAACAGTTTGGATAAGTTCCATAAACAAATGGGTCAAAACTATGTTAAATTCTAGCTTTACGGTATTTCTAGTTCGCTAGTTTCTTACCTATTATGCATAGAATCATTTCTACTTCATCATATGATATTTTCACACATTCTAACACATCAAAACATCATCATATAGCACCACATTCATCAAATTAGAATCGAAAACATTTAACTTCAGTAAAGGATTTAAATTGACATTTCTAGGTACATAAGTTAACTAGTTTCTCTTGGAATCAATTTAGAATTTCTAAAACTCTTTGCAAATCATTTTAATTCATCAAGAGGCTAAGAAAAGCCTTAGGTCATTGACCAAAATATATTTCATCTTCTAATAGGGAATAAAGTCATATCTCATGACAACATATCCTTGAAAAGATTTGTAAAGCTTTAAGGAAAACTTAGAACATAGACTATTGGCCCTTGTAGCTAGATGAAAACTTATTGCAAGTCCATCATCACTACTTGGCCGAAAATATGCATTCAAAGAATGGTTTCACATTAAACTTTAACTTGGAATGAAATGGGCAAGTCTTTGAGCTCTAGGTTCTTAAGTTATGACATAAAATAAACGTGCTCATGCTATTCATTTTTAATCTTTGCTTACAAAATAAAGTGATGACGTAAGATAAATATGCAAGGCATAAACTTAAACGTGCAAGCTTGAAAGTAAATATGCGAGGCATAAACTTTAAACGTGCAAGCTTGAAAGTAAAGATGCAAGGTTCAATTTTTTATTTTTGTGCTCTTGGCCTAACAACAATCAACTTTAAGGCCGAAATAGATAGGCATTCGAGAGATTAATTAGGTGATGATGCAAGTTCAATTATTTATTTTAGTGCTCTAGGCCTAACAACAATCGACTTTTAGGCCGAAATAGAAAGGCTTTGAGAATTAAATTAAGTGATGATGCGAGTTCCATTTTAATCTTTATGTTCTTAGGTGATAGCTTGAAAGTAAAGATGCATAGCAAGAACGCAAATATGAGTGCAAGCATAAATTAAATTATGCAAGTTCATTTTATCTATCTAGAGCCCTTAACAAGACTTTAAAGGAACTTAAACCTCAACCCAAACTCATCAAACCAAGATAAAGTAAAGTCTAGAGTTCTTAGAACTCAACATAACATTTTTAGAAATCAAAACATTTTGCATGTAAAAGAAAAGGAAATGGCCGAAATTTCAAGGAACAAAAAGAACATTTTGAAACTCTAGAGTCCATGATCTTGATGATATATTAACACCAACATCATGAGACCTCATCGTTGAGTCCTTAGAACCATTTTAAAACACCATCAAAAACTAAAGTTCTCAAGAGTTCAAGAAAGGAAGAACTAGAAACATTTTTGCTCAAGAACAAATATCAAGCTCTAGAGTTTGTTTCAAGTGATGAACATCACCATGAAACTCTCATCATCAAGCTCTCATTCCTTTGTTCTCCAAAGCCTATGGCCGAAAATGAAAAGGAAAAAAAGGAGTGGAAGAGATGTTCTAAAAAGAAACAAGAGAAACTATGAACATCAAGCTTGAAACAAGAACTTTAAAGAAAAGAATACATAAAAGGAAATCCCTACTTGGTGTGATGAACTTGAAGATGGAAGAAGAAGATGAAGATGATGAAGAAGATGGAGAGCTCCAAGAACTTGAAGAACACAAGAGCTTTGAGAGAAAAAGAAAAGCTTTGAGTGTTCCTAAACTTATCAAATGATCTAAAAGTGGTGCAAGCTCCTCAAGGCATTCTATTTATAGAGAAATGAAGCAAATGGAGGGGGTGAGGGGCTGATGTGTTTTTGGCCAAGGGGAGTGCAGCCCATGAGTTCCATGAGGTGAGATGTTGTGGTCTTGAAGCATGGTGAGGTATGGTTCAAAGCATGGTGAGGTATAGCTCAAGGTATGGCTCAAGCATGGCTCTTTGAGTGAGAAAACAATTTAATATGTGTGGTAATTGGGAGAGAGGTGGCCGAAACTTCATCAGCCATGGGGGAGGGTTCTTTGCATTTTAATTGTGGTTTAGAGTTGTGTTTAGGTGTATCTTTGATTAGGATTAAGATTAGGAAGTTGTAAGAAAGTGTTTAGGTAAGGAAAATGGATAATTAGGGTGGTCTAGACATAATTAAGGAGTGGTCTTACACCATTAGTGAGTTAGATCCTCAATTTAGAGACTAAACAACTCTAGACACACTTCCTTGATTTAAGGAATTAGAGAGAGAAAACACTATTCAAGATTCTAAGACTAGGAATCTTGAGTTCTAAAAAGGGATTTAAGTTTAATCTAAGCAATTTTAGGTTCTAATTAACTTTAATAAATTATTTTGACTCTAGATTAATTAGGGAAATTAATTAATCTTCATTTGGAGCCTAATATTGCTTAGGTTTGCTTAATCACATCATTAAGCTCAAAAACACTATTCTAGGGGCAAAATCGTAATTTTGTACTAAAACTGCCCGGGACTACCGGGACTTGAACAGAGACCTCTAGGCACATGAAAACGTGTTTTTAAACCTCTGAGGGAAGTTTCGGGCTCAAACGGCACTTTTACCCGCGTAAAAACGCTATAGGGGTATTTTGGTCATTTTGACCCGAAACTGCGGAAAACGAGATTTTCGCTTCCGGAAGCATTCAAAGGCCATTCAATCCCCTTCAAACATTGAGTTGACTCTTCGCGGACGACCGAGTTGGTTATCCTCGAATTTGGGTCAGGAAATGACCTCAGGGGCATTTTGGTCATTTCCCTCAGACAGAAAAATCGGGGTGTTACAGCAAACATCTCATCATATCATAAGGCAAGTAAAGGCACATCACAATAACATTGAACTGCATAATTATATAATATATGATATGCTCACTCTTAAAGAGTGAGACTTAGTTTAGTACAACTAAAATGAAAATACATGGAAACGAAAGTACAACAAAGGTGATAAAAGAAACTCTCCTAACTCTAGTGTGCCTACAAATGGATAGTCTTAAAGACAAAAGAAGGCTATCCTAGCCTAGTCAAGCTCGAGCACCAGAACCGTGACGGTCGTCTCCTACTGCGGGCCTCTCTAGAAAGGAGGGATGTACTCGATCCACTGGGCGATCTCGGCCGGGGTGGCGATGCGCTGCATCGGTCGGGCGTGAGCTCCACGGCCGGGAGTCATCTTCACCCGTCCTCCATGTATCGGCTGAGCGACGGAAGCCTCGCTACCCTCCCCAACGTCCATCGGCACAGTGGGGGAGGATCCCTCGGAGGGTACTTGAGTGGCAGAATCCTCCGAAAGGTCCGTATCGGAGAATGATGAGGGCAAGCGGGGTACATACTGTGGGTAGTCCCGGATGGCAGAGGCCGTCGGTGGGGTGCGGCGGATCCGTTCCTCTCAAGGATGTGCGCGCTCGAACACGAAGTCGTCGCCGTAGGGTGAGACAGGAGAGAATCGGTGGCTATGTACAGGATGATTAAAGGGCCGTCCAACGAACATAAACACTCGAACGACGCAGCGGCCCACAAAATGGTATGACCTGAGGTCCGGATCATGATGTACCTCCCAAGTTGGGGTGTCCACAAAAATCACGAATGTCGTCATCTGAAGACGTGATAGAAAGAAAAAGATAGAGGGAGTGAGAATCTTGCTAAAGAATCTCAATAGGGCCTCCTACTACCTAGGTGTCATCATCTACGTCCTTAGGAACCTTGGGTTTAGTAAACAAAATAAGTGAGCATGCATTAAATCCATTTTTAGGTTCTAAAACGTAATTTAGCCAAAGTCCGTTCATTTTAGCATGATTCTTAATGTCATGGATGCAAACATATTAAAGGATGTATGCATGGCTCTACTTAATACAAGAATAATCATCATATATTTTTAAGAACATCATAATAGCAGTGGCATAAAGTGGCAATTAAATTCTCTTTGTGACATATTCATCATAACTTCCTCATAGGCCACCCTAAAAGACAAGCGCTGTGGGGGTGCTCGGCCGAACCGGTGTCACCCAGAACGTGTCACATCTCTAGGTTATGAGCTCATACCTCAACTAGTCGTCACTAGTTCTTACTTATCAATCTCGATAAGCGTGACATAATCATAAACATAATCTCAACTTATCCAGTATGGGCTAGGGGGCATTTCTTGGGGGTGCTCGGCCGAACCAGTGTCACCCAAGAATAAATCTTGGTACCGATGTCACATGAGTTCTCTGGAGGTGCTCGGCCGAACCGGTGTCATCCAAGAACCCATCTTAGTACCTAATAAAAAATTTCATAGGTTTTCAAAACTTTCTGAGTCCCGAATTTGTCAGAAATTCGACGGCATAACTGTAGCATGTCAAATTTCTTCCAAATTCTTCTTTATGCCACATAAGTCAATCAAACATGAATCCTTCATCATAATTTCATGCATTCACATAATCATCCTCATACATTCACAAGCAACATTAAAAGTTCGTTATGCACTTGGTCCTACGGTGTTTTATGCTCTGACCTTAAACTCGTGATGTAGTTAACCTATCATCTCTCATCAAACTTTTATGCACCTAAGGGTTCTCTTCTATCAAATCCCATTATTTATTTATGCTCTCTATTAAATCTGAACAACATCATTCCTTAGGGGCAGCGTTATAAACTTATGATTACGGGGTTCTAGAACTTGCGTTTTAGACCCTCTCTTAGTTCTATCTTCGCCTAAAGCGCTATAAGTTAAACCTAAACCAATTATGAGTCATTTCTATATCAAAGAACTAATTATAAACCATGTTCTCTACATTATAAGGTTTCTGGACAGATTCTAAGAATTAAATGTTCTAAGAGTTCTAGAATTGCGGTTTTATAGTTTTCTAGTTACTAGTTTCTCTGTAGGTGCCAAATTCATTCCTACTTCAAATGAAACCAATTTTTTCATGATTAATCAATCCTAATCTGATTATATTCCCATTAAAACAGTTTGGGCAGTGTCCATAAATAAATGGGTTAAAATTATGCTAAATCTTGATTTTATAGTTTTTTTCTAGAAAGCTAGTTCCTTTACTAACTTGCATAGAAATGTTCCTACTTCATCATACATAATTTTTTACTCATTCAAACACATCAAACATCATCACATGGCAGCAAACACATCATGAAAGAACTGAAACATTAAGTTTCCAAAAGGTGCATAACTTGGTATTTTCTAAAACGTATAAGTTGCTAGTTTCTCTTGGAATCATTTTCTTGACTTCTAAAATTCTTTTGCAAACCATTTTATCTTGTCAAAGAGGCTAAACACATCCTTAGGTCAGTGACCACTCAATCTTTCCTTAACAGAGTGTTAAATTCATAGAACCTTGATGGTCTTAAACTTAAACAAATTCATGAGACTTAGAAGGATTCTTAAAACTTGACTTATTGGTCCTTGAAGCTAGATGAAACTCATTCCAAGTTCATCATCACTTCATGGCCGAAATCATGCATTCAAAGAATGCTCCCTCATTAAACTTTAACTTGAGATAAAATGGGCAAGTCTTTGAGCTCTAAGATCTTTTAAGTGATGACATAATTTAAACATGCTATGCACTTCATTTTTACTCTTCATTACAAAATAAAGTGAGAGCTTAAAGTAAATATGCAAGACTTGAATTATAAATGTGCAAAGCTTGAATTAAATATGCGAGACTTGAAATATAAATATGCAAAGCTTGAATTAAATATGCAAGACTTGAAATATAAATATGCAAAGCTTTAAAATATAAATATGCAAGTTCAGTTCTTTATTTTAGTGCTCTAGGCCCAGCAACAATTGACTTTAAGGCCGAAATAGAAAGGCTTTGAGATTTAGTTAGGTGATAGTGCAAACCTCATTTTAGATCTTTATGTTCTTTAGTGATGAAAGGTAAATATGCTAGACAAGAATATAAATATGAGATGCACTCCATTCTTTAGCCTTTAACTTTAAGTGATGACTTGGAAATTAAATATGAATGCAAAGCTCAAATTAAACATGTAATGCATAAGCTTGAATTTAAATATGAATGCTAGTTCATTTTATTTCTTATTAGAGCTCATACAAGACTTTAAAGGAACTTAAACCTCAACCCAAACTTATCATGACAAGATAAAGTAAAACAAGAGTGAACCTCAAGGGTTCCTTAAAACACAAAGTTTCTTTTCTTGGAATGTAAACATAAATAACATTTTTATTAAAACTCAAGCTCTAGAGGCCTCATTGTGATGAACACATAGTCATCATCTAGAAGCTCTCATCATCAAGCCATTGTGAACTTCCTTGGCCAATATGGCCGAAATCTTAAAGAAAGAAAAGGAAGAAGAACCGAAATTGTTGGAGAAGAGAAAGAACATTTGGAACTCTAGAGACCATGATCTTGATGATGCATTAACACCAACATCATGAGTCCTCATCATTGAGTTCATGTGACCATTTTAAAATATCATCAACGTGAGAGGTTTCAAAGTTCAAGAAGAAAGAACAAAGAAAACATCTTTAACTTAAGAACAAAGATCAAGCTTTAGAGATTATCCAAGTGATGAATATTATCATCATGGAACCTCATCATCAAGCTCTCATTCCTTTGCTCTCAATGGGCTCATGGCCGAAACAAGGAGAAGAAGAAAAGAAAAGAAGTTCTAGAAAGGATTCAAGAGAAACTATGAACACGTAAAGAAATTAAGAACTTTAAATGAAAGAACTCTTGAAAGAAAATCCCTACCTAGTGATTAGGAGGTTGGAATGAGAGAAGAGGATGAAGAACTTGAAGACTTGAACTTGAGAGAAAAAGGAAACTTTGAAGTGCTCTTTGAAAACTTACACTTTGCAAATGAACCCAAAATGATACAAGTTCACCCAAGCAAGCTATTTATAGAGAAATGAAACAAATGAAGGGTGCATGGAGGGAGAGGAGATTCGGCCATCAGCATGGAGGGAGCCCATGAGTTCCATGAGGTGAGATAATGTAGTCTTGAGGCATGGTGAGGTATGGTTCAAAGTATGGTGAGGTATGGTTCAAGGTATGGCCTCAAGCATGGTTCTTTGAGTGAGAAACAATTCAACATGTGTGGTAAAAGAGAGAGAGGTGGCCAAAATGCATTAGCCATGGGGGGAGGGCTTCTTGCATTTTAATTGTGGTTTAGAGTTGTGTTTAGGTGTATCTTTGATTGTGATTAAGATTAGGAATTTGTAAGAAAGTGTTTAGGTGAGAAAATGGGTAATTAAGGTTGTCAAGACATAATTAAAGAGTGTTCTTGCATCATTAGTGAGTTATAAATTCATTTTAGTATATAAACAATTCTAGACACAATTCCTTGATTTAAGGAATTGGAGAGAGAAAACACTATTCAAGATTCCAAGAGTGAAATCTTGAGTTTTAGAAAAGAGATTTAAATCTAATCTAAGAAATCTTAGGTTCTAATTAATTTTAATAATTTATTTTGACTCTAGATTAATTATGGAAATTAATTAATCTTCGTTTAGAGCCTAATATTGCTTAGGTTTGCTTAATCACATCATTAAGCTCAAAAACACTATTCTAGGGGCAAAATCATAATTTTGCACTAAAATTGCCCGGGACCATCAGGACTTAAACAGATATTTTGAAACATGTAAAAACATGGTTTTAAACCTCTGGGGAAAGTTTCGGGCTCAAACGGCACCTTTACCCGCGTAAAACGCTATAGGGGTATTTTGGTCATTTTGACCTGAAACTGCGGAAAATGAGACTTTCGCCTTCGGAGCCATTCAAGAGTCATTCAATCCCCTTCAAACATTGAGTTGGCCCTTTGAGGACTGCCGGGTCGGCCATCCTCGAATTCCAGGCTGAAAATGACTTTAAGGGCATTTTGGTCATTTTCCACTCAGACAGAAAATCGGGGCGTTACAAGTAGGAGAAGGCTTGGTAATAATAATAACTATCATTTGGTCCAAGGAAGGAGCAGAAACATCTTGTTCAGAAGCCAAGACAACAACATCTTTCCCTAAAGAAGCTTCAGGAGCTCTAGCAATTTCTTCTTCCACATGAGTGATGTGGATGCAAGGAGGAGGTTGAGCTATCATAAGAACAATTTCCATCTGAGGTTCAGATGCTTCTTCTTTAGGTTCTTCCATGATTGGTTCAATACTGGAAAATATCTCATTAACAAAGAATTGTAGTCCATCCATCTCCTTTTCATTGATTTTTGCTTTGGTTCTTTAGACTTCGACATGATTAGAGTGTGGGATAGGGGGCATAGGATCACCTTATTAGATCACTTCTCCTAACCTTTAATTCAGGGAGTCTAGAGGGTCATGTCCATGTGTCTTATGTCACCTTTAACCTTAGCATATTATTTAGAGATGCAATACATGAACATATCATAACCTATCATTTAACATTTCAAGCTCATAAAACACATAGGTTATGCACCTCAATTATTCAAGCATAATCATAACATGCCACAATTCATCATGTAATTGATCACATAAGCATGCATCACATTCTTTGCACATATCCATAAGCATGTCATCAATCAATATCTTATAGCAATAAACATGCTCCTCCCCAATATGCCAAAAATCAGGGACCGGACTCAGCTAATGTATATGCTATGCTCAACAAGGTATATACAACATACTAGAGACCATCATTTACATAATTCAAAAATCAAGCATGCATAGTCATCCATTCATATTATTTTGCATAGACTATTCGGGATTGATTTCAAAGGATATATCTCTTCAAAACACACCCATTTGCACATTTTTGGGCCTGGTAATCAATTACACAGTTCAAATTTTCAAAATAGAAAAAGGTCAAGTTGCTAGTAATCGATTACATGATATGTGTAATCAATTACCAGAGTTAAAAAAAAAACACATTCCAGGCACAATGAACATCCTAGTATTCGATTATAGTATATGGTAATCGATTACCAACAACTCCAGAAATTGAAACACTAAAGTTTTAATACACTTTAAGTTGTTCTTTCATTCTAAAACCATTTTAAAACATCATTCCAACATTTCCTTTGAAATCATACTCCTATTTTCACAAGTCAAACAAATTCTTCATTAAAAACAATTAGATTTTTTCAAATCAAATTTTCTTTAGATTCCAACTCATTTCTTAGATTAAAGCTTTGATTAACATAAATATAAATGTCAAATAGTAGCAAAACTAAGGATTTTATTAATAGGTTTCTAATTACTTAGAAATCATATTTTTACTTCTCTTGAGTTCCTAAATCTTTTAAAATTTCTTTGTACCTTGTAAAAACAAGACTCAAGACTCAAAATAAAATAAAACTAACTTCAAAACCCAAAACCTGAAATGACCTATATATATATCAAGATGTATCCATGATGAAAATTTCCATTTAAGATGAAAGAGGTAAGTCTTGAGCTTTAAAGGTTTAGGTGATGGCTAAAATCATAAACATGTTATGCAAGTCTTATTTTAATCTTTATCATTATAAGGTGAGGACTTGGAAATATAAATATGAGAATGCAAGTTCATTTTAAGTCTTTGAGGTTTAGGTGATAACTTGAAATATAAACATGATATGCAAGACTTGAAATCTAAACATGAAATGCAAGAGCTTCAAACATAAACATGAATGCAATCCATTTTTATATCTCGTTAAGCTCCAAACTCAAGACTTTTTAAAGAATAAAACTCTTTAACCCCAATCAATCTTATAAAATAGAAGTGAGCTTTAGAGTCCATCAACACCATGGTTCCAAGAACCTCATTTCTTGGACTCACAATCAAGCTCAAAAGAAAACAACCAAAAAAAACCAACCAACATTCCATTTCTCATAATCTCTTGAAACCAAAAATCAAGCCTTGAGCTATGGTCTTGACCATCAACCAATCAACAAAATCGAAAAAGAAAAGGAACAATAAGAGAAAGAACTCAAAAATAAAATCCCTACCAAAAATGTTTTCTTGTTGTAAGAGGAAGCTTGATCTTTTGCAAAGAAATGAGAAGAATAAATCTTCTCTTGAAGCCAAGTAAAGATTTGGCCAAGGCAAGATGAAATAGAGGGAAGATTTTTCTTGAGCTCTTGTGTCTTGGAATGGAAAGGTTATGTGTCTTGGAGATGATTTATAGTGGAGGTATGGTGGTTTGAGGTTGAGAGGATGTTGAGGATGGAAGTTTCTTGAAGGTGGAGGAAGAAGAAGAAGAGAGCTTTTGAGTTGAGAGAGAAAGGAGAGTTTTTTTGGCCAAACTTTGTGAGCAAGATTGTAACAAAAAAGTAAATGGTAAAAGTAGAAGTTTTTTTAGTGTGTAAGTGTTTTTCTTTTCTTTAAAGAATTATACATTGATATTACATAAATGCTACTTTATCCTAAAGACAAATTAAAACAACCAAAATTCTCTATCAAGCAATCATTCTCAGCCGTCAAAGAACCAGCACCCTCCATGGTTTCTTCACAAAGAAAAACCGTAACAACTTGATGTCAAACCTCCATTTTCCTAACCTACAATTGATGAAACCACTGACTCTCTTCACAAAACTTGTTCTACTCCTCAATACCTACAAATTTAACTGATTAGAATTTGATTCCACCACTTTTTCCAACTTTGAGAGCTCACCGTCTACTATTTAGGGAAGGGTTTGATGTTGAATTGGTGGCCCTGAAGTGAGCAAGATCACTCTTGGAACATCCTTGAAGCCACTAAAGTATGGCATTTTAAACCTCTTTTACATTCAACTCTATTTTTATGATTTGCCTACTAATTTGGCTAAATATTTTTAGTTGAATTGGTTGATTATATATTGATATTGATGTGATAATTTTGGTGGTGTGGTTAGATGTTGTGAAGAATGATTTTTATCAAAAGAGAATTTGATAAATGCTGCTGGATTTTTAGATTTCAACAGGATAGGGTTGGTTTACAAATTTTCTGGTTCAATGTTAGTTATTTTTATTAGCTATAAAAATTATATGTTGAACCTAACATATTGAGGAAACTCTGAGAATTTTCATGGTGCATGATAAGGATTTTTACTACCTGAGAAAAATCATGAACTGAAGTTGTAACTATGCTACCTGATATGTTGACTCTGAAGCTGTGAATTTTGCTAATTTTTTTGCCATAGGAAATGATTGATTATTCCTTTGAAATTTTTATAGGGAGTTGATAACATATTTAAGTGTAACCATGATTTTTATTATGAGTTTATTCAATCATTTTCTAGGGTTAAAAATTATGAGATTCCAGTTCTAAGCTAAGATTAGGTGGTCTCTAACCGCCAAATTTGTTGAATTTTGTTATCATAATTAGAGACCCCTAATTCTTTGAAATTTTTAGAGAACCTTGGGGACACATTAAGGTGTCTTGGGAAATTTTTATAGCCCTTGCAATGGATTTTTGATATGCAGAATGAATTGTATTCCTTAGGTATGAATTTTACCAACATGCTGTATTTATGCTGAAAATGAATTGATGCTTTGAATTGATGGAATAATGACCTTTGGTTCAAGTATGATATATATGAATACATGCTAATGACTTTAAGGAATGGTTTGATGCATGATTGGAATCATATTGTGAATGAATGTGTATATATGCCTCATGCATGCATTTGGAAAAGAAAAGTGAATGATATACATATGTGGCAAAAGAGAATATATGAATTTTAATCGTGCATATTCTGACATATGGAGAAAACAGAAACAAGACTTAGATTGAATGAGGGGAAGGCAAAAATAGGAACATCCCCAAGATACTATGAGTGTGCATATTCTAATATATGGAGAAAATAGAAACAAGACTTAGATTGAATTGAGAGGAAGGCAAAAAAGGAACTTCCCCCAAGATATTGTGAGTCAGTAGACGTACTAACTAGGAATGAACTATGTGTGATTCAGAAATGGAAAAAAATGAAGTTCGATAATCACGTATAGGATTGAGCTCATCTTGATAAGTAGTCTATTTCCCTTTCTGGTGTTATTCACTATAAATACCATTTGGTGTAAATTGTATACACTAAGTTTTTACTATGTCGATGAAGAGAGAAAATTGCACTGAATTGAGTTTTACAGCATGATATGAGCTAAGTCTTTCCCGTGTCAATGAAAGAGAAAAATGCACTAGATTAAGTTCCTCGACCATGAAAAGAAACGCATAATTTATTATTATTTCTGCATCTAAGTTTACTCGATAATGCTTGTAAGAATGAAATTTCTACTTATGTTTTGGTTGTTATTTTTGAATTGTCTGCTTAGAATGATTTACTAGATGTTTGAACATTACAATATATATGCATTAAGTGATTGATCAATAAAAACTACCCACTTCAGAAGTATGATTTAGAACTCTAAAAATGAGCCATTGTTATGAAATGCATGATCACTTTTTTTCTAATAAACTGAAGTGGTTGGGGCGATGACGATGACATTATGAGTGAGTTTTTGGGAGTAGCCCTACTGAGAATTGTATAATTCTCACCTCTATGTGTTTTGTGTTCCCATGTCACCTCCAGGTTGATCCAAAGAACGATGTGCCTGCTACGGGAAAGAACTCGAGGTTGCAGTAGTTGATATGTTAGTTCATCGTATTTAGTTGGAGTCATGTGTATGTAAATGTAATAGAGATTGTATATGTATTAAAGTTCATAGTAGAGCATCTTCATGTAATTGACTTTACATTAAATAAATGTTTTGTATCCTTGTTATATATTTTAATCGAATTATGCTAGTTATTACATGAACCCATCGAATTTGTTATAGTTATTTAAGAAAGGTTCGCTAATTTATAAGTAACAACTCTCATGTCTGATGTCATGACTTAAGGATAAAGTTGTACTTGGGAAGATGTTACATTGGATACAAATACTACAATCTTATTTTCAGAGTCTAGGAGTACACAGTTCACAGAAAGCCAATCCATTCCCAAGATTACATCAATACCAGTCAAGTTTAAACAAATTAAATCATTTTGAAAGGTCCTACCGGCCATAGTAAACTTACACCCAAAATAGGCTAGACTCGTGCTCACTGAGTTCTTTGTAGGTACAGAAACTATCAGAACATATGGTAGTTCTTCTAAAGGTAATTTCAACTTAGAGACACAATCATAAGAAATGAAAGAATGCGTAATGCTAGAATCATATAGTACAACTAAGGATTTACCCATAATTTCGCACTTACCTTGGATTAAGTCATCCGACTCTAGAATCACATTAGTTGAGACTACAAACACATGCCCTTGGACCTTGGGCTTGGGAGCATTTAGCTAGTCATTGCTTGGACAATTCATGATGAAGTATCCCAGCTTGTTACACTTGAAGCAGACATTTTGCCTAAGATGGCACTCCTCGCTATGATTCTTGCCATAGAAGTAGCATATCGACCTATTGATACTTCCAGTCTGGTGTTGAAAGACGTCCTTTGTTGATTTTGAGCTGAGCATTGGGGGTTTTTGCCCTTGGGTAAGTTTCCCCAATGAAATTGCTTAGGAGTTACTAAATTACCCTTGTGGTTGTACTTTTTTTGTTGTCCTCAGCCTTCTAGATGGCCATTTTTCTATTGCAACTTTCCACTACCTGACATTTACTGACCAGGGAATCATAACTAGTGATTTCCAAGGTGGCTACTATGGCTAAAATGTTCGGCCTTAATCCATTTTCATACATCATGCACTTTCATCTTTCATCTAAGTCTCGTTGGTAGAATATTGAATATTTGATCATTTATTCAAATTTGGTTGTGTATTCAACACGGTCCGATTTCCTTTGGGAAGTACTTTTGGTAGAAGGTAGTACTAAAAACTTCGCACGAAATATGGGTTCAAGCACATTCGAGCAGGCTCTTGGCACCCTTCAACTAGGAAGCTGCCTCCCCTTTGAGAATATAGGTGGCGTAGGCCACCTTCTGGTCCTCTGAATAGTCAACAATAGTGAATACCTTCTCTATTTCCTATATCTAGGCATCAGCCATGTTGGGGTTAGCAGTTCCTTTGAACTCGAGACTAGCTCTTCCGAACTCTACAAGCTTCCCTTGTTCATTAGTTCCCACTGATTCCTTAGTCCTTCTATTCATCTGCTCCATCATGACCACAGCTTGAGCTTGCATGGCATTTTCCATCTCGCATATTACATTTACTATTTCATCCTGACTTCCTTTGTTACGTTGTCTGTAAGAACGTCTATTCCCTTCCATTAGTTTCTGGACACACCAAACAACAGACATAAAGTTGATCAGGCTCAACAATACTTATGCCAAGCATGGCAGCAACTAATAGCAGTTCTCAAGATGGTCATGCATTCTAGTCCTAATGTCTCATCATACAAGCAAGACTTTCAGAGCATGACATATATAGAAGCATAGTCAGTCCATTCCCTAGGCTTTAATAGGACGAGATGCTCTGATACCAAAATGTAACACCTTAATAAGATCGAACCATAATTAAGTCATGTTTCATCCTTATTAGTTATTACTTTTTACTTTGCATTCCTCTTCTTAAATTAATGTTACATGAAAATAATAGGAAAATTTTCTTTTTCAAACCACATATTCAAAATCAAGCCTGTAGCATTAGCTGGAAGTTACGTATATCGATACAAAATGATTCTATCGGTTAAATCTCTTAGCAGAGTACACAATTACAAAATCTAAATGGAAAACTTTAAAATTGATGATAATTGTAACACATAACTAAAGGGATGAGCATTCCCATCCTTGATACAAATCATAACCAAGTAACAGAACAAAGTACAATATCTAGTATAATAAAGTTCCAAATGAAACACCACAATACAGAAACATAAATAAACATTACTATAACTAGATAGCAAAATGGTAAATAGTAGCAGCAATAGTATGATAGATGGCTCTATCACTCAAATAGTATAGTAAGTGCAGAAAAGACTCCTAATGATTGGACATTAAGTGCGAGTGGGAATATAGCTTCTCTGTGCAGGTGCTCCATTGACGACTAGTTGACTAGAGGCATCATGATGCGAGCTGTCACGACTCACAAACAAATTAAATTTTATAAAGTGCTAAGTTGCACAAAAAATGTAGTAAAGGGTACAACCTAGGTCATCTCTCAAGGAGGCTTCAATACTTAGTTGGAAAGATTTAGGGGTTTTAAGAATTAAAGTAATAATTTAAATTGAAAGATGGTAGCAATAATAGAGAAGGCACTAGTGCAAGGTATTCCTAGGATTGGAAATCAATTATCATTGACCAAATATTAAACCCATTGATGGCTATTAGTAATAAATTACTGACAATTCTACTAGTGATCAATCGACCTCTAGAATTTAACCAATACAAATAATTAATAAACGATGATCACCAATCTATTTAGAAATCACATTGATTTAATGAGCCAATTGATATTGCCTAACCCCCAATCGAAAAGTTAATTCCAATATTCTCCCTCAAACATAAACCAATAGATCTACCAATTTATGCCCAAAGGGTTTCCCTAAACGAAAATTGCCAATTTAGTTATTCCAATAAAGATTATAGCAATCACCACAATAATTAAAGGAATGGAAACTACATAACATTAAGAACACCAATGTATTCAATATAAATGAAGAATCTCAAATGTCATCCCAATCCATCCGCAAATTCCTACACTAGTAAAGAAATCTACTCCTCCATCTCTGGAGGATTACAACAATGAAGATAAAAGGACCTGAAAATAATAACAATGATCCTTTCTACAATCTCCAAGACAGGGCACCTTCACTAATAGAACCCTTAGAGAGAAAGAGAAGGATAAGAGAATAATAATTGCCTCAAAGTGAGTTAAAGACTGAATCAAAAACTAGGGTAAAAGTTTATCACAGTTCCTTAGATACTAATTTCAAAAATACCCAAAACTAGGGCCCAAAATAGGTTAAATGAGATGTTATGTGTTATCGCACCAGTGTTGCAGCGCTCAGCAGTGAGCTATGCTAATGAATGTCATTTTTCTGGGTTGCTGTTGAGCACTGCAGTGCTGGAAAGAATTGAATCTAGGCTCAGCACTAGAAATAGCAATTGTAGCCTTTTGAATAAGATTTCCAATGACACCAAAATCACCTCACTCGAACATCTGTAGCTCCAGATATTGCAAAAATATTAATTGGAGGTCAAGTTGGACAGCATCAGAACATCAGCAACCTTTAATCTTGCAACCTGATTTTCACCAAGATACTCTTAAAACTGGGTTTTGAGCTGAACATAAAAGTTGTAGAGGACTTCTTGAGCCTTCCAAAACATTTTTATTTGTCTTAATCCGATCCTTTGTTCTTGATAATTGCATTTGATCCAAAGCTCCTGTACTCAAGACCATGCTCAAAGGGACAAGTCAAACGCAACAAAATGTAATTACAAATTATCCCATAATCAGTACAAAAGCCATCAATTCTATGAAAATCACACAATAAGGGATAAATCAAAATTCTTATTAATTATGTCAATAATACAGTAAAACTCATGTGAAAAGCTAAGGTTTAGATGTAAGATAAGTGGCAGAAATGCCCCTTATTAAACTCCTCCACACTTAAGCTTTTACATGTTCTCATGTGAAACTAAGATCAAACCAAGACATGGGTGAGAAGTAGTAAACAAGGACTACACTAGACTCCTAACCTAAAATGCATGATGCGTATAATTAAATGACAATACACCAATCCAATGAACCTAGAGGTACAATAGTAAGCTTTTACACCAACAATCAAAAGAATTAAAACAAGTAAGGCATAAACAAGAACATAGCATATATCACATATGATGCCTGGATCAAGTACAAAAGTCCTCTCAAGGTCAGTGTTTACCTCTCATTCACTCAAGTGTTTTGGGTTATGATGCACTCTCAATCACCTCAAATGAAAATGCATTACCATAGGCTTGCTATAGGGTCTCATTCTTTATTTTGTCATAAACATATGCATACTGAATCAAGAGGACATACCTTTGGTTGTAATGGGGCTTGGGTGAAGGTAGATAGAAATATAGGTCAATGGGGTTAGACCTCAAGTCAAAGGAGAGCAATTACACACACCAAGAGCATAAGTGCCTAAGGGTACACTTTGTCCAACTTAACACAATTACATGTCTTTCTTTTGCAATGTGACACACCTTCAACTCAAGCTTTTTTTTTTTTTGAATTTTTTTTATCAACCTTGCATTTTCCCTTCTTTTTTTTTTGTGTGCCACTTGCTAAATTTGGGGTGCACATTGTTCCTCCTCCACACTTAAATTGAAGCATGTCCTCATACTTTCCCCCATATTTATGCTCAAGCACATAAGAGAAATGCACAAATGCTCCCCTAAGCCTAAAAGGTTGAGAATATTCATGGTTTTTCATGTTTGCCTAAGGATGTGCTAAAACAAGAGAATGGGCAATAAGGCTCAAAAGGGCTAAACAATGGTAACATGCAAGGGATAACTATATGGATAAGTGGCTACAAAAAAGAAAAAAAAAATGCCTTAATCATATTCAAGCATGCACATGGAAGCAAGACCCTAGGCAAGTTCTAGAATACAAATCCAAAGAGGGAAACACACATGAACAAATAAGGATGACATATTATAATTCAATCAAAAAGGCTCAAAATCTCATAGGTAAAAGTGCATGTACTTAATCCAATCATCACAATGAATCCACCAAGCATGCAACATAAGATAAAGTCAATGCCAAGCAAGTCCATAAGGTGCATATGGTGTGAGCCTAGGCATGTAACCTCTAAGGTGCCAAAGGAATGGTGTAAAATGCAAATGAAAATAAATATGATGCAAGAATTAAAACTAAAAATGACCAAAAATAAAATACAGAAAAATAAAAGGAAAAGGTAAAGAAAAACTCATAGTGGGTTGTCTCTCACCTAGTACTTTGCTTTAACGTCCCTAAGTTGGACGGCCAAGACCCACATGGAGGGTGAGCAGCTTTAACCCACAGATAGGCTGTCTGGGCCCTTAGATCTATGGGAGTCTCATCAAGGTGCATCAGCTGGTGCCCTTCAATTTTACACTGAGTCATCCTAGAAAATTTCAGCTCAATTGCACCATCAAGGAGTACACAGGTGACCAAGACTAGTCCCTTCCATATAGACCTTGGCTTCCCAGGCATTGGTTTTTCCCTAGGCTCATGTAGCAAGATCCATTGCCCCTTACAAGGCTTCTTACCCAATATGGGCTAGTCATGGAGCACCTGGCAATTTGATAACTGTTGCCTGGGTGGTGTACCTGCATCTGAAAACTTGGAACACTCTAAAACAACATGTGCATCATATCCCATGGAAGAAAAAAAGTGGGGAAGGGGGGATCTGGGTCCTTATAAGCATCATCAACTAAAAAGTCAATGACATCAATGCCAAACAAGAAGTGTTCCTCATGGGGATGTTTCATAGCATCAGATAAGTTAAATTGAACTTTCATGTCCCCACACTCCGTGGATAATGTGCTAGCATGAACATCAATCAAGGTTTTAGCAATTTTCAAAAAGAGTGTTCCCAATATCAATGTATACTGGCTGGTATTGGTGTCATTTTCCATTTCAAGCACATAAAAATCAGCAGGGAATATTAAAATATTTACCTGGACAAGAACATCTTCCAATACTCCCTCTAGTCTTGTGATGCTACGATTGGCTAGCTGAATTAGCAACCCGGTTGGCTTGAGCTCTCCAAAGTGCAAGGACTGGTAAAGTGATTTAGGCATAGCATTAATGCTTGCTCCAAGGTCAGCCAAAGCTCTAGTAATGTGCAAGTTCCCAATGGTACAAGAAGCATACAATGTACCTAGGTCCTTACACTTAGTTGGCAGGTTGCTTAGCTTGATAATAGAGGAAGTATTGACAAACCATAGTCACCTTGTCCTCCCGATTGCCTTTCGTCCTCCTTTTATTGGTGCATATATCTTTCAAGAATTTTGCATATTTAGGAATTTTCTTGATTGCATCTAATAGAGGTATGTTTACTTGCACCTTTTAAATGTTTCCCAAGTTTCAGAATCTAATTCTGATACAACAGACTTTTTGGGTTGGATCCTTTGTAGGAATGGCAATGGAAGGAGGAGTTCTGGAGCTTTTCAGATTCTGTGGAGCATTGCAGCACTGGTTGACCACTGCAGTGCTCACCCAAGTGCTCTTCAGGCTTTTCTTTAGCTTGCTCCTTTTCGTGGACAGGTCTAGTCACTTCTGGAATTTTCGTTCCAGACCTTAGAGTGATTGTTATAACACCCTATTATTCAACCCAATACTACTAGCATGTACTGAGGCCAAATATTAGTCATTACTTCTTGATTTAGTTCTATTATCTTTGAAATTACCTATTGAAAATATGAGCTAACTTTTTTTTTTACAAAACCTTGATAAAGTATGAGCCGCGTATAATGTAATCGAACGATATCGTAAAGTGCGAAAATGTAAACACATAAAGGCTCCATACACAGCATCATGAACACATATACTGAAAATACCTCATACATTGACATATAAAATGCCCACCAATAATGGCAGGACTATTCAATACATAGAATCCAATACAACTGAAAGGTCAGAAATACATGGAAACATAAAGGATACATGTGAGAGAACACCCATACCTAAGTGCATCTGAAATGGATAACCTCAACACAAAAGAAAGTTTATCCTAACTACGTGTCATGTGTGCACCAAGGACTACCCTCTAAACCATATGGCCAAAGTCACGGGTGCCGATCCACGGACGAAGCTCAGTAGGAGTGGGAACTCGAACAAGTCCTCCGTGTCGGGGTTGCGAGTCGGGCATCCGAGCCCTCCGTGGCTGGGTAACTGTCTACTCGCTGCCTTCTAGCATATGTGGGGGACTGGGGGCAGAGTCCTCTCCATACATGTCGGCGGGTGGCTCCTCCGAAGGGTCCTCCTCTGAATATTGCGAACGTGGTACGTACTCAGGTACAGCGCCCGAGCCTGCCATATAGGTCCAGAGAATCTTCTCGTTACGTGTGCGAGCACGCTCAAAAACCATGTCAT